>OY856411.1:229404438-230004438 GCA_963693085.1 Alisma plantago-aquatica | reverse complement strand
TTGCTAAATGAAAAAAAAATCCTATAATTGGAAATTAAAGTCCTCAAAACCTATAATGCGACAAATGAAGTTTTTGAGCTGATTGGGCATTTTGGGCTTTCTTAGTGTCTTTTGTATTTGAACAAGTGCCTAATGCCCTTCATGTCCTATCAATCATGCTTGTTAAGAAATTTCAATATCGGAGGGTGAGGGGGAGTTTTAACGACAAAATACGACTTTCCCATTTGTTTGGCCTAATTACGACTTGGAATATGAATAGAGCTTTGGAGTGAGTTGCAATGGAGTTATTTTAGTAGTAACACGAACTAGTGAAAGCTACATTTCCTACAAATGTTAGTGTAATTTGCCCCCCTGGTTGTCACACTCCATGCCACAAAACAGAAAAAAAAAGGAAATCAAGCTGATCCTCTCATTACACACCCTCCATTAGAAACCCTGGAGTGCCTAAAACTCGAAATTCATACTTCTAATTTGAGGCTGCCTTAATACCTAATGTTGATATTCTTGGTATTTGATATTCTTTTATACTAGGAAAACCTACTTATTCTTGTACTAACAATTTATTCTTGTACTAACAATTTAATATAGGACATATTAGGCTTTATTCTACTTGTTTTTGCTTTGTTTTAATATTTAGGGACCTAAGCACAAATTATCTAGTTTGTGTGCTTAGTCGTAAATGTTTTATGCTTTTCTTTATTTCAGGTTTTATTTAATTTCGAATTTTATTAAATAGGACTTTATTTCCATTGCTTGTGGGTCAAGTCATGTAGTGTTATAAACTCCAGCCTTGGGGCCTATGTCCAGGCAGTTGAATATGAATTGAATTTTCGAGAATTGTCGTTTATCTTCTTTGTTCTTCTTCAAGATGTGTTCCACATCACAATTTATTTGGTAGAGACAACTATTTGTCATTCTATATGTAAATCTGATATATTCAGTTTTCTTGGTGAGATGCTATTTACATATCAAAGCATTTCATTAGGAAATTGCTCCAAGACATTTGCAGGAGCCCATGAAACTTCCGAGTGACTAAATGATATGGGATACGAGATGCAAGTCTGTGAAATAATAGTGTTTAGGAAACAGTCTATACTCCATTGCAAGAAAGGGTGTTTTCTGGGGTTTCACCATTATTACATGCATGATCTATTGCTCCCTTGCAGTATATAAGGCTTGCCTAGTGCTATGGGTTCGAAGACTATAAAACATTCAACATCTTGAGACATTTGTTCCTGTTGCCACACACAAGTCTATTGAATTCATTTTATCTATGGTTGCCCATAACTCTCAGGGACTCTTTATGTGATGTGAAAATTTCTTTTGTAAATAGGGAATTTAAAGATGTCTATATGCAGATTTCCCTTGCCTATCTCTTGCAAGGGAAATGTTCCAGGTGAAAACTAAGGTCTTTGTGATCTTAAACAATTTCCTAGAATATGGTTTGGTAGATTCAAAACAGCTGGTAGACTCCTAGGCAAGGTAATGATCATGTTCTTTTTCTTAGGGTTTTTTAACGATTGCTTAGGAATGTATTTCTATGCTTATGTGAATTATATGGTTCTACCTGGTGATGATGAACAAGTGCTCACTTGAAATGGTGACTTACAAATGAGATATTAAGGAACTTGTTTGCTTCGAAATATTCATTGGAATTAGAGTCTCAAGGTCTCATGAGGTTACATCTCCCAACGGTAGTATACTTTAGATCTTCTGATGGTAACTCACATGGGTATAAACATGCAGATTTTCCTAAGATTGTCAGATTGTAAACTTTGTAGCTCCAATTCCCCCTCTGAAAATTTTTGTAGATATCAAAAGCTTGTTTACACGCTTCTTTTTTTACGCTTGCTGGTCTTGGCATCACATATGAGAGGGGCAGAAGTATCAAATGTTTAGCAAGATATCCTAGAGGCTTCCTACACAAGAAGAGGGATCACCAACCCGAATGGTTATGCTGCTGCTGACTGAGTTAGATCTCTTGATGATTGGTGTTGTAGCAGATGATACACATTTTTCTTGACAGGACCTTGGTGAAGCAAGAAAATGATGTAGTGTCATGGTCTACTCACTATTGCGAAAGCTTTATTATGGCGTCACACCCATGGAGCTGCAAATATGGAACGGGCTACCACTATTGTGATATTGCCACATTTTTAGTATCCCAAGTGAAATCCATTTGCGATCATCAAGCTGATATCAAGTTAGCTATCAATCTTATCGAACATGATGAACTTAAGCATATTCAGTTGGATGGACTCTTAATTAGAGAAAACATTGTTGATCATCAGTTGGTGGGGGCTGATTGATGCGGAACACATTGGGAAGAGAGGGGATCAAAGGGAAAACAAATTATTCTGTTTATTAAATCATATTCAACTGCCCAGGACAAGCCCCACGACTGGTATTTATAAACAAGAAACCCTAATCCCAAGACAGTTAATAATATTTTCCAATTAGAGCAAACCATAAAATAGAATTAAGTAAAGAATTGCAACTAAATACAAGAACTAGAGAAATTATACTTAGGTCCCCTTACATCACAAAATGAATCCAAAGAAGCAACCATCAGCCTTACATCAACTCCCTAGGGTTCGAAAGACAAGTCACCGGAAGTTAGGTACTAGCTCTAAAAGGCCTCGCCACATGGTTGCCACAGGGATTTTGTTGAACACCTGCTCAAATTGGGAACTGCTTGCTCGGAACCACCTGAAGGAATGTTATGAGAACGTGCAGATGTTGCAAAATCCATCATGAGTAACTCAAGTATCATACTGGCAAGAGGGACCTAGCACGATGTGGGCCACTTGTAGGGGGATGACATCGCAGTAAACAACATCCTTATAGACTTTGTATTATGAGAAGTGGACCAAGCAATGACGCATTACAAGGAGCATGGTCTTGTCAAACCATCACAAATAGTAAGGCCGAGGGAGCGGTTTCGTCTGCAGGTTGAGAGCGTCTACTACTATTGTCGAGACTGGAGTGAGAGCACAAATGTGGCCTTGGCACTCGATGTAAGAGTAGAAAATGACGGGCTACGTGGATTAGGATCAAGATCTCCATCTGCACAAAGAAGTATGAAGGTTTTCTTAGGCTCATCCTCATCATCATTGGGGTCACTGGTGGGGCGAATATCCTCGTACTTGATGCTGTCCTCTTTGGTCCCTGTAATAGTCATCTTGATGCATATGGAACACCGTGAAGAATGGTGATCATAACCCTGGCATGCAAAACACTAGAGTGTCTTCTCTACCATGGGTTGCTTGGATGACGATGCCGGTGTCATAGTGGAGTTCGTGGAACCCAAATGTGTTGGTGGTAAAAGAGCACGATGATCAAGTATAGTCGTCACTGGAGGTCGTTGTCATAGCTCATCCTTGATTTGCATCACGACCTGCATTGTGTCCTGAAGCCCATTGAAGATGGACATCTCTAACTTCTTTGCGATCTTGTCGTCGAGCCCTAGAAAGAAATTGGTGATCATGACTGCTTCATCATCATGTACTCTAGGACGGTGGAAGAGCTCGTAGAACCACTCCTTGTACTCAGATTCCAAGTTGGTTCCTTGATTCAAATATGTGAATTGGACATAGAAGCATAGTGACAAATTTGACATACGCCAACTTTTCGGCTAGCCGGAAAAAATGGGATTCAGAAAAAACTGTGAAAAATCGGGAAAACATCGATACATTTCGGTCAAAGTTCGGTCAATTATTCGGGAATAAATTGGCTATATATAGAGAGAGAGACATGCACACATACATGTAGAATAGATTTGTTTACAGTCTATCATTATGTATTGCTGATCTTGGACAAATTACAATAATGCGTTGCTATCATATTGTAATTAGAGACATACAAGAGATACAACACAACAAACACAAACAACTATGAACATAAATCAACTAGTTCATTATGGAGATAGTAGAATAATAGTGAAATGGCAAGTAGACATGTTATGTGCCTATGCCAAACAAATCCCAACACAAGTAATAAGCAAATGGAATATAGAGATAGCAAGACACATAATGGCATGTCAAATAGACAAGCTATGGAAAATATACAACAAATATACATGAGAATATCATGGCATTTAGTATTTTAAATTTAACTAGAGAAACATGACAATCAATTTTAATCTGGATGATTAGTAAAACAACAAAATCAAAATTAGAAAATGAGTATTTTGATTAATAATGAAGACAATATCAATTGATTAATATCAATTGAGGACAGTACGTGGAGTGGGCATTTGGAACATGGAGTGGGAGTGTGTGGGTAGAGGAACTAACATGTTGTACCTGTAGGTTGTGGTTGAGGAAGTAGGTGGGAGTGGGTGCGCAAGGGACTTGAAAAAAGATAGGAATTCGTTGGCTGGGGTAGTGAGGAAGAGGAAGCAGGGACAAATAGGAAGGCTGCATTGGGATTGGGGAAGGGGGTTGGGAAGAGCTACATTGGATTTAGAGGGGTTGAGGGAGGGGGGAATAAGGAAGGAAAGGTGTAAAAGATAAGAGAACACGTTGACTGAGATAGTAAGGAAGAGGAAGTAGGAAAAAATAGGAAGGTTGTGTTAGATTTGGTGAGAAGGGGGAGGTGGTGAGGAAGAGGGGAAAACAACAGGAAGAGCGACGTTGGATTGGGGGGGGGTTAAAGAAGGAGAAGTGTAAAAAGAGAAGGAATATGTTGGCTGAGGTAGTGAGGAAGAGGAAGCATGGAAAAAATAGAAAGACTGTGTTGGATTTGGGAGGGGATGGCATAGTGAGGAATGGGGAGGGGGAAATCAAGAAGATAAGCAGAAAGTTGATGAAGGTCAAGGAGGAATGGGCAAGGTAAAACAAGATTAGAGGTGATTGAGAAAGGAAGAAGGGAAAATAGGAACAAACCTGGAACGAGGAAAGAAGTCCGACTTCACTGGGCGCGACGAGCTCTAGTGCTGCTTGGAGCGGAGCTACCTTGCTTGCGGCCTTGCTGCTTGATGCATCACTACTTGTAACCTCGTTGCTTGCGACATTGCTGCTTGTGGTGGTTGCTTCAGCTCTAGTGGCTGGCAGGTTGCCGTTGGCTGGTCCAACTCCAGTCGTCGGTGATTTTGTAATTGGTTGCTTTAACTAGCTACTTTGGGGTCTGGGAGCGGGAGGGCTTGGGGTGAAAGTATGTAGGAGTCGAGGGTTTGGTCGGGGGAGCCGGCGGAGGGAGAAAAGTGAAAAGGGGTAACTGGTTCACAGGGTAACCATATTTGCCCCAAGTTGCTCAGTCGCCCCAACCACGAAAAAACGACAACAATACGTGACAAACGCGAAAAAGCGCAAAATATGCGGGAAGTCATGAAAAAACACGAAAAATCGGCACACGTTTATACATGTAAGAACATTCGGCGAGGCAAAAGTACCTAAAAAATAACCGATTTTGTAAAACAATGGTCGATGTTTATTACTATGCATAGAATCATTGGCAGTAGTCATGCAACAAGAAATGCTCCTTGATGGCCAACTGCGTAGTAGATTATTCCAGTATATTAGGGTGCCACTTTTCATCTTAGCCGTTGCGAAGAGAAACTTCCGTGCGTATGTCAGTCAATCGTGTAGCTAGAAATACTTCTCCATGCTATGGAACCGATCGAGAAGTATCTCAATGCGACAATCCCCATAGTAATCAGGGACGCCCAACTAGATGGCACACTTTGGATGGTATCCCTGGGTTTGGGGTTTGTGATATGTTGTAGTGGAGTTTGTGGATGACGATGTTGGTGTCGTAGTGGAGTTTGTGGAACTTGACTGTAGTGCAGTAAAAGAGCACAATGACCAGGTATAATTGTCACTGGAGGTCGTTGTAGCTTGTTCTCATTGTAGCTTGATGACCCTGGCATGTAGAGCACTGGAGCGTCTTCATGTACCATGGGTTGCTTGGATGGTCATGCTTTTATTGTACTTGTAGTGGAGTGCATGGAAGCCGATCATGGTGCTAGTAAAAGAGCACGACAATCAGGTATAGACGTCACTGGAGTTTGCCGTGGTAGCTTGATCCCGATCTGCATAATGACCTGCGCTATGTCCTGAAGCATGCTAAAGACAGCTGTGGCCAACTTCTCTGCAACCTTGTAATTGAGCCCTTTACAGAAATCAGTGATCATGGATGCTTCATCGTCGTGGACAGTAGAACGGTGGAAGAGTTCTTAGAAATGCTGCATGTACTTAGGTATCGAGTCAATGTCTTGCTTCAACTCTGTGAATCAAACTTAGAAGCGTTGGAGATAGTCACGCGACAAGAAATGCTGCTTGATAATGTACTACAGAGCAGCCATGTCTTAAGAGGGCGTGGTAGAGATCTCCACCATGCTAGGGTGCCAACCTTTGTTTTAGCGATTGTGAAGAACAACTTTTGTGCGTCTTTTAGTTGATCATGTAGCTAGAAGTACTTATTGATTTTGTGGAACCAGCCGAAATGTATCTCAGGATGACAATCCCAGAGTAATCAGTGACGTCCAACTTGATGACATGCTCTGGATGGTATCCCTAGGGTTGGGGTTGGTTAGCACCTGCTACGATGCCGGTGACATTCTGGTCCTATAATTGTTCCAAAGTCTGAAAGCACATGTTGAGGGCTGTCTGGTTTAGCATAATACGTTAAGATGTTAGAAGACAACGACTAGTTGTGTTTCGCCGGTTATTTTGGAACTACATAATTTCTCCTTGTTGACTATCTTGATAGATGGAGAATATTGAGATATATTACGACATTTACTGTTTAATGTATTTATGTTTAAGTCTTTCCTTTATTTTGTAACATGGGCCTTTGTATAAAGAGGCCCATTAGGGTTTTCAGTTTGCTTCCTTGTACAACAACCTCCTCCTATTTATAGGAGTGTGTTTTCCTTTTGTGAATATAGAATGCACGACATACTTCCATATGGTATAAGAGCGGGTCACCTAGCCCTAATCTCCATCTGCCACCGCCGCCTTCTCTCTCTCTCTCCTCTTCCCTCTGTTAGCCGCCGTCGCCATGTACATCCTCCAACTTCACTTCCGTTGTTGATCAATCCTAAGGAGATCTAAATTTCTTTCTTGCCCTATCCTCTTCTCTAACAGGAGGGGGATATGGTCGACGACCTTGTCAAGGTTCTTATGCCGTGAAGAACTGTTATTTGGAAGAATAGTTCGGCAGATCTGTGGTCATTCATGATCATCTATTCTAGGGCTATGCTCACTTTATTAGTGGTATGATTGGGTATATCCAAAATATCACCCTTCTTCTTAGTAAATCATAGTATTTGCCACCTACTATGGGTCATCTTTGACCTTATTTTGCTGGATTCGTTGTTTCTGCTCTTCATCTGTTGCTGCCCGACCGTTGACATGCTGTGTCTCAATCCGGCGAATCCTCTGATCTGCTGCTTCCCTGACATCTGACACGCCATGTCTTTATTTGACACGCCGTGTCTCAAACCGGCGAATCATCTAAACATGCAATGTCTTATTTTTGACACGTCGTGTGCTATTCCAGGCGACTATCTGCTGCTCTTTGACACGCCGTGTCTTATTTTTGACACGTCGTGTACCATTCCAGGCGACTATCTGCTGCTCTCTGACACGCCATGTCTTATTTTTGACACATCGTGTGCCAGTCCAAGCGACTATCTGCTGCTCCCTGACACACCATGTCTTATTTTTGACACGTCGTGTGCCATTCTAGGAGGCTTTCTGCTGTTCTCTGACACGCCGTGTCCCTTCCTATACACGCCGTGTTGCTGCTTCTGGAGACTCTTTGGATATCACTTTTGCTTGATGGATTCATCTTCCGTTGAGATCATGGAGACACATGCTAGATGTGTCACTTCTGTCAAGTTCAATGGATCCAACTACATTTTGTGGGCACGATCCTTTCAGATTTATGCAAGGTTTTCAGATCTGACCCGGAGGTCGACCCGACAAAGCTCCAGGGTCACGGGTCTCTGGTTCAACCGCCGGGTCGACCCGGTGACGTCAGCATGACACTATATACATAATATTACTATATGCATACATGTATAGGCATGTATGTTACAATAATATGTATGTCCATACAATATATTACTATATAAGTGTGTATTTATATGTACATAATCTTCTTTATGTTACAATAACATGTATATGCATGTATGTTACAATAATATGTATGTCCTTACAATACATTTCTATATAAGTGTGTATATATATGTACATGCTCTTCTGTATGAAACCATGAGATAATAAATTATGAAACACCAAACATACAAACCAACCATCTATTCATAAAGAAGCAAACAAATGGTCTTGCAATACTTAAAACAAGTGGAAAAATACAAATAAGTGAATATATCAATGTTTGGAAAGTTGTGGTTGCATGAAAGGACATTAAAATGAGTCAAATGGCCATTTAGGGAAGGAAAAAGAAAACCAACAAAATCCGGTCGGGTCTTTGACCCGAGGTCCGGGTCATCAGATCGGCGGTTGAACCACTCGGGTCACCGGGTCAACTCCGGGTCTTGGCCAAAAACGGGTTTTAGCCCCACCCGACCCGTAAAACTTGCCGGGTGGAGGTCCAACCGGTTCAACCGGCCGGGTCGGGTCGGGTTTCTCAAAACTATGGATTTATGCTCACTCATCGGGCAAACTTGAGCATCTCACCGAGCAGCCTCCTAAAGATGAAACGTCTGACAAAAAGAAAGCTGGCTATAAGAAATGGGTAGAATGTGATTCTCAAGTTCTATCTTGGATTCTAAATAGTTGTGAATCCCATGTATCCATCAATCTCCTGTTTACTGACACTGCCAAGGAGGCCTGGGATCATATTGCTTAGGTCTATTCCAGTAAGGGAAATGCCTCCCGAGTTTTTGAGCTCTATAAATGCCTGCATTCTCTAAAACTTGACGATGTACCTCGTTTGCTTCACATTTTGATACCTTCATACGTATTTGGGGGGAGCTCAAACTCCATCATTCGTTATCTACTGATCTCACTAAACTATAAAAACAACAAGTTGAAGTCCAGCTATGCCAGTTTTTGGCATCCTTGCCACCTAGCTATGAAGCTGTTCGTCAACAAATCCTTGCATCAGAACCATTACCCATGCTGGATGATGTGTATCTTCGGCTATCTCCCTCGGTGTCTTCTGCTACCAAAGAAGAGTCGACTGCTCTAGTTGTTGTTGGACGAGGGTGTGGTAACTCTTCTCGTGGACGGGGTAGAGATCTTAACAATGGTGGATGGTGGCCTCCTCAGCCCTATGGAAGAGGGTCTTCTCTTCAGCCTCGATACCATAAAATTATGTAAACGAACCAATCATACCGAGGACAAATGCTGGAAGAAACATGGAAAGCCTGAGTGGGGGAACCAAGTCTCCACTACTGATGCTGATGAAGAATCTAATGTTGATTCTCCTCAGATGGTTACACTAAGCTCGTCTGACCTTGACAAGCTAATCAAAGCCGCTTCTGCAGCTACTACCACCCCTCAGGAGAACATTGCTCAACACTATGGTGTTCCTTCTTGCCTTCAAGCTTCTTCGTCTTCGATAAAAGAAGATTGGATTGTTGATTTTGGTGCTACGACCCATGTCTGGTAATAAAAATCTCTTCACTCATCTAAAGAAATCCACATATCACCCTTCGGTGCGTCTGGTAGATGGATCTACTTCTCCGGTCACTGGAGTAGGGGATGTTAACTATAACCTCCTTAAATCTGTTCTGTTTGTGCCCAAATTGCCATTGAACTTGATGTCTGTTAGTAAAATTACCAAATTTTTAAATTGCAGTGTAACCTTCTTTCCTTACACTGTCTCCATCCAGGATCTCAGGACGAAGAAGGCGATTAGTGGGGGATATGAAGGTGGAGATGGTTTGTACTATCTACAGAGCTCGTCAAATTTACCTGCTACCGCTCTTATGGATCACTCTACTTCTCTTTATCAATGGCACCTGAGACTTGGTCATCCTTCAGGCCAAAAGTTAAAATCCTTATTTCCTAGTTTGCCTTCTGAAAAGTTTACATGTCAATCCTGTCAACTTGGAAAACATCATCGTTCTGTGTATTCTCATCGTTGTGATAACATGAGTCCTAGTCTGTTTTATTTAATTCAGTCTGATATTTGGGGACCATGTTGTATTAATGTTAAATGTTAGTCTTATTTAGTCCTTTATATATCTCTTTTATTTCTTTATTCTATGTGGACCTACATGTAATTATTCTCTTATCCTTTTTTTATATAAATATATGAGGGGACACACATTGTGTCCTCAGCGATTCCCAAAACCCTCGTAAGATGGTATCAGAGCGGGTTACGTAACGTAACCAGGCTCACGCCCGACGCCGCCCCTCCCCTCCTTCCTCTCCTCGCACTGCCGCCCTCCTTCCTCTCTCCTCTTCTTCTTGCTCTCCCCTCGCCGCCGCCACCATCCCTCTCTTCTTCTTCCTCTCCCCTCGCCGCCGCCACCATCCCGTCGTCGGCCCTTGTTGCTGACGCAGCTGTAGTGCCCCCTCCGCCGCCGTAGCCGTCTACAATCGGGCCGCAGGCCAACTCGCCACTTGTACTGGTGTATGATACTTTGTAACTTTTATTGATGATTGGTCTCGTGCCACTTGGCTTTATCTTTTGAAAGATCGATATGAGATCTTAGATGTTTTCTCCAAATTCTTAAATGAAATAAAGACTCATTTTTCTACTACACCTAAATTTATCGGCACTGATAATGCTTTTGAGTGTGCAACATGGTTTTCAACAGTTTTGTATCTCTAAAGGAATTGTTCGTCAAACCTCTTGTGCCTACAGTCCATAGCAAAATGGTGTTGCTGAAAGGAAAAACAGACACCTCCTTGATGTAGGTCGTACTCTCCTAATTGAAATGGATGTTCCCAAGTCCTATTGGCCTGATGCCATCCTGTTAGCCAACTACCTCATCAACCATATGCCTTCGTCCATCCTCCAAAATCAAATTTCCTACCAACTCCTCTACCCACATGAACCTATTTTTGCCCTACCACTAAAAGTCTTTGGCCGCCTTTGCTTTGTTCACAATCACCAACCTGGACTTGATAAATTGTCTCCACGAGCTATTCGTTGTTGTTTTCTTGGATACTCTCACACATAGAAGGGGTACAAATGTTTTGATCATGTTGCACGTCGCTTGTATGTTAGTGCGGATGCCACCTTCTTTGAAGATACATCATTCTTTTTTGAACCACGTTCACAAGTGCCTCCTAATGTACCACTTCCTAATGTACCACTTTCTACTGTCCCGTCCTTGGACGAATCTTCTACACCTATTTTGAAAGTATATGAGCGTCGGCGCAAAGGACCTCTACCGGAAGTATCCCTTGCCATGACCTCTTCGGAAACTGATGATCCACCACAAGTTAATGGTAATTCTACTGACTCTATTCAGGTTTCTGAGTTGGACATGCCTATTGCCTTACAGAAAGGACAACGGTATGGTACAAAATATTGTATTTCTAAGCATGTTTCTACTGATCATCTCAATGCTTCCATGGCCAAATTTACTGCTGCAATATCTGCTATCTCTATTCCAAAGAATGTTCGGGAAGCACTTCTACAGCCTGAATGGAAGAAGGCTATGGATGAGGAGATGGATGCTCTTCGATCTCGTGGGACATGGGTCCTTGTTGATCTTCCTCCAGGTAGCCATCCTGTTGGATGTCGTTGGGTATATACTGTTAAATATTTGCCCGATGGGACTATTGAACGCTTAAAAGCTAGATTGGTTGCTAAAGGATACACACAGGAATCTGGAGTTGATTATTTTGAAACTTTTTCTCCTGTTGCTCATCTTAATTCTGTGCGCATTCTTATTTCTATTCCTGTTAATCAAGGATGGCGCTTGCATCAATTAGACGTCAAAAATGCATTTCTATATGGTGACTTGCAGGATACTGTCTATATATCCCAACCTCTAGGTTATATTGATGAGGGGGAGTATTCTGGAAAAGCCTGTCTTCTTAAGAAGGCTATTTATGGTCTTAAGTAGAGCCCTCGTGCATGGTTTGACAAATTCTCTCTTATACTGCAACAATTTGATTTCGCAAGTTCTCAGTGTGATCATTCGGTTTTTATCAAGACCACCATTTGTGGAATTATTATTCTTATTGTATATGTGGATGATATCATATATCTGGTAGTGATACCACATGGATTGTTGATACAAAGAACTATCTTATGAAGCACTTTGTAACCAAAGACCTTGGACGTCTTCTGTACTTTCTTGGCATTGAGGTAGCATATAACAAAAATGGAGTATCTCTCTCACAGAGGAAATATACTCTAGACTTACTCTCTAATACAGGAATGTTGGCCTGTCGACCTGCTCTCTCACCTATGGATCAAACACATGACCTATGGGCTGAGTCCACTCTTCTCTTAAAAGTCTAATATTGCTACAAGTGACTAGTTGGCAAACTTTTGTGTCTCACTGTTACCAGACCAAATATATGTTTTGCTGTAGTTCTTAGTCAATTTATGGATTGCCCTCGACAATGTCGCTGGGAGGCTGCTTGTCGTGTCTTGAAATATTTGAAGAACGCACCTGGACAGGGATTATTCTATAAAAGAAATAGGCACCTTGATGTTATTGGATATTCTGATGCTGATTATGCAGGATGCAAGTCTGACAGGAGATCCACTTCTGGTTATTGTACCTTCATAGGAGGTTATCTGGTTACTTGGAGGAGAAAGAAACAAAATGTAGTTGCCAGATCTAGTGCTGAATCTGAATATCGTGCAATGGCACATACTACGTGTGAATTATTATGGATTAAATCTATTCTTGCAGACTTTGGGTTCCCGATCACCTCCGCTATTCCAATGTATTGTGATAATCGTGCTGCTACCTTCATTGCTAGCAACCCTGCATTCCATGAGAGGACCAAGCATATGGGAGTCGACTGTCATTTTCTTCGAGAGGTTGTACTGGATAAGAAGATTGCTACTCCTTTCCTGCCATCACATGAGCAAACTGCTGATATATTCACTAAGCCTCTTTCTGGCAAGCGAGTTGAGGAACTGTGCTGCAAGTTGGGCATGATTGACATCTTTGCTCCAACTTGAGGGGGAGTATTGAGATATATTACTGCATTTACTGTTTAATATATTTATGTTTAAGTCTTTCCTTTATTCTGTAGCATGGACCTTTGTATAAAGAGGCCCATTAGGGTTTTCAATTCGCTTCCTTGTACAAAAGCCTCCTATTTATAGCAGTGGGTTTTCCTTTTGTGAATATAGAAAACACGACATACTTCCATAGAGAATACATGTAGCACTAGGCGACTGATGTCACAAAGTGATGTTTTACTAGTGTTGATGTGACTATGTTTGCGGGAATGAAAATTAATAAAACATACCGCTTTAGCATGGATTGGATGAGAGCCTGAAAAAAGAAATGGAAGCCATTTAAAATCGTGAAATGTTGGACATGGATGGGGGTAACGGGGTGGCAGGGGACTTGTGGGTGGGAGAGGGGTTTCTGGTTTTCGTCTAACAAGGAAGGCATGAGTAGAGGGATTGTGGAAGCAAAAGAGGTGGGAAGTTTGGGGTGGGGGTCGCATTTCTTGCGACCTTCTGGAAGGTTTGGGAAAGGAACAATGGCCTGGGGCACCCTTTTTGGTTGTTGTTGCATGAGACACAGAGGGAGGGTCTGTGCCGAGGGGAATGCTTTTGCGCAAAGTTGGGTTAGCGGCGTCCTGCAAGGAATGCACAGCCTGGCTATGAGCCGTTGGAGGAAAGTTGTTGTACGGAGGGAATCCGTTCGCACACAGGCACAAGGATATGGCTCGGTGATGGGAGTTCGAAGACACAATTTAGGATGCCGCTGCTCCTTGCATGCCTGTTGGCGGGAGCCGTGTGGGAGGCGCTAGGAGCAGGGAGGGAGGGAGCGGACATGTAGGCTCCGAGTGAGGTCTTGACGGGTTTTGGAGATTTTACAGGTTTTGACTGGGTCAGGGTTATTGTGGGTGGGGATTAGGGGTCTTGTATGGGTTGCCTCTGCACGCAGAAACAGGGGGCAAGGTGCAGGGAAGCAACAGTTGGGAGTTAGGCTTGCATGGGGAACACAGATCATAAGGGGAAAGCGAGACGCGTATGGAGACAAGAAGGCAATTGCAGTTGGGTGTTCTGCAAGGAGATCAGAATCCACCTTTGCGTGGTTGGTACAAGTACTAGATAGAGAGAAATAGAGGAGTGGGAACTAGAAGGTGATGTAACTTGGATGAAGGGAAATAGGAAAGGGGAAGAACAGAACGTACCATAGTTGATCAATGTTAGGCTCTAATACCAATTGTTGTGGAACATATGGGGAAGAGAGGCCAAAGGGAAACAAAATATTCAATTTCTCAAATCACATTCAACTGGATGGGACAAGCCCCAACACTGGTTATTATAATAAAATAGGAAACCCTCATCCTAAGGCAGTTGATAATATTGCCAATTAAAAGAAACCTTAATATATAATAAAGTAAAAGAATCGTAACTAAGTGCAAGAACCAGATAAATTCTATTTAGGTATCTGTACAACACAAAATAAATCTAAATAAGCGCCCTCATCCTATATAAGTGATAGAGCTTGAAAAGAGTTTCTTGGACAAATAACAACATAACTTGCTTAAGAAAGAAGTAGATAACTAAGAAGCAAAGTTAGCAATCAAAAGGAATCATATTTAGTTTGAGCTAAAATCTTGTATGTCCAACCACCTAACAAGCTTCACCTGCTAGGATTTTGAATTAAACTATTTATTCGTTTAGCTTAGGTAACAACCTCTCTGTTTACATGAGCTGAAGGGTAACTCGATCTCCTTTGCCTACGAGAAATTTCTTGTGGAACCAGTTCTGAGTGGTCCTCCAGAAGTAGAAGAACAAGATTAGGTACGAAGAAGATATGAGGAACAGTTTCCAGAGCACTTAGTTGCTCTTAGGAAGTGCTTGTTGTATCCCAAGTTCCCAACCATTACCAATCAAGAGCGTAACCTCTCAAAGAAAGCAAGTGATTGAATACTAAGTTTTTTTGGGTATTAGTAGAGTTTTGCACTTGGAGAAATGGGGATCGATGAATTTCTGAGTTTAGAACGCTAGTCTAGGATCCTATTTATAGAAAAGAATTAGGTTTTGATGTAGGGTACACATTAAACTTTTTCTTAACGTGATTGCTTTATTGACCTAAATATGAAATAGAAACATATACTCTTTTCTTTGGATTTAAACAGTAGCATGCTTGGTCGAACTTTATTGTGATGGAGCTGTGGATCTCTCATATGGTGTGACCATGCTTTGTCGTTGGAGATTAAATTCCATGCAAAGGCCAGTCTATTGATTTTTTGAGACCCAGTACCTGGAAAATGAATTTGATTTTAGCGCAGTCTGCGGTAACTACTTTGTCAGAGCTTGGTTTGATCAGGATAGTAACTTGTTAATGTTCACTTTGACTTAGCGCATGCTAATTCTAGAACAAACATTGAACTACCTTGGTCAATTTGCGGCTCAACTGATGACCCTGAGCCTCAAAATCGCTTTTTCTGCATAAAGGTCATAATAATTGGTTTATAATCTTTTTCCTATAGTTTATAGCGAATTTAAGTGATCTACAGCTATTGGATCAAAGTTTGGCTATTCTTGAGCTCATCACTATTCAAAAGATCTAAGTTTTATATTGCATGAGCGCAACAATTCATACCATTTGTTTCCTCACACACAAACTTCAACTTGACCTCTAACACTTTAGCAAACATGTTAGAACCAAAATACAAAGTATATATTATCACTACAACAGTGATAGGCCTTTGGGCCAACAAACCCTTACGCATAGATGTCCTCTCCGTATAACCTACAGCTTAAGATGGTCTGGTATATCCGTATATGAGGGTTCCCCCTTTCGTGGATCTAGGATCCACTTACTAGAGATGATGCCAAACCATAGTTCTTGCTTGTGTTTGCTTTATAATTTTTTATCAGTTTGAATGGCCATGAAAGTTGTCTTCATCTGACAACCAAGTTATGCTATTCTGAAGATCAGATAAGGGTTTTGCTTCTGTAGCCGTGCTCATTTTCTCGTTTATAATTGTTTTCTGCTTCCAGAAATTGTTACTATTTTTTTTTCTCACCTGAGGTGATTCTGATCTATTACTAAACATGTATTTAAGTGATCGAAATAGAACAATGCAATTGAACTCTCCTGTCTAAATTTTCTCGGTAAAATTTGACGCCTGCTTATTAATTGATTCCACTTCATGTTTTTGTAACTTCAATCATGATAGATGGATAAATGTCCTAAACATATAGGCTGAAAAGGTGAAGATTGTGTTCGGGAGGTAGATAATTCATAGTAGATATGCATGGCTTGAAATCTTTGTTTTAAATGGCCAAAGTTTGATGTTCAGCTAGGATTTATCTTCTAATCTATTAAGTATGCAGTGATACTCTGATGAAATATATTTCTATGGGAGCTGTAAACTAGTTGCTAGTATTACAATTTCAATGTAAATCTTTATCTATCTTTGAATGTAAATCTCGTCCTTGTTACTTATTAGTGGCTCGCTGGCATCAAAGCAAGAAGATCAGCCATCTGAATTCTGGAATTATGCAGATGATGGTGATTCTCAGGATGAAGAGATTTCAGATTCTGATGGTAATTGATTATCTTTTCAAATGCACCACTGAAAATTTTCCATATTTGCTAAACCTCATTCGTGTGGATTCTGTGGTTTAAATAAATCACTCTCAGTCCATAAATAGACAGGCTGTTTAAGAAGATTTGCAGGCAAACTTATTCATGTTAAAGGCAGAACAGTTATATTTTCTCCAATGTATTTATTCTACTAGCATGTAACATCTCGAGTAGTCAATCCAGTAGTAGTGACTATTTATTTTTCTGCAACTTAGTGTTATTGCACATAAAAGGTGGCACGGGTGCATGCCACCTATTTAGAATTCTTCTGCCCATGTGACATTTCTGTTTATGCCATGTCGAAGCTCTTACTTAATTAGAACATGGCTCTGCATATTTCTAAAAACGCTCATGCTAAACTTGGCATTCCCTTTAGTCCAGTCTTAACTCTCCTAAAAGAAGGCTTTCAAAACCCAAGTTACACACTATTTTTCTGGGCGAATGCTGCTACTTGTTCACTAATAATATTAACAACTAACTCGGTATTTTCTTGAATTGTTATGCTAGATGGAGATGTAGTTGTGAACACATTATGCAGGTCAAGGTTGTCAGCAAAATTAGCATTGGAAGACAAGATTAATTTGCTACAAAAAGCTGAGGAGATGCAGCAGAGGAAAGAAATATCTAGAAAACAGGTCAGTTTTCTTATTGCTTATTCTCTTTTTAATATTTTAAGACACATCATGGGCTGGCATATCAATGTAAATCACCAACATTATCTAAAGATCTTGGTCTAAAAATATATAGGTGTTTGAGCTGTTTGCACCCTATGTCAGCTTTCACTCAGACACATGATGGCTAACCCTATACACTGGAGTGTTCTTTTCTTTTTTACTTTTTATGATGATGAAGGTTTTCCTTTTGGTCATTTGACTGAATCCTTTGAGGCATCTTTATCTTTATGTACATTGTACTTTTTGGCAGATTGGGCTGATTGATAACAAGGCAATATCCGACTCATTAAGGAAGGCAATAAAACAACGGCTACTGGATGCTCTTAAACAGGCTCAAGAGCGCTTAGGAGGTTTTCCGTGAGCATTTCTTTCGTCCTGTTTTGACAGTTCTCTAGTATACTTATTGCCCACGCTATATGTTTTACATCTGATTTTTTTAAGATATAGACAGTGATAAAAATAGATACTACGGGTGTTAGTCTTGGTAGGTTGATAATCAAATTGCACTTCATTTATATTTGGGTCAAATTAATGTTAGAAGTCATCCTGATGGTTGCCCTCTTCCACAATGTTATGATGTGGCTATATTTGATGGTCAGGCCAAAAAGTTGTCTAATTATATGACTTGATTGAAACTGTATCAAAAATTATGTTAATAGTCGGTCATTTTATATAGAATAAATTCTGTTTGTACAGGCTTTTTGTTAACTTGTACGTAAAAACGAATATCTCATAAAAAACAACCAAGTAATCTGATCTTGCAATTTCAGTAACGAGTAATTCAAATTGATGAAAGATATGCTTATCTTTTATGCATTTAATTGGAATATTACGAAGTAAAGATAGATGGTCCTAGTAGTGACAAAGATGATATATTCTGCATATATGTGAAAACTATAGTAAAGAATAAAGTAGAATATTACAATTTGATAAAAGCTGATAGCTTTTACCTGTAAAATGATACAAACAAATATATAAAGAAAACAGAGAGGTTGTAGATGATGTTAATAGCGGGATATAAAGGTGCTTGTTATATAATATGCTAAACATCTAAAAGATCTAATATCTGCCCTTATATTTTTTGTTATTTTGATTAGATGCCTAGGAGCTATATCTCAATCTCAATTTCATACCAAAAATGAAGCATAAAACAACTCCGTGCTGTGATCTTGCATGTCATATGAAGTGCAACAAGAAAAGCTAACCACATAATCTTTTATAGGTTTGAGCTTGAATCTTCTGCTGATTTTCTTGAGATGGAATGCTATAATAAGTATGGCAAGGTTGGAAAGACGTTCTATAACTCACAAATAGCTAGTACAGTTAGGTGGCTAAATTCGTCAACCTCTGATGGGATAATGCAGCGGCTTGAATCAGCTGGTGCTCTATCCAATTGCCAACCAAATCAAAATTTAGCCCCAGTTCCTTCACCACCATTAAATCCATTGATTCCTCCTAGCCAAGTAATTCCGGAACTTGACAGTGAAGGATGCAATGGGATGTCCTCAGCGTCCACTCTAGCTGACCCAGTTCCTGCATCTTCTTCAAAAGCAACGTTGCCTCCCATACCTTCTTTCTCTGAGTTTTTGAACCGTCAAGCAAACAGATTGAGCAGTTCTGGAGCTTCTTCAGCAAGGCCGTCACATATTAAGAAGGAAAATAGGGAGGTGATGCCAGGTCAAACGGCTGAAAAAAGGGCCAGGATGCACTAGTAACTTATGGTCTACAACAGGTTATTCGGCTGATGGTTGATATTTGCAAGCATAATTACGTGAGATTGAAAGTTTCTGCACAGATTGTACCCTTACCCTGCCGCAAAAGAAAGTGAATCTGCGATAATCGCAGCGGTGTAGTTTTCACGGGATGATATGATGATTATTTAGGAATTATAAGTTAATGCGTTTTCAGCTGAAAATTGACAGAATAATGACAATGATTCAATTGGTTTATGTATTCTGGTGTCAAGCCCATATGAAGAGGGTGGGTGGCAGGTTGACAACTGGCTGTGATTTTTTGCTTAATTATAATATGAATTCTCAAAATTTTTTTGTCTTAGTGTCTAGATGACTCGAAATATAGTTGAAAGGGAAAGATGGATCTGTAGCCTACTCCGACATAGTTGGAATTAAAGTTTAGACAATAACAATTATTTTGAAAGCAAACAACTTTCAGAAAGAAAGCTGTTTATTTGCTTTGTTTTTATAACCATTCAAGTTAAAGTGTGTACCATGGTAAGCAAGAGATATAAAAGGCAATGCCAATCCTCTATATTATGCTCATTGGCAGTTGATCAAGTTGTGTAGTATATGTTTGCGGAAAGTTTGAGAAAGTTGGCGAAGAGATATTTCATATCAATCTAGTTGAGAACAATGACGATGCTGGCTTAAGGTTAACGTGTGCTTTTACCAATGAAACATAGAAGAGGATGTCGATTTCACTAGGATGTACTGGGGGAGACTAAACATTTTTGGATAGGGGGAGACTAAACATTTTTGGATAAGGGCTCAACAATAATTGAGTTAAAATAGCGGGATCTCTAAGTGATCCAATATGATAATTTTTCTACTAAACCATACCATGTTTAATCAAATGCTAAAATTGCATATATTTTTTCTTGAACGGTAAAATCTAAATAAGTATATAGTTAATTGATAATCGCAAAAAGATGCCCAACAATTTTTTTTTTTTTTGCGTTTGCAATATAAGCAATGTACATATCTATGTTAAATGCCTTACATAGCTTTTTAGCCGATTGGATTGTCTACTGTATGCATGTTTTGTGGCTATTGGGTCAGCAATGCCTTGCCATTGAGGCCCTTGATTTGTATAACAAACAAGAGTAAAAGGGTAGTGTGCTTCTAGTTTGTATGTGTATCCCATGAAATTCATTAGCTATTTAATAGCATCTTCCAAAAATGACAAGGACACTCACTATGTTGTTGTTAACCGCAATCAAAAATAGAAAAAGCTTTGGTGCTATTTTTTTTAGCAATGCATGAGAGAAAAATATGATCCTAACATGTACAATTTCCACTAGGATCTCACAGACTTTGTCAAGTGATTAACTGATGAGGCTTATTTACACATACCATAATCATTTTCTATGATTACAACCACACGATAAAAACACATGACATGCATGGTTGGGATGGAATCAATTTTCCTCATCTAGTTTGACTATTTTTGGCCTTTATACCACTTTGAGGCTTGAAAAGACATCATGATGATTTTTGTGGTCTCTCATGACTTAAACCAACACTTCATAACTTTAATAGGGTAGGAATTCATGACAATAGAGTAAATTCTTTATTATTTGTTCTAGTGGATGGAATATATATATCTCATTGTTCAAAGATTTAGTGGATACATAATGTTGTCTTCCTACACTACCACTGAGGACCAAAACCTTGGGGACGAAGACTTATATAACGAATATGAACTTCTTGATGGCGGAGTAAATCCCTTACTATGTGTTCCACCAGATCGAGTAGATGTGTCACTGCGTGAAGCACTCTCCTTTTCCATGTCCACCAAAGATTTCCGACTTGGGAAAACATAAAGAAGATTCATTTTCCCTTAAATGTAATGGTCGAAATAATTCACCTCGATCTTTTTTGACCTTGTCAAATTTCCCTCTTCAACATTTACATGGATATAATTGATATCCTTTTGACCTGCAGATGCTTGATCATGCTTCCCCATCAAACAATCAACACCGATAGCTAGACATTTGGAGTCAATATCATTCACTTGTGCTTGTAGGGGTCTTAAAGTAAGCATGAACATCAACATAAAAGTAAATGTACCCCAATCCAAGAGGGCATGGTTACATAAAGTTTATAATTGATTGCAAAATCTTTTATATAGACATCTCTATTTGACTTCATATCGTAGTGCTAACATGTGCACTTAATCATTTCACTTGCCAAAAAGTACACATGAAGTTATTCAATGCCATATATTAATGAACTACTATTGACATGATAGCTCATAAGCAACTTGAGTCTAATACCATATTCTATTCTATCTTGTTCATTCTCTTTGTTAAATTGAATACACTCTTATCTCTCTCATAATCCCCTCTAACTACCATTTGAACTTTTTCCATGCTTCATAGTGTTTCACAACGACTTACATATCCCACCTACCATACGTCTACACATTAGAATATACAAAATACTTACGTCTGTCTCTCTTCACACATACAAACAGACACGTACGCACACACACACACACATACACACATGTGTGTGTGTGTGTCAAAATATTGATAGGTAACTCAGACCTAGTATCAAGTGTTACTTTATCCCTTGCATTCACAACAATACACAAAAAACTTTATCCCTTGCATTCACAACAATACACAAAAAAAAACCCCATTTACTTTCTTAATTGTTAATGTAATGAAGACAAGATGACAATTTCACAAAACATGCCTTATCATATTATGATATATGAAGACATAATTCTTCTTATTCAAATACACAACTACTTATTGCGTAACTTGTTATGCCTTATTTTTATTGGCACAATATTTCAATTACCTCATTCAATCGGTTAGGATCCAAAAATCAAGGTTGCGTTGAGTTTAGGTTGATGTACATGCTATAGAAATATAATTGCAACATGTCAGACGACACATGTAAATTTACAATTAAAATTATAATTAGTTATAACTAAAAAACAAATTTGGTGCAGAAACTATGAGACTTATGTAAAAGATAAATGAACATTCCATACTAAATCATCTATCATCTTTTATTACCTATGATCTTAGTCTAGCATCCTTTGAAACACTTTCTCTTATTAGGTATATTTCTTCATCAATATCCGACACATTTTTTCCCACCATCCACAATACTTAGGCCTCAAACAGTTGCTACAATAATCCTTATGACTTCAGTGATTCTTTCATCATGTGTCATTGTTAAGGTTTCATACGTCCACGGTTGCTCATTCTACTTTTAGGATGTTGGGCTCATCTATAGGATAACCCATTTTTAGTAGTTTATGTTTCGAATATTTTGACTTTGGTATGTAATGTAATTGTCATTAAATTGTATGATGCGAAGATGAACGAAGTCCTCATTGTAAAAAATATTTTCATATCATTATTTCCAATAAGAATGAATAACAGTATGCAAAGTTAACGATTCTTCTTTACATATTACATATATAATTTCTTTTCAAATCCCTACAAGTTATATTTCTCAAATTGGAAAACCGTATTCCCCTCTTTCCATAGTTGGTCTCACTGTCAATGATATGCAACACAGTAAATTTTTAAAATTTAAATACCTTCCACAGTTAGCTCCTTTATACCTGTCTGATACTCAACTCGAGTATAATCATAAAAAGTGTAATACTTTATAAAATTTCCACACATGGTGATGCTATGCAAATATATAATTTTTGCCACCTTTTGTTCCTTGTCCACTCATAACATGAACTGTTTGTTTATTAATCCTACATTTCTTGCTTCCTCACAAAGATTATATAGTGTAAGATTTCATATGGAGTTAGGTATAGTTTCTGCTTTATCACTCTCCACGTACACCTAGCACATTACCCTTTGATAACTTTACATCTTGCCATTTCTATCCAAATCTGATCTTTGTTTCACATGTTAGCTAATAACCGAGTGATAATACTACAAACATTCTAAATTACTTGAACCGTAATTTATGTGGTAATTTGCGTACATTGTGTTTGGGATTGCGTCCTTTTATCTAAAGAAGGTACGTACGTGTAATTTATGCCATTTTGTTCTAACCTCATCGCCATTGACTAAGAAGTTCACCATCTGTAACTCCTAAGATAATAGGGAAACTAGGCATACTACTTCAACTGAAATGATCGGTCATATCTTCCATGCATTTCAGAAAATGATGACTGATGAACATCGAGATGGGTCATATTTAGCAAGACTGAGCCTAGACGTAAATTATTAAATGGGTGCGAGCAAATTCTAGGTGCCAATAATGTCTAAAAAGCTTGCCATGTGCCTAATTTTTGTAATGAATCTGGATTTTGGGTCAGATTTGGGCCAGCCTGAATAACATAAAAATGCGAAAAAAAATTCCCAACCATATCTTCATAAATAGCTACTTTTATACTATATATGAACCAGAGGATAGCTGCATGAATATGGCCCAAATTTGGGCATCTGATCTTCCATGTCTGATTTTATCGTGGTCTGAGCTCGGCACATAAAAATCTGGGTCAAATATTTTGGTCCCCCATTCCCATATAAGTTGTATTTTGTGGCATAGACACATGTAGGTTCGGGAGGGCACAAGCCCTACTCGTAATTCCATAAGTAAATATTAACATGTATAAGATTAAATACTTACTAATGGATATATACTACTAGGAGAACAAAGTTCAAGCACATTCACGAGAACATAACGTAACTTGGAAACTACGAAGTTCATTTGTTTGATGACCGCTTCATGCCTTTTTTTTATCATTAATCAATATTTACAATATTCGAGCATTTGTTCAAGAACCGTATTATATCTAAAACCGTCGATAAAACCAATTGCCAACGCAATGTTGTTATGTACACATTTTGTACATTATCTAAAATTTATAAAATCTAATAAATTATCATATACCATAATAAAAACATAGACATGAAATAATTTATATAATTCCAAATATTATGTCTCTATCACATATTTATTTTTTCTTGGTGATGCCCACATTAAGTCTAACCAAACTCGGTCGACCTCCCCAAAAACCATTGTAGCCACAAATCGTTTGAATTACAACTCGACGTTATTAAGAAATTAAAAATCCCAAGTCAATATAGAGTTGAAAACCACACAAAACTAGGTAAGTTAGAGAACCCTAAGGGATTGGTTATCCTATATAGAGCGTATACACTTCATTTTCTTAAACAAAACATGTAACCCTAAGATAAGAAGCATGCCTCTTCAATGTACACACCCTTCGAATGCTCATGCATTTTCATGTAACTTCTAGTAGGCTTAACTTTACAAGGTTATATACAATTATTTTGTAAAATCGTATACCATCATATGCCTGGGGCTAGAAAACTCCTAGAGTTTCTTTACAAACACTACCTTTCTCGGAAAAGGGACCCTGAATTTTAAATACTCACCCTATCTCCCAATTCCTTATTGTCAATATCCCTACTCCCAACCTCCCTCACTTTGGAGATTTTGGGTTTTAAACAAGTATCCCTTTTAGGGGAGAAGTTTATCATTTGTTGGATTTTTCGCCTCTCGTTAGAAGAGTTTGAGCCTCAAGATATCTAGTTCATCTAGTTTTCTTAGAGTTTGTTCATTTTATCTATTGATGTACTTCTTATGGTGGTACTAGAAAAGAAGATCCTCCGCCTAAAACCCAGATCCAAGGATGTTATTTCCCTCCATCATGGGAAGTTGCATGAGACCAAAAAACTAGAAGAGGGATTCATAAGCATTTGCTTTTGTTGGAGAGTGGCACTTTTGATCTTGTTTGAGTTGTATACGTGTGTCTTTGAATCGTATTGTATATCTCATATGGTTTATATATGAAATGATCTTTCATTTGTAATTCTTTGCATGAAATAAGTTTCATTCAAATAGAGTAGACATGAATTTATTTGTAGAAACATTTCCACATACAAAATAGAAATTATTCCTTAAACTACATTCCTCAAATTCATTGTATAATTTACTATAATCATATTGAATAAACACATTTACTTACGTAAGTATATGCTTTTCTTATTGTAAATCACCTTGGGATAATGTGTTTTACGTAAAAATGAGATGATACAAATTTGCAATTTGGAGAGTATGTGAGATGAGAGACCTAGAGATAGATATATGTCAAATATTCTATCCATATATTATATATGCATGTGATGAGACTTGGGTTGTGTTCCGTACGAGTTTCAAATTTTATCCAAATACTATTAGACAATATTGACCCTACTGCAATAGAAGAACATCATTTAAGGGCTCTAAAAAAGCTATAAAAACCATTTTTAAGGTCAATCCCACAAGGAGTAGATAATCAACATCTAATCACTATTATATTATCTAAAATTGACTATGTAGATAACTAAAACTTGAAAATGCACAAAATAGAACAAGTACACATCAAATTCAGAAAACTAAATTTATGACAATAAAGAGATTAAAGCCTAAACTTTTAACTTTAATAATTGCACATGAGGTTACAATATAACATAGTTCATATGTAAGTCAAAATGCAAGATCTGTATCACAAGAGATCTCACCATATAATTACTCAAACCAATTTGAATAAACAACCTCTCTACACTTTATTTAATTTTGAACTATTTGAGTTTGAACAAAGTACTACATCTCTCTCTCTCTCTCTCGATTTATGTAGAATGCATGGGGCTACATTGTTGTTAATAAAAAGATATACCTACATCCCATTCTTGTTGGGTTGGAGTAGTGAGATCACCTCCTATGTACTATTTCTCTAGTGCTATCCTTCCCAATAAGTCAATTTTGATTTTTTTTCTCTTCATTTTTCATTTGTTTGTTTTGAGTTTAAGAAGTGTTTTACCGTATTTTTATATCAAACATGATTCATCCCAAAGGTTGTACATACATGCATTAACTATACAAAGAAAAGATAATGACAAGTGCATTTTCACAGATCTCTAGGGTTTTCTTATTGAAAAACAATTAGATATTGGATTATTATTCAAATCTTTCCTTCCTTCATTTCCTAGGTGCGATTTTGCAAATATCAAGGGAAGTAGACACATGGACTTGCTATTGAATGCATGATGGTATTTAGTAAGTCACATTTTTAGAGATTTAAATTATGTGAAATTGATGATATTGCTTTGAATAGATAAACAAAATGTTAAGGCATAATATGTGATGACAAAACCACTAACTCTAATGTAGACCTCATATAAATCATTAATCCTAACATACAAAAATTCAAAAATGCATATTGTTTTAAGAGAATTGGAAACAAACATGACAAAAAGAAGGTAGAATCCATAGCTCTCCATCCCTCACCCAAAACCTAGATTTGCAATCATCACAAGTAATATCTAAGTTAGGGAAAGGGAAGTCTCTAGGTGGTAGCTATTGGGCACTCTGATCTAGATTTGTGTCAATGATTGTGAAGAACTAATGATCTTCTCCAAATATGTATTTCTCAATAGTATTTAAACCACTGCCCCAATAGGGGGAGTTTGAAAAATAGCTTGTGCATTGAGAACTAGAGTGGATAGAATTTGTCTCTACCTAGTGGCCCTATTAGTACTGCCTCATTGGTAGTTTTCATATCCATAATATAAATAGTTAAAATTATAACCTTGCCTTATCCACTCTAAATATATGAACCATCTTGTATCTTCATGACCGACTCGTGTTGAGTAACTATGTGGGAACATACATCCTTGGTCTTGTCTAGTGAACTATTATGTGTCATCCAGTCATATTTGCACGAGTCATCAATGTCTGATGGGGGTGAAGAGTTCATATATAGGAAATGATTTATTTGGAGTGTAGGTTTAATGGCTCATGCTTCTTCTTCTTCACCATCTTCTTCTTAATCTTACCCTTATTGATCATTTGAATCATCACTCTTTTAATCCCCACTTTTTTCTTCACTCCCACTCTTTTACTGTTGTTTCATCTTGTACCTCTCATGGTGATTTTGAGGTCTCCAGTATACAACTTCAGATTTGTTTTTCATGCTCTGGTAGTTTGGATGTGAAAGGAGTGTTTATGAAACAAAAAATATTTTCTCAACTTTATATCATTCTTTGAGCATATGACATGAAAACATGCTATCAATGTCTATAAAATTTAGAGATGAGGTTTCGTGAGGTGATCAACAATAAATATGAGCCAAAGAGAATGTAGCGATGAGTTCACCCATGGTGGTGGATGCATTTTCCCCTCAAACACAAAGATGATAAATATGATAAGTCAACTGCTCACCACTATACAAAGGGATGACATTCTCGATGACATAGAGGTGATAGGGACCTGATGTGTTGTAGATGCCTTATGTTAATCCCCATATTGATAATACAACATGAGGATCTGGTACATGTATAAAATGACGTGATAGAGGGTTACACTTGTATGTTCTCCACTTGATGAGAATGGTTCTATGGATTTGGTGTTACTCTTTCGACAAACATTTTAAATGAAATAATCATGAATCTTATCTTTATCTACTTCTCTCCAAATCTAAAAATGACCAAAATAAATTTTTGAAATGATCTAGGTTAACTCGACAATGGTATTATGCTTATCATTTCTAGAATTACTAAATTTCAGTGTCCTAGCATCATCTACCTGTGTTCACTTTAATAAGTCACATAGTTCCAACATAAAATACATATACTTCTTCTTGATGAAGATGAATTGTGCTAGTTCAATATGTAAAACCATTCACATTCTTCATTCTATAGACTAGTCTTGAGCAACATAAACTATGTTGGTGTAGTGATTTAGAATGCCTTTCTTAGTGACCCAGACATAAAAAATGTGAAGATTTTTATTTCATCAGTGTGTCTAACCAAGTTGTATTTCCTTGAGCTAGCCTATTTTAGGAGCTTTTTCTATTGGTGTCATTTTGGATTCGGACATCTCAACAATTAGGCGATGAATGAGGGGTTCAACATTGGAGACTGAATCATCATGGTATTGTCAACGTGGTATGATACCCTGCCCTTGATGGTGAGAACCTTTCCACGTTGGAGTGGTGCAACATATACACAAGGTAGTTGAGTGTGCATTGGTATCAGTTTCATCTTCAAAGTCACACCAAGTCTTAAATATCTTCCTTTAATTGTTCTTGAAAGAAATACTTATATACTATTGTCATGTGGTAAGATTGGTTGTCTTGTGGTAGGGATTGGTTGGGCTTTAGTTGGTTGATTGGGGTGGGTAAATATGGGAGTATATTGATTGAGGATTTGGTGGAGGCTAAAATGAGTATAGGAGGATATGCTTTTTAAGTATTTATGATAAATGGTGGTTGAGAGTGATAAATGATGGTGATTTTGTTCAAGTGAATCTAGATGGCAGTGTGGGTTTAGGGTTTTAGAGTGGTGACACTTGATGAGGAGAAGGTGGGAGGGGGGCTTTGGTTGATCATCTTTTAGGGGGATGTGAGAGCATTTGGGAGCCTATTTTAGTGAATCTAATGGTGGGTGGGTTGGGGTTTTGTGGGGAATATTCCTTTCCATGTAGTGGATTGGTTGAAAACATTGCTTGTTGAGTTACGATTTTTTAATCAAATGGGGACCCGTCTAATTAGATATGGGTAGGGATTGGGTACATGGTTATTGAGGTCCTCTAGAGTAAAGTGTGAATTGATACAATATGAAGTTTTAGCGAGGGAAATGTTTTGTGGGGTGTTCACTCGGTAGACTAGTTACCTGATCAATTAATCAAAATTATTTTAGATGCTTTGGTGATTCTCCGATCGAATGACTAGGTGACTAATTCATATTCATCCTAGTTTTAGTTGCATTTTAGTCTAGTTTTTTTTATTTAGATTTATCATTTTGCTTTAGAATCAACTTTCACTAGCCTTGTTTTGTTTTATGTTAATTTATTAGGATTTCGAGATGATTACTTAATTTTCATGGCATGTTCAAGCTTCATTCCATACAAACCAACCTAGAGGCAGTGATCCTACTCACCGATTGGCTAGCCTAAATGATTTTTTTTAATCTGCCCCTTCATTAGTTGACAATTTCATTGGTCAATGAATCATTTATGCATGCCCATCGACCTACACTAATATCCCCCATGGGATGCATCTATCTGAATCACCATCTGCATACATCATTTAGTATTGTCATTGGTCACCAACTGATGAGTATCCATCAGTCTCCTTCCAATGATAAGTCACACCCATCACCAACCAATGGGAATCCATCAATTGTCAACCCATGAAACATTAGAGCCATAATCCGATGTTAACTATGTGGTTGCCTACTGATAGAAACACAGAATCGTCACAGAATCCTTCTAGTCGATGAGAATGCATTCTCCATGAACCGATTGAAACACACACTCCTGCCAATTGATGAAACATATGTGCTTCCTACCGATGAGAATGCAAACTTCATCCATCGATGAAAACACAAACTCTTGCCAACCAACAAAAACTCCAACTCTGTCCACTAACGGGAATGCTAGGAGTCACACGACTCCTTCTTTTTACTTTGATCAATGCCATCATTGTTGTATGCTATGGGAGATGGAAACCCTAACCCTTATCCTATGAATACCATGCCCATACTCCTTCACAAGGCATATGTTCTCCAACTACTAGGCTTCCGCACTCCATGCTCATCCCCAAAGAAGATGTTCATTTCCATTGGTTGCTTTCATTGTTGTCCTCATAAATGCCCTCTTATCCTATAAGGATCTTCAAACTAACATGAAAAGAGGCAGATCATGAGGCTGCCTCCATTTCTCGATGTCATCATTCATCCATATCCACTTGCTTCTTTCTCAACTGTAAGTCAGATCCGAGTAAGAAATATGATGATAAGATGGGTCACCGATAAAAATCCTAGGTGTGATCTCCTCCCGTATCATATTATCCCCATCTCCAGAGATGAAAGATGATATCACACACAACAAGGATGCATCCCTTCTACCCATTGAGACATGGCTATCTTTTTCCATGTTCATATTTGTAAGGCCCCTGAACTTGCTTAATGAGTTGAATAAGATTAATTACCATAATTGAATGAATATAACCCTAATCTAACCTTGAGATATGGTTTGAAATCATAATACAAGCTTAAGTTTCAAATTTGGTCCAATTTGGACACTGTTTGAGCAAGTTATCCAATTTTATGTACATTTTGGACTTTTCTGCAATTTACCTAATTGAAGGGTTTTCTTTGAAATTTGTCACATACATTATGTTCCTTAGATGTTATATTATCATTCTTGAGTATTTTGAGTCATGGGGCTCCTAGTTGAGCCATGGTTTGAAGGTGTTTTCATCAAGGGTATTTTAGGGTTTACCCCTTCATGGATGAGCTACTTTTAGTAGCTATCAACTAATAAATTATGTGATTGGCTGGGAAATTCGATAAAGGAAAGCTAAGAAGGTCTATACAGATAGTGATAGAGATTCTTGTGTGTGTGCTTATATATTCTTAATAATTTAAGGCCATGGACACTTGGATAGATACTAGAACTTCAACTTTTTCTTTTTCTTTATCTTAAAGTGTCATATACTTATTCCCAAGCACCAAAACAAGCCATTTTCTCTCCACCACTTCCCTCCTTCTCTGACCTTCATTCTCCCTCTGTGCTTCTGTGAATTTTTCTACCCAAAGAAGAAGAAAGTGGGGATCTTCTTGGAAAAATTCTAGGGTTGCAATTGACTTCCTTTTTGGGTCGAAAAAGCTTCCTCTTAGTGATCTTGACCTAAAAGTATAAGTATTATCTTATTTCTTCCATTTATTTCTTTGATCTTCTTCCTCCTATATCTCTCCAGGTCGGAACCTTGATGTTCCATGGTGAAAGTGGCCCTAAAACTCAAAAAATCTATCCTTCTTGTTTCTTTTTCTAGGGTTTTGTTTCTTTATGGAGAGAAGTGCCTATTTGGCCAAGTTCAGATTTGAATCTAGGGATTTCTTGCCTTGTTTGCTCGAGATTCTTGCTGTTTTGGATTGACCTACTCTATAGAGGCGAGTTATATAACATTCTTCGCTTATATTGCTTACTAGAAGCTTGTTAGTTCATGTTTATGCTTTGATGTGATGATCTAAGCATAAAGAAACCATGCTTGTTTAGAATTACGAATTTTTGTGGTGTTCCCTATTTTTTTCCAGTTCTATATGAACTTGTAAACACGTGTATGAACTTTCTAAGGTGTAACATGATCTGGGATAGGTTGATAGCATCAACCTATGGTGCTAAGCACAAAATAGTTGATGGTTCACAACACCGATGGTCATACCATTCAATAGCCAATGGTGTTGCTATCTTGGCAACTGATGTTCGTGATCAAGGGTGTCAAATTTATGGTGACAACCTATGGTCACCCTCATAGGTCAGGTTTTGGTTCAATTAGATGTTTAATTATCATCTACTAAGTATTCTAATGATGTTATCAATCGATGATGACATTAGCTTAATATTTGATGATGTTAACTGATCTAACAACCAATGGTGACCTAATGATCAAAATTAATGGTGGATCAGGTCATCATCATATATGATGAGTTAAGAATGTAATTGTAGATTTGACTAAACCTTAAACTAATGGTTCCTTAGTTCAATGGATCTAATGGTTAGACCTATACTTCAATTGATAACCTTGAATAATGAACCTGATCCAATGAATAATATTGCTTCCACATCCAATATATTAGAATAAACCACATGGTATTATATGTGGGTCCTAGTGATGATAATTCTATGATCCAATGCCATTAATTTTTAGTCTTACCTTTGCCATCATATAGTTATATTTGATAAATCACTATAACAAGTGGATGCGTAACTCCCACGTGATCTAGCTTGTTATACCTAACCTTAATGTAATTATATGATGCTGATTGGTTATAATCAGACCTCTTGAATTATTAATGTGATAATGAATTTGACTCTTCTTATGTTAAAACCACAATGTAGTACTATTTGAATATCATATTGCCTTACCATGTTAATATCTATTGATACATACGTGCTAATGATCTTTTGAGCCTTGTTTAAGGCATGGAATGAGGATGATAACCTTACTATGAATAATGTGATGGTCTTAATGACCTTTGGGCATGTTTGAAGTCATGATTGAGGTGAAATCCTCTTCATGTTCCAATAAGGGTTAAAACCCTGGAACTTGTGATAAGATATTGGTATCTTGTAAAAGTATGATGATAAGTGTGGTCTATTAATTTGCAATGAATGATAGCATGTGATAATGTGATTAAGATTTATATCTCAAATGTTTTATATCTTTTGAAGTTGTTATACATATACTCTTGTTAGAAAAGAATCAGGGTTTGAATGTCCATTTGTATGATTTAGCCTTAATTCACCCAATTGACATAACTAATTAAGTGAAACTCTAATCATGTAGTGTCCTATTCCATAGATCTATCTGAGTGTCAGAAATTGCCAGATAGTGAAACGAGTATTCCTAAGGGATACTCGGAGCGCATACTGATGACTATGCGAGGTGCTTGTCATACTGAATTCAAGTGTTAGGGAGGATGACAATGGTCATACCTAGCCCTCAGTTTGAGAACGGCTGCGGTTGTGTCTCAGGGAGAAGGGCTTTCTACGATAAGGGGAGGAGAGGTAGCTGAGAGAGAGGCGGCGACCTAGATATCCGTAGGGCGCTCCTTCGGCGGCGGAGACCTAGATCTCCGTAGGGCGCTCCTTCGGCGGCGGCGCCGCCACCACCATCTCGGTTAGGCATCCCGCCTACCGAGATCCACCCCCATTGGGTTAGGGCGTCAGGATCGGCGGAGGTCTTCACGTTTCGCTGGAGAGATGTTGCCCTCCCCGTTTTCGAGAAGAATTACTAGACAGAGCGTCCAGGCCATGAAGGCGCGACAAGTAGTGCATGAGAGAAGAGAAGGATTTGCGGCTCTCTCTACACCCACGGATTCCATAATCCAGGACATCAGAAACGTTCTTCGATCGCCCAGTCCGGGGATTGGCCAGCAGGAGCCCGAAGTTCCTTTAAGCCGTGTATCCGTGGCTGATGAAGAGGTACACGATGATGACAGAGCCGTTGCTGTTATAAACCCTACTGCTGATGGAGACACGATGATGGTTCCGCCGACTTCATCGAAGGATTCACACATCCATGCTGGGATAGGAGGGGCTTTAGGCGGCACTGAGTCTTCCGCTTGTGCAGGGGAGAAGGCTGTCTCGCCAGCGGGAAACCCTAATCAGGCGTAGACTCAGGTGACTCATCTGGAAGACGAAGGAGGACATAGACCAGGGGCTGATCCCAAGATTGTTCATAGCAGTGATGACGTGCAGAGACAGAACCCCAAGCCAGCAGCCAGGGATCGTGATCCTAGAAACTCTTCTCGAGGCCAATGGGAGATTGGAGTGCCAAAGGACACTTGTTACAGGTGTCTGGGAAGAGGACATTGGCAGTCCCAATGTCGCAATGTCATTGTCTGCTACAAATGCAGAAGGCCGGGCCATGTTGCTAGAAGATGTTCATTCATACCTAGTCCCCAACCTCCCAATATTTTCTCCATGGAAGAGTTCCCGGTGATGAGGGCAGGAGTTCCAGCCCGTGGTAGTCCACAACATGTCCCTAAGAGGGTCGCGATCAATCTGGGACCCGATACAAAAGAGAGAAAGAGTAGAGCGATGGCTCTTGGACGTGCAGTAGAGGTGTCATGGCCGGCTCACATCCCATGGGAGGACCTCGGCTCAGTGTTGCAGAAGAAGTGGTCGCATGCGTCGGACATCTATCGTCATGCTCGTAGTAAGGCAGTGGCATTTTTTGCGACTAAGGAGGAAGCGATGGAAGCATGCAAGGAAGGTTGGTTTCAGTTTCGTGGCAGCGAGATAGCCCTTAAATCTCTGGAGGACGGTGAGATATGTTCTAAAAAGGAAGCCCTATGGTTCTGGATAGCAAACCTACCCATTGTGTGTAGAGACGATGACGCCATAGACAGTATTGTCAACAGCTTTGGGAGGTTAGTCCTTATATCGGACTGGATGAGAAACCAAGATGACATCTCCGATATCTTAGTCCTCGTAGAAGCTTTTAGCGAGGACGTGCCTCAATATGTTGCCCTAACTTATGGAGATCGTAGATCAGACGTGATGTTGCAGATTGTCGCAAGAGGGAGCCCTAGATCGACCCTGTTCTCGAGAACTGAAATTGGGGAGGAATTAGACATTCCAATGGAGGCGTTCTCTATCCATAGAACTGCATATGTTAATGAAGCAAAGCAGCCGGACATACCTGTGGAGACAGCATCACTGACAGTACTTGAGAAGAAGGATGAGCAGCCTTTGCATGTAGGTGATGATGAGCCCGTAAGTGAAAGTGGTAGATAGCCGCAGACTTCAAGTCAACACAACAGAATTGTGATAGATGGTGAAGGAAATAAGGTACGTCTACAGCTGAGCAGTATACAAGATTTCATCCACTTAGGCGATGGGAGCAATAGACCAAGCTCTAGAGGAAGCAGATGTCGACCTGTTACTCGTCTACTCTGTGAGGAGGGTACCTCCTATCAGTTTGACAGCCGGGTAGATGGACATCGTACACACGGACATAGAAGAAGACTTTCTGAAGGTGAGACTCCTTTCTCGGATGATGAGTGGGAGGACAGAGGAAGGGGAGGATGCTGATTGAGTAGTTTGCTGCGTTGTGATCTTAGATCCAATCATATGGACTCTAAAATCCTTTTCTGGAACATTAGGGGTGCGGCGAATAATAAAACAAGAAAGGTCCTGGGCAGGCTTTGTAGAAGACACTCTCCGAAGATTGTTTGTGTTGCTGAACCTTTCCTCCACGCTTTAGCTGCGGATGAGCTGCTAGACATTGTCAGGTTAGACTGGACGGCCAGTAATGAGGTGGAAGGAGGCAAGCTTTGGATCTATATGGACAAGGAGCTTAACCCATCTGTGGTTCGAATGCATAGACAACACTTAACGCTAAAGCTTAGTGTGGAACCTAACTCTGAGTTTTTTGTTACTATGATTTACGCAAGCTGTAATCAGGTGAATAGAAGGAGTCTCTGGGAAGATATCATTGACCTATCTACCACGATTGGGGATGCATGCTGGCAGATCACTGGGGATTTTAACATCATTAGAGACAATGTGGAAAAGAGGGGGGGGGTCTTGACAGAAGCTTTCAAGAAATTATGGAGTTTAACTCGTTCATTCATGATGTGAATATGAGAGAGGTCCCCTTTGAGGGCAGCAAATACACCTGGGTTAATAAGCAATACGGTACTTCTACCATCTGGGAAAGATTGGACAGAATCCTCCTTAATGATGCCTGGTGTGCGAAGAATCCTTATGCGAAGTCCTCTCACCTTACCCGTTACAGGGTTTCGGACCACTGCCCAATTCTATATCAGCCTGGGACCAGGAGGAATTTCAACGGCATAAGAACTTTCTCTTTTATGCAGATGTGGTTGAAAAATGAGGGTTGTCGTAACCTTATCAATGATATCTGGGATGAGGTTTCGTGGGGGAACCCGTCTGAGATTTTCTACTATAAGATCAAGATGGTTAGAAAGGCCCTTAAGGTTTGGAGCAAGCAAACTTTTGGGGACATTGATCAAAGGAAAAAGGATCTGGAAGATGTTGTTTACACTACCCAGATAGCTTTTGATGAAATTCCTTCGATAGAAAATGAAACTAATCTCAGAAAGGCGGAGTATGAGCTTCAAGAGGTCCTGGATACTGAAGAATGCATCTGGCGAGAGAAATCTAGAATAAGATGGCTTAATGATGGAGAAAGGAACACTAGATTCTATCATGCTATCGTCAAGGCCAAGAGAAAGCATAATAGTGTCCGCTGCCTGCTGCTCGATGATGGATCGAGATTGGAGGACCCCAGTGAGATTGCTAAGCTCGCTGCTGAGCACTACAGTGGTTTCTATAAGGATTTTTCCTTATATGAGGAAGATGTCCTTGTTGAGATGCTGCAGTCTATTCCTGAGAAGGTATCTATGGATGATAACAGCTCCCTCACCGTGATTCCTATGGAGGATGAGGTCCGTTTTGCTCTAATACAGATGGATACGCACACAGCCCCAGGACCAGATGGTTTTACTGTTCCTTTTTACATTGCTTTGTGGGAAACGATTAAGAAGGACTTCATGAAGATGACTGAGATGTTCTTCAAAGGCCTTGTGTGTCACCGTAGCTTATTTTGCTGTAGAATTCTTCTCATTCCCAAGGTTGAGAATCCTACAAAGATTGAGAAAGATTTCCATCCTATATCCATTGAAAATGTTTCTCTGAGAATTCTAGCCAGAGTCGTTAGCAATAGAATGGCGCAGTTGATGCCTTCCATTATTTCCGAGGAACAGGTGGCGTTCATACATGGCAGGGAGATCACTCACCACATCAGGATGGCCAAAGAATTAATGCACGGTATTCACCAAGGTGGAGAGCAGCCAAATGTGATGATAAAGTTAGATATGTCGAAGGCTTTTGATAGAATTGAATGGTCCATTCTCAGGAAGATCATGCAGCGTTTTGGTTTCTCAGAGGATTTTTGTATGTTGTGCCTTAGTTTCTTCTCGAATGCTTGGGATACGGTCTCTATTGGGGGTGAGTATGAAGGTTTCTTTCCCATGTTCAGGGGCCTTAAGCAACGGAATGCGTTCTCCCCTTTCTTATTTATTATCTTTGAGGAGCTCCTTAGTAGATATATCCACCACGTAGATCATATTCACAAGCTAGAGAGATTCCGGACCAGAGGCAACGGGTCTGCTCCTCTCTTCCTTCTTTATGCTGACGATGTTGTGATGTTCCTTAACGCTCATCCAGACACCTTGTAGCGAGTACAACAGATTATGAAGTTTTATGAAGCAGCCTTAGCGCAGAAGATCAACCGTTCCAAATCCATATGTACGGTGGGTAGTAAGAGTGGCGAGACTATCTCCAACATTGCGCATATCCTTGAAATTGACACCACTGCGGATTCTTTTCCTTATCTGGGAGTAACCATTAGAGTGGGTAGATACACTCTTAATGATTTTTAGTTCCTGTTTCAGAAGGTCAAGCAGAAAATGGCTTCTTGGAAATCTAGGCTCCTTTCCTTTGCTGGCCGGAGGCTGCTTATAGCCCACGTTCTTTCGTCGACGACAGTCCACACTGCTGCTGCCATTGGTATTCCTTGCGGGGTTTCTGATCGTATTGATGCCATCCTTGCTCACTTTCTTTGGGCAGACCGAGAGAACCACCATCGTAAGGCGTGGGTTTGTTGGAACAAGGTGGCTAAGCCTGTGGAATTCGGTGGTCTGGGCCTTTATAATACAAGAATTGTTGATAAAGCTTTCATGGCCAAAGCGTGCTGGGAGATATTAGCCAGGGACATGATCTGGGCTAGATTCTGTAGAGCAAAATACTCGACCAGGGCGCTCAGTAGATCTGCGTCTTACCCGCACAATGTAAGATATAGAGACTCGGCGTCTCCTTACTGGAAGCATATATGGAACATGTTCCCTTTGATTCTTCCAAACTGCAGATGGCATATTGGGAAGGGTCTTATCCTTTTCTGGGACTCTTTATGGTGTGACGAGAGGCTTTTTGATCATGCTTTGCACACCAGTGACTGTAACCTTCAGTTCCTAGTTCGTAATTTTTGGGTCCCCAACGAAGGATGGGACTGGATGACCTTGAGACAGCTCCTTGATGAGGATGGCATTCACCTGATCGAGAAGGCCGACCAGCAGATCACGGAAGATGAAGATCAACTCTTATGGGGTCCGGAGTTGACGGGCATGTTCACGGTTAAATCCGTGAAGAGGATATTGTCTATGGATCACAGTGACGTTCCCTCTGCTGCTCAGAAGATCTGGTACCTTGACGCGCCAAAGGCCTGTTCGCTCATTTGGAAGCTCATCAACTGTGCACTTCCGACTGATGACAACATAACTAGATGTCAAATTGCTATGGCATCTAAGTGCGAGTGCTGCGAGGAGCCTTCTACTGAAGACATGGACCATATGTTCTTTCATAGTGATCTTGCTGTTAGCTTCTGGAACAGTTTTGCTCTCATTACTTCTAGAGCTCGTCCTTATAACATTACCGATCTTTTGGTTTTCTGCTCGAATGGGAGATCTTCTATTGTTATGGATTGGATTGCTGCTTGCCTTGCTACTCTTATTCCTTTCTATATCTGGAGATGGAGATGCCGTGCTAGATATGATGGCTGTAAGGCCCCTATGGTCAGAGATATGAATTGCTTAACAGCGCAGATTAACTTCATGCTGAAGAAACGGTGGTTCCGTGTCCTTGCACAGCCTGAAGAACACAACCGCCTTAACCTTTACGGCATTGAAGATCCTAACTATGCTCTTCGAGAAGTAAACCTCCTGAAATGGATGATCCCCGGCATCAATTCCTTGAAGTTGAATGTCACGATTGGTAGAAGCAAAGACTCTAATGGGAATAACAGATGGTGGATGGCTAGTATTATTAGAAATCATCGTGCAACAGTTTATCAGATTGCTAGAGCATGGTTGACAGAGAAGAACCATGCCACTGCGTTCCTTCAAGCTTGTGCTGTGGGATTGAAGCTTGCGGAGAATCAATCACTGAGGATCGCAGTAGTGGAGATTGATGATGACAATACCTATCATATCTTATGGGGCACATCTAGTATACCCTGGAGGTTGTCTCGTGTTGTCAAAGAATTGAAGAGCTACATGGAGGAAGAAGGCATTGTGGGATCGCTCATTCACAGGGCTATTAACTCCATTCCCAGGGAGATTGGAATGTGGGGTGCTCACAGTCAGGAGCCGATTGTGATCTCCGATCCTAGTAGATTGCCGGTTAGAATTCGAGGTATGGCTATTCTTGAGAAGAACCACACTCCTTACGTGGTGTTGAAATTCAAGCATCCTTGATGGCTTCTTTTGGGCTTGTGAGCTTCTTGGAGTCTGCCTTGGTGTTGTGTTTGTGGGCTCTCTGGGCATGTGAGCTTTGAGGTTTGAGTTTTCTTGTTGTGTTGATGTGTTGGTGTGGTTCGTGAAGGGGTTAAACCTGCGTTTTCAGCAGGAGCTGTAATTGAATTCTTTCATTATGCTCACACGAGGAGGGTGAGATGAATAGATGACCTCCTGGCTTTAATTATATATATATATATATATATATATATATATATATATATATATATATATATATATATATATATATATATATATATATATGAGATTGGAGGACAACTGTGGTTGTACCTCAGATGGTAGGGTATGCGTACCCACCTCCTTTCACTAGTGCTGTGACCTATACCAAGGACGGACTAGGATGTTAGAAGCTTGACCTTATGTGTCGCTGTGGCAGACCCGTACTGACCGAGGGTGGAGAAGATCTTAGGAGTCTGGCTCTTCCTAGATCTTATATGGCACTGATTTTGACTTAGTAGTGGTCAGTTGGGATTTGAGTGATATTTCTCAAATCCCTCAGGGCAATGTAATAAAAGAAGTGATACCATCCATGTAGTATAATTGCTAGGGTTTAATACTTATCACATTGGTTGATTAACCGTTGTCTTGTTCTTACACTACATAGTTCTTACATGATGCAAACTTATGAAAATTGTGCAATTCTACTTGATGTTACAACTTATTTGCTTAACTGCTTAGTATGCTTAAACTTCTTAATCTATTCATATTGCTTATTCAATACCCTAACTGCTCAATGTATTTATTGTTAATTAATATGTTATAATCAATATATGTTGGAGAAAGTTATATCTCTCGTTGGGACTGGGTCTCACCCGTGGGTCACCATATTTTTTTAGGTGGTCGTGGGCAATGAGGTCGAGGTCGTGCTGTGGAAGAGAACCAACCTAGTGATCAATAGATTCAGAAGGTTAGTTAGTTGTAGATGTTAGTAGTAGAGTCCTAGTGTCATCCCTGTACTCTCAAGTGCGGGTATGGGATGTGTTTTCTAGATGATACTCACATCGACACGAGATTTTGGTAGTGTGCCGATGTTTGTAAATATATGGCATGTACATGTGAAATATCTTTTGTATGCATGATGTGACTGAGGTCTTTGGACCCATATGTAAATACTTGTTACAATATATGAGAATGGAATGATGGACCTTTTGTAAATGTTCTAGAGTTTATTTACATTGTTGGAATTGGTTTTAATTATCCCGCATTTTGACTATGTCATTAATTAGTAGTTGATCGTATTTTGTGTTTTGAGTAATCTCATTTAGCGTGACAAGGTGTCACAGTTAAGTTGGTATCAGAGCTCTAGGTTTATTGAGTCTACAGGGATATATGACTTAGGTTTGAGTCTGTTCTTATGTATCCAACATATCTGATCATAGTTTATGCTTATGCAGATATGTTTGGAGTACATGAAGAACACGTTGAGAGTAGCTATGTTGCACCAGGAGGAGGTGCTAGGAGGCAGGAACGTGATGAGAGAGTGCCAGAAGAAGGGATAGAGCAGCCCACAATGCCTCATCTAGACCCAACAATGATGGCCAATCCTAAGTTTTAGTCTATGTTTAGACAGATGATGGCCACAATCACACATATCACTGACAGAGCGCCATCACCTCAAGCTAGGGAAGCCACCTCTAATGTGGAGTCCCAAGGTGTCGGGAAGACATTTGAACGTCTTAGACGTGTTGGTGTGATTAAATATGCAGGTACTTCTGATCCAACAGATGTTAACATGTGGTTTACTGAGTTGGAAAAGGCATTCAAAATCCTAAACATCGCTGAAGAAGACAAAGTTAAGCATTCAATATACTTGTTGAAGGGTAGTGCTAGCCACTGGTGGGCCATAGAAGAGGAGAAAAGGCCAGGAGTTGTGATAGGATGGGAGGAGTTTCGAAGGGAATTTGTTAGCCAATATTTTCCAGAGACCTACCTAGATGAGAAAATCTATCAGTTTGAAAAGATTTGTCAGGGAGATATGACTATCAACGAGCATGAATCAAAGTTTATGAAACTTCTGAGGTTCTGCCCACACATGGCAGCAATAGACAAGGAAAGGATCTGGAGATTTGAGAAAGGTCTGAGTACTGAGTTGACTACTACATCATCAGCCTTGGAGAACAGGGAAAGATTTTCCAACTTTGTGGAATCTGTCAGGAGGATTGAGAGGTCTGCCATAGAGAAGCGTGAAGCTAATGCTAAGAAGCGACCTATGCAGTTTCAATGGAAATCATCTGGAGGATATAAGAAGCCAAGGTTTTTCCCACCGCTGTCGCAACTAAGGTCAACCTTTACTGAACCAAGATCACATGCATCGTCACAGTGGACCCTGAGTAGGGGTAGAGGTCACAAATTTCCACTGACAGGAGCTCGCAGTTCATCATCAGTCTCAATTACAGGGCCGTTTAGACTATAGAGTGATAACCGAGCGTGTCATCAATGTGGACAAACAACACATATTAGATGGAATTGCCCTATGAGGGTTGAGGAGGTGACTCAACAGCCAATGCAGAATCAACAGGGATCACAACAACGACTATTTGATACTGGTAGTGGAAGAGGATGTGGTCAGACATCCCATGTAGGATTCTTGAGATAGGCGAGCAGATGACGTGGACGGCAGTAGGCGACAACAAGGTTCTATGCCATGACCCAACCGGAAGCAGTGGTCAATCCACGAGTCATGATAGGTCAGGTGGAATTATTTCATTCTGATTTGTCTGCTTCTTGTTTCATATCTGTGTTAGTAGATCCGGGTGTGACACACTCTTTTATCACCAGAGAGGTGATAGGTAGCTGTTATCTACCTATTAGTCTTAGATCTGATAGCCTGTAGCTAGAGATTCCTTTGGTTGATTCCATCGAGTTGCGGGATGTGTGCCCTTCTTGTGTTCTTTATTTTTCTAGACACAACATTCAAGTGGATCTTTTGCCACTTGACATGCATGGTTTTAATGTAATCCTAGGAATGGATACCTTGAAAAAATACAAGGTAGTCTTAGACTGTAGTACTAATGTGACGACGTTCCATGATGGAGATGTACAATGGATTTTCCAGGGTGATAGGAAGATTCTTCCTACATGTTTGATGTCAGCTATGACAGCTGAGCGGTTGATGAGATAAGGATGCGAGGCTTTCTTAGCTCATGTTGTAGATACCAAGGCGATAGGTCCTAGTATCCAAGAGGTACCAGTGATGTGAGAATTTGAGGATGTCTTTCCTGAGGAATTTCATAGCATTCCCCCTCCTAGAGAGATTGAGTTTGAGATCAATCTTGTTACTGGAACACAACCCATAGCACAGTCAACATATAGAATGGCACCAGTAGAGATGCAGGAGTTAAAGAAACAACTACAAGAACTGTTAGAGAAGGATTTTATCAGGCCGAACACTTCCCCCTGGGGTGCTCCCATGTTGTTTGTTAAAAAGAAGGATGGTTCAATGAGACTGTGTATAGACTACAGACAATTGAACAAGGTGACAATAAAGAATAAGTATCATTTGACGAGGATTGATGATCTTTTTGATCAGTTGAGAGGTTCTAGTTTATTTTCAAAGGTAGACATGAGGTCAGGTTACCATTAGTTGAGAATTAAGGCTGATGACATACCCAAGTCAGCTTTTAGGACTAGGTATGGTCATTCTGAGTTTGTGGTTATGCCATTTGGGCTAACCAATGCACCTGCAACATTTATGGATCTAATGAATAGGGTGTTTAGACCTTATCTTGAGCAGTGTGTGGTCGTGTTCATAGATGATATCCTGATGTACTCCAAGGATAGTCAACAACATGAGCAACACCTTCACCATGCATTGACTTTGTTGAGACAACATCAACTATATGCTAAGTTCAACAAGTGTGAATTCTGGTTATCTGAAGTGTCTTTTCTGAGCCATGTTATATCTACAAAAGGCATTTGTGTTGATCCCAAGAAAGTGGAATATGTACTAGAATGGGAACAACCAAAGACACTAACAAAGATCCATAGTTTCCTAGGTATGGCAGGTTACTACAGGAGGTTCATCAAAGACTTCAGTTCTATAATGTTACCCCTAACTAGGTTAACCAGGAAGGATGTTCCTTTTGCTTGGAATGACAAGTGTCGACGTTCTTTCCAGCTTTTGAAAGAAAAATTGACTAGTGCACCGGTGTTAGTACTGCTAGAGCAAGGAAAAGGCTACATTGTCTTTTGTGATGCTTCAAAGAATGGGTTGGGATGCATGTTGATGCATGATAAAAATGTGATTTCTTTTGCTTCGTGACAACTTAAGAAACATGAGGAGAATTACCCAACACATGATCTGGAGCTTGTAGCGGTGGTCCATGCCTTAAAGATCTAGAGACACCATCTTTATGGAGAAAAGTGTCAGATCTTCACTGACCACAAGAATCTACAATATATCTTCTCAAAATAGGAGCTGAATATGAGGCAGAGGAGATGGATGGAGATGATTAAGGATTATGATTCCATAATAGACTACCATCTAGGGAAAGCAAATGTGGTAGCTGATGCATTGAGTAGAAAGTCGTCATCTTCATTATCAATGATAGATAATGCATAATTAAATTCCTTGATGTGCCATATGAGAGATATGCTAGTGTCTCTTCGCTAGATGAATGTACAGCTAGAAGTTTCCTTGCTGGCAGGATTATTGGCATAGTTACAAGTGAAACCTACCTTGAGACAGCAGATTTATGATGCACAACAGAATGATATTATGATACTTAATATCCGATCAGGGATTGGCAATGAAAAGTATGATGGCTTTCATGAGGTAGATGATGGTACAATTTGTTACCACAATAGGATAGTAGTTCCTGATGTTGATGGGTTGAGGAATATGGTACTTGAGTAGGCTCACTCCTCCATGTATGCAATGCATCCTGGAAGCACCAAGATATACCAAAACTAGACAGATATGCATTGGTGGCCTGGTCTAAAGTGTGATGTGGCAGAGTTCATTGCCAAATGTCCAGTTTGTCAGCAGGTAAAGCCTGAGCACCAGAAGCCTGTAGGGACATTACAACCCTTTCCAATACCACAATGGAAATGGGATCATATTACTATGGACTTTGTGGTTGGTCTTCCTAGGACATCCAAGGGTCATGATTCCATATGGGTGATAGTAGACAGATTGACGAAGTCAGCTCATTTTCTGCCAGTTAAGATGACATTTACAACAAAGAAATTGGAACAAATATATGTTGATGAGATAGTCCGTCTGCATGACATTCTAGTGACTATAGTTTCTGAAAGAGGTCCACAATTTACAAGTCATTTTTGGGAGCGTCTGCATTCAACAATGGGAACACAACTGAGATTCAACACAACTTTTCATCCGCAGACTGATGGCCAGTCTGAAAGGATTATTCAAACTTTAGAGGATCTCTTGAGGTAATAGAGGAAGCCACATGGGAACTAGATAATGAGATGCGTAGAAAATACCCATCTCTTTTTACGTAGGATTTTGAGGCAAAATCCTTGTTATGGGTTTATAGTTGTAAGGCCCTTGAACTTGTTCAATGAGTTCAATAAGCTTAATTACTGTGATGACCCTGATTTTAGGAGTTTGATTTTGGATATAGTATTTGAAGGAGTACCTTGAGTAATATGAATCATTGTTGGACCTTGATGTATCATGTGGTCAATTAATGAACTCTAAGGTGTTTTAGGATCACATGAGTATTCATGGACTTGTTTAACTAAGACTCAATGATTAATAGAATTTGATTTAAGGTTCCTACACCTATTCCTATGGTTATTTGAAGATTTCTTTACATGATCACATAATAGAGTTTTAGTCTCAAGCTTTTAGGGATGAGAAAACACACAACGTAAGGGTGGTGCGCCAAATTCTAGGATGATCAGTGGTTCCCATAAAGAGATGTACTTATATGAAACTGAATACACTCGATGATATATATGTATATATATATGGTCAGACTTTGTTCTTTAATAATTAAGTACCTAAGTTGTGATAATTTTAGTATCATGCCAGCTTATTATCCTTTTCTTGAGTGCAGCCCAATGCTTGGAAATGTGGCACACTATAAAAATATGAGAATGAAGACTTCGTCTCCTCCCACTTACCTATTTCTGCGGAGGAGGCAACCTCGACTCAGCTCAACGATGCTCACACAGAAATCAGATCAAGGAGTGAATTAGTTTTTCCATTCTCTCTATTACTTAGAGACGACCGCAGAGACCCCTAGATAGAACCTTCTCCTGCCCCATAGTGAGAGAACCCAATCTTTTCCCCTTTTCATCCCCATCGCTTCCTGTAGTGACCGGGAAAGAGGAAGGCAAGTAGGCACCTCAACTATGACTGACATGGGATTAGGAAGCTTCCCTAAACCCAGAGTGACTATTCTGAAACCTGTGATGCCTGAAGAATGACCAGGTGTAGTTGGGCGATCTCCATCATGGCGACATGGACTGAAAGAAGAAACCAAAGACACCCCACCATGGCAAAATGCCTCCCACGAGCTGCTGTGATGCCGTAGCTGGTTGTGCATCATCGAGTAGAGAAGGGAACATCTCTAGCGCCGATGCCCCTTTTCTGTTGCTATGCTCTGCCGCTACCCCCAAATCACATTTGAAGCTGAGGTCGGGGCCAATGGAGGAGCCAATCTGTTAGAACTTCATGGAGGGTCTCAGAGAAGGCCAAGGCTTTCATCGCTAACACCTATGGCCCAAGACTCCTCCTTTCTTCGTCAGATCTCCCCACCGGGCTCCTTGCTGCAAACCCGATCGTATCTCATGGCCATGGTGGCCAGTGCCAGGGATCTGAGGTGGTTCTGGCTTGAGGGAAGCTACCGTGAACTCTAGGACCCCATCCCCATCTGTGAGGGACCCCCAACTCCCTCACCTTCTGGCGATTCCCCTTCTGAAAACCCCCTTTCTGCGGCGCCGCCATCCGTCACAGCTCTAGGCGAGAGTGCTTTTCGAGCCTTGGAAGTGCCAAGGTAGGACTTCGTGGTGCGACGACTCCTAGGGGACTCTTCGACTGATGATTGAGGATACAAATTGCCATGAAAAGAAAAACCTTCTCGCCGGAGATAGACCTAGCAGAGGTCTTAGGAGGCGGAAGGTCACACGGAGCTGCACCTCCCTGGATATCCTCTATGACTTCGATGAGGTCAACGAAGCATGTGGTAGACAAGGGATCTGACGAAGAAGGTCTCTGCTCCATCAATCTCTCACCGGAGGGACCTCACCCAGCGACGACGCTCAAAGCACAGACAATTGCGATGGACCAGGAGTGTGAGATCGCACGTGAGAGTGAGAGAAGAAACACTGGGCCCTCTTGACTCTTCCCCCAGACTGAACCAGGTCCAAACCTGCTGACCCGGCCGGCCCAATCCTTTTGCAAGGTAAATAAATACCTTCTAAAATCTCTGAAGTTGTCTAAATCTTGCAAAATGCCTTATAAACAGCTCCCATGCCAAATAATTTCTCAAAAATATTACCAGACTCAGAAAAATGCTCTCTTTATTATGAAATCCCTAGATCAATCCTTTGATGCACATTTACTGATCTTATATAGTTTAGATGATAATACCCCATTTAGGTTTCATTAAATGAAATAAATTGTATACAGCTGAAATAAATTCTCAAAAAATTCTTATAGATCCCTAATTATGATTTTAATCCTTTTGTGGGCCCTGAATTCAATTGTATTTCCTAATATTAGGTCTTTTCCCATTAATGCATAATTAGATGCTTTCAATCTCATATTAATGCTAGAAAATAGATTAAGCATCAGAAAATTATGAAATTTGAACCAGACCATAGTTATGACCTTTAGATCAGTATAAAAATATTAGAGGCAAGCTTAGGTCAGTTTAAACCTAGGTTTGGCCTAAACCCTAACTTATACCTAAAATATCAATGACATAATGGACCATGTATTAATGATGATTAATTTGTTATTAATCAGGTGATGACCAGATTATCTAGATGATCATGTATATGTGAGGAATATCTGAACTCAGGTACGTGGATATAATTATATGACTAGATTTTCTGGATGTTAAATATATGTACTTGCTTGCTTGTATTTGAAATACATTGTTGGATGTAGTTCTATATGTATTGTCATTTCCGCCTTGAGCAATAAGAACACTAAAGAAAGAAAATGGAATGTAGTTACTGATGGTTCATTAATCTCCCTATTAGAGAGGGAAAGTATTAATGTTGACTAGCACCTCCCTAATGGTACAAGGTATGCGGGGAGATCCCTAATGGTACAAGGTACGCGGGGATAGGGCCCAATAATATGTGTTTGTACTAAGTCCACCATAGTAATACATGCCCATTGAAATATGGTTAATAACTTGGGTTTACCTGATTTTTCTGCCTTAAATAATGCTTTCATTTTTCTTTCTTCTTTTTCAAGTATTTTAAATATGCCAGCATAGTATAGTATCTTTCAACCACGTACCAACTTTATGTTGATTCAATGTTTCACATATGTTTTAGGTTCAGAGATAGCATGGGATAAAAGAAAGGAAGTGAGCAGTTGTCCAGGTTGTACCTATTGTGTAGATCCTAGTTTAGCATACATGTTCTTAGACTATAGAATTTCCATTCAATATGTAATTGTAAATCATGTTGTAATAACTCACTTGGTAATATATACATGTTGAATGTTGAGAAATATTTATGGTGTATGTTATGGTTTAATGTTCATGTATGCGAATTATGCTTCCGCATCGCTCTCTGATATAATTGCTAACGTTTTCGGATTTTGTCTTCTCATCTCCATGGGGTTTTGAGAAGGTGAAAATACGGGGATGTTACAATTACCATAATTAAATGACTATGACTCTAATATAACTTTTTGATATGGTTTGAAATCATAATACAAGCTTAAGTTTCAAATTTGGTCCAGTTTGGACATTGTTTGAGCAAGTTATGCAATTTTATGTATATTTTGGACTTTTCTACAATTTACCCAATTGAAGGGTTTTCTTTGCAATTTATCACATAAATTATGTTCCTTATATGTTATATTATCATTCTTGAGTATTTTTACCCATGGGGATCCTAGTTGAGCCATGGTTTGAAGGTGTTTTCATCAAGGATATTTTAGGGTTTAGCCTTCCCTATCACACCACCGATGGTCATACCATTCAATAGCCAATGGTGTTGCTATCTTGGCAACTGATGTTCATGATCAAGGGTGTCAAATTTATGGTGACAACCTATGGTCACCCCCTTAGGTCAGATTTTGGCTCAATTAGATGTTTAATTATCATCTACTAAGTATTCTAATTATGTTATCAATCGATGATGACATTAGCTTAATATTTGATGGTGTTAACTGAATGTATTACTGATCTAACAACCAATGGTGACCGAATGATCACAATTAATGGTGGATCAGGTCATCATCATATATGATGAGTTAAGAATGTAATTTTAGATTTGACTAAACCTTAAATTAATAGTTCCTTAGTTCAATTGATCTAATGGATAGACCTATACTTCAATTGACAACCTTGAACAATGAACCTGATCCAATGAATAATATTGGATGCTTCCACATCCAATAGATTAGAATAAATCACATGGTATTATATGTGGGTCCTAGTGATGATAATTCGATGGTCCAATGCCATTAATTTTTAGTCTTACCTTTTCCATCATATAGTTATATTTGATAAATCACTATAATAAGTGTATGCGTAACTCCCATGTGATCTAGCTTGTTATACCTAACCTTAATGTAATTATATGATGTTGATTGGTTATAATCAGACCTCTTGAATGATTAATGTGATAATGAATTACACTCTTCTTATGTTGAAACCACAATGTAGTACTATTTGAATATCATATTACCTTACCATGCTTATATCTATTGATACATTTGTGCTAATGATCTTTTGAACCTTGTTTAAGGCATGGAATGATGATGATAACCTTACTATGAATAATGTGATGGTCTTAATGACCTTTGGGCATGTTTGAAGCCATGATCGAGGTGAAATCCTCTTCATGTTCTAATAAGGGTTAAAACCCTAGAACTTGTGATAAGATATTGGTATCTTGTAAAAGTATGATGATAAGTGTGGTCCATTAATTTGCAATGAATGATAGCATGTGGTAATGTGATTAAGATTTATATCTCAAATGTTTTATATCTTTTGAAGTTGTTATACATATACTCTTGTTAGAAAATAATTAGGATTTGAATGTCCATTTGTATGATTTAGCCTTAATTCACCCAATTGGCATAACTAATTAAGTGAAACTCTAATCATGTAGTGCCCTGTGCCATAGATCTATCTGTGTGTTAGAAATTACCAGATAGTGAAATGATGATTCCTAAGGGATACTCAGAGCGTATACTGATGAGTATGCGGGGTGCTTGTCATCCTGAATTCAAGTGTTAGGGAGGATGGCAGTGGTCATACCTAGCCCTCAGTTTGAGAATGGCTGCTGTCGTGTCTCGGTGATTATATATATATATATATATATATATATATATATATATATATATATATATATATATATGATATTGGAGGACAACTCTGGTTGTACCTCGGATGGTAGGGTATGCGTATCCACCTCCTTTCACTAGTGCCATAACCTATACCAAGGACGGACTAGGCTATTAGCATCTTGACCTTATGTTTCACTGTGGCAGACCCGTACTGACCAGGGGTGGAGAAGATCTTAGGAGTCCGACTCTTCCTAGATCTTATATGACACTGATTTTGACTTAGTAGTGGTTAGTTGGTATTTGAGTGGTATTTCTCAAATCCCTCAGGGCAATGTAATAAAAGAAGTGATACCGTCCATGTAGTATAATGGCTAAGGTTTAATACATATCACATTGGTTGATTAACCCTTGTCTTGTCCTTATACTACATAGTTCTTACATGATGCATACTTATGAAAATTGTGCAATTCTACTTGATGTTACAACTTATTTGCTTAACTTCTTAGTATGCTTAAACTGTTCAATCTATTCATATTGCTTATTCAATACCCTAACTACTCAATGTATTTATTGTTAATTAATATGTTATAATCAATATATGTTGGAGAGAGTTATATCTCTCACTGGGACTGGGTCTCACCCGTGGGTCACCACATTTTTTTTGGTGGTCGTGGGCAACGAGGTTGAGGTTGTGCTGTGGAAGAGAACCAACCTAGTGATCAATAGATTCTGAAGGTGGGTTAGTTGTAGATGCTAGTAGTAGAGTCCTAGTGTCATCCATGTACTCTCAGGTCTGGGTATGGGATGTGTTTTCTAGATGCTATACTCATATCGACATGAGATTTTAGTAGTGTGCCAATGTTTGTAAATATATGGAATGTACATGTGAAATATCTTTTGTATGCAGGATGTGATTGAGGTCTTTGGAACCATATGTAAATACTTGTTACCGTATATGAGAATGGAATGATGGACCTTTTGTAAATGTTCTAGAGTTTATTTACATTGTTGAAATTGGTTTTAATTATCCCAAATTTTTGACTATGTGATTAATTAGTAGTTGATCGTGTTTTGTGTTTTGAGTAATCTCATTTAGCGTGATGAGGTGTCACAATATTTATTTTGATCTCTCTATGAGGAGAGAGTAGTTCTTATGCTAGGGTGTGGGGGCAGCCCCACTGCCTTCTTTTGTTTTTGCTGCATCAAAATATGTATGAACCTTCTTGCATTTTAAATCAATCATTTTATCCTTATATACTTGTCTAGTTAGTAGGATTATATGTGTACATGATCCTGGATGCAGAGAAATTTGAACCCATGATTTAGGATGTCAATTCTTCCTTATTACACCCTTTATAAGAACTTCAAACAAGTGTTCACCGAGTCGATGGATACCCAAACTCTAGATAACACGACAAAAGGATAGGATGACACCTGTTCGTGTCAGATCCTAACTTTGAAAAGATGGATGTGTGTGGGAGCAATGAAATTTATTCATGCTTGTTTATAATGTAGTGAGAGAGCAAACATAGGTAGTTGTGGTGAAACCCACCCATCCTAGTGTTTTCATTAATCAATAATCTTAGTTTTAACACAACCCTTTTAATCTTGTATTAAGTGTAGTCATCAATCAACAATCATTTGTGTTAGATACTCTTCCTAGTTTGTTAAGTTAATCAATCAATCAATTCTTATAAATGTTATACTTTGGTTTTGATCCTAAACTGTACTATGATAAGATCCGTCTACTAGTAGGTGGGATTGTCCTACTATTATTTAGTAAAAATTTGGGACTTCATCCATAGTTATTTTCGTATACAATATAATCCCCCATCACAAGGACTCTCATCATCTAATTGGGAGTTTTCTATAGTCCTTAATCAAACACATCATAAAATTGCAACAAAATAAGTTGAGGTAAAAATATAATAAATCCTTCTACAATTGATGGAGTATTCCTAATCCTAATGAATATTAAAATAAAAACATAGGAACTCAATTTTCCTCCCAACAAGCACTTAAGTTTTGGTTGTAATATTGATCCCTATTGTTTCATATTAATGATGGTGCATCCAAAGTGTTAATTTACCAAATGAAGTCTCCTGCCATATATTATATCTTTAAGATTTTAGTTGACCTTGTGTGTGCTAGTTATTTCACTCAATATGTCCTTAACTCCACATAGATATATTATCTAGACCTTGAATGACTCAAATGAGTGAGAATGAAGCTTTTTGAGAAACAATCACATCGAGGAGTTGAATAACAACACAAAGTATCTATCATTTAAGTAAATGTAGATTATTTGTGTTCCATTCCACAACTTCAACTTCTCATTGTAAACAAGAATTGTGACAAAGTGCATTTTGACACAATTATGATTTCATTACTCATTTATCCTCAATTGACTTGAAGTCCTCACTCCTAATGTCTCCCATAACTTCATAACTCTATAATAACCTTTAAAGTAGAATAGCTCACATTTTAAATCAAGTTGATGCACACATATGCATGAAACCCTAGTTTTGTTATACCCTTGAGTCATTTGATTAAATTATTGATCATACATGCTCATTTTGATTTGTAATTTTGTGCACTTTTTATATCCTCTATCATGAATATATGGTCCAAATTTGAGGTCATTTGAACTTGCAACAATTAGATATGAAAATTTAAAATTATACAAGACAAATAATCCTTTTCCTCCTTAATATTCCTTGTTGGGCTCAGCCCATTCACCCTTGAATGCTTATAGGCAAGACTATCTCACGACACCTTGTAAATCGGGGATCAATCCCTTAGTTTTCTCTCTGATATGGGCCTTAACTTGCGGTTGGGCACAAATGACCCGCGGCTCAGCTAACCACCCAACAACCTTTGGATATTGAATCCAATGGCACTGGGCTCATCTTCCAGCTTGCACCCAAGAATGGAAAGTCCGACCAAAGCTTCAAGACCATGACCTGATTTGGGATCCTTCCCCACCTCGTCTTTCCCTGATTTCCATCTCAATCGACTTGTAACTCATTCATTATCCAAATAGACCCTTAATCTACTTCTAATCGACTTGTTTTGAGAATCATTGAGAGAACTCTCTCTTAGACACCACCATGGGTGCTGTGACCCCAAATAAACCCAAAACCTAGCCTCGAAACCCTATGAAAACCCCACTACCAACTTTGTGATGAACCCACGATCACCAACGACACTGTCGATCCTGTTCTCTCTCTCTCCCCTCTTTTTGCACTATCGTATAACCACCACGGTGCCGCCCTGCTGCAAGTGCAACTGCTGGCTGAGAGGCCGAATCCCATCACTCAATCCAGATCCATGGTCAAGGATTGACCAAAACCCAATGACAGAAGACTAAGCTATGCCCTCCTTCTCCTCTCCTATCCCTCACATGTGTCTGGGAGGCATTGCCTTTTTGGATGCGAGATCAAGGCCCTGATCAGCAGTTGACCAGCCGATCAATGGTCGATGTTTTTCCTTACTACCTTTTTCTTGGTAATTTTCTTCTCCTCAACCCAATATTCCTTTTATTAATCAAATCTTAAAAAAAGGTTATCTTTTGATTCCAACTCCAAAAATTATGAACAAACAATTCATTTTGATCAAAAAACCCCAAGGAATTGTCTATAAATACTTGTGAATCTTGGTTCTTTATGGATTTCAGTGATATCCCTAGATTTTGATCTCTTTCTTATACAATTTATCTAATGACTATTTTTTGTGATTACTCTATGGAAACCCTAATATTTGACTCTGATGATTATCTTGAGACTCTAAAACCATGACTTGACTAATGAAGAATCTAGATCTAACTTTGGTGACTTGTTCACTCTTGAATATGATTTTAATGCCATAAAGTGATGTTGAAGCTTGATGATGGGTTCTAACTCTAGAATTGTAATATTGTGAATATAAGTGTTCTGAATCTTATGAAAAACATGATCTTGACCCTTGTAATTCATCTTTGATGATGATTTAGGAATTAAGTGTTCATTATAGATTAGGTGTGGATATCCATGATATGATGTTAGAACATGATGATTATACCTTAGAAACTTGACATATTGAAATATTGGTAAATAATGAGATACCACACCCAAGAATAATAATGAGGCTTAAAGAACGCTAATGTTGGTTCTTGTGACCCACTACCTTGACTAGAATACTAATGTATGAATACTCATTATTTTACCAGAGCTTGACTTTGACCCTACTTTTGCTCCCAAGATCTTACTCTAATCTTCAATGAAAGGTATGCTATTATACATCCTCCTTGAATAGACTAGTAGTATTGATGATACTTTTATGTACCTCTTGAAATGTATACTTGGATCTATATTTGTTTGAGCTACTTCATTCCCTACTGATTAGTCTTCTAATTTTTAATATTATAGTTTGCAACAAACTTGAAACATAAATGATATTGCCCATTATGACTGCCAATAATTGTTGATACTGAGTACAAGTGACTTCCTTATTTAGAGGGTGGAACTTGTACATGTTGTTGACCTCCTCCCTCATATGGAAAGATGGAGCCTGGTGACCTCCCCCATCTCATTGTGGCGATGGAGCCACATAAATATAAGCATGCTTCTTGATTTCAACATAATGGGAAACTTGTAATAAATTTTGTTGAATAAATACTATTTTAAAATCACTTGTCAATTATTTGAATATAAGTCATGCCAAGTATACTACTTTGATATAAAATTGTTTTACTCATTTTTATAGGATACCATGCGATTGCATTAATTGTGTCATGATTTTTCAATTTAGGCAAATAAGATGGATCAATTGATTAAATCACTTCTGCTCTTGACAAAATCTGATGATATGGACAAATCTACAAAATCATAATCGGGTTGGTTAATCCTGTAAATCTTTTATTTTATGAGTTATTTTTTCTTATTGTATATGTAGTGTGTGAGATCCATTTGGGCAACCTAGGGACGGGCACTTCAACCCCTTTATCATTGATTAGGCAATGGAATTGAGATTGGGGTAAGAGCGGTTCCATTCCAGTTGGTATCAAATTATACACACTCTCATATGCTTTAAGCAAATAATTTCTCAAGTCTCTTGAACCCATGAAACCCTAAAGTCGACAATGGTGAAAATTGAGGTGTTTAGGCCCGAGGTTATGGCTAGTAATCACCTCCTATCTGTCTCACAATGGTGGCTGAGGTTCCCCACTCTACCTGGCCACAATTGATCCATGACTACATCTAAAGGTTTTCTTGTGAAACCCTAGAGAGTCAGATCACTCCTCATCTTTTTTGTAAGGACTATCCCTAGCCATCTGTTATAAAGTAGTAGGATGACTTCTCATCTTCTCGTCTCTGATAGAGTGTCTTGACTCGACATATACTCTCCTCATTTTTGGCTAGCATGGGGTATCAATAAAAAATTGATGAAAGGTATCGACAAAATATCATGTCATGACCTGACCTTGAATAGAAATCCCTAGTTGATACATTAAAGTTTTCTTGAAGGTAACATACTCATATGTAAAGTTTATGCAAAGTCAATATCTCCAAATCGGATATGAGTGCTTTCTATGTCTGAGGAAATTTTTTGATATGGTGAAACAAGGTGGAACTCATATGATGTACACCTCATGGTTGACAAGGTTCCTATTGATTGGACCTATGTTGCCCCTATTTCATGATTTAGCACATATTTATATGCTTATATGTTTCATGTACCATATCTTGATATGAATATTTATTTAGAACCCTAGATCTTGATGTGAAGATTTGTTACAAGAAGAAACTTTCCTATGGACTATTATGCCTCTTTATAGGATTCAATATGAAGTCTTGACACCACATGATTATGCTTAAATTCTTGAGTTACCAATTTGACTTCTCTGTTTCTAAAGACATCCTTTCTTGATCTATGAAAGGAAGAGAGATATATTATAACCCAAAGTTTGCAAAACCTTGAAATATAGTTTCCCTATTATGACCTTGATATTTGATTCCACGACCTTATGAGGTACAATTTGATAATGGCTACTCCTCTTATTTTTGCTGTGATCAATGAGTACATATGTGCTAGATTAGGGTGGTAGTTAACTTATGACTCCCCTAATCCCGATGACGTCCCTAATTATGAATACCTCTAAATTGTCATCTTGCTGATTATTGAGAGTTTGGAAAGGTAACCCATTCCACCTAATTTTGATTCCTTGATCTAAGTCTCTAATATTTGAAGTTTATAACAATATTGATGCTTGATCTTAAATCCTGATTTTAAATACAATGTTGACTATAGATTGTGGTTAAATTCCTAAAAATACCTAAGTATAGATCATTCATCAAACACCCAAACCATGGTAACAAAATTGGTTATTTATATCACAAATGTTCCTCTAATTTTACTCGATTGTTGCTCGATTATTGAATATGGGTGGATGATCTATTAGGTCAGAATGAGAACCTAATCCCCAACTTTGAGATGTTTGGAGCTATGGTCTCGATACCCAAACTTTGACCCTCGATATTGATGTACAAAATCTTGACACATGATCATGATATTTATATGACTCGTATAATCACCCTATGTGGATTCACTTGATTTACGACATGACTCTCAAGTGGACTAGGGTGGGACCCTCCATTGATTTTGAGCATGAAATCACAATATTAAAACATGATGTTGTCTTAAATTTTTGAAATATGAAATATCTATCATGGATGTATAACCCCACCTAAGACATGTAGAATCTAGTACCCTAAGATGTTGGGATTATTGTATTTTTGACCCAAGAACTCTATTCGTTTGATTTAAGATATGATCATCTGATATTTTGACCTTGGATCCAAAAACTCAAATCTTGAAGATGTTGGCTCAGTAATAGTTTTGAGGATGGTAATGTTGACTATAGGTATAGGGTTAATTTCCTAAAAATGACCTAGGTCTAGATCATTCACCCACATTGAATATACATGATAAAGAAATTGATGTCAAAATCTCAAAATATTACTAGATTGTTGTTATGGGTGAATGACCACACTTGTGGTCTGTACATGAATTGAAACCCTAGACTTGCACGTTTGGAACCCAAAATTTGGGTATTGGAATCTTGACTCTTGAATCATGAACTTGTTAGTACATGACCCAATTTGATCCATGACATATAATCTCAAATATCGATCCTGATTCTCACTCAATATGGAGACATTACTTGAAAATAAACTTGATCACTAAACTATGATATTTTGACCTCTAGTTGAGCAATACGAATTTATAAGAGACTTCTGATGTAGTTATAATTTTTGAGGACATGATTTTTATTAGGTATTTGAGGATGTTACATGGATTCAATAATTCCAGTATTTGAGGATATGACTTGGATTAGATAGTCCCAATTTTGGATGTTGTTTCTGAATTTTGGGGACAAAATCCCTCTTAAGGGGGAAGGATGTGACAAAGTGCATTTTGGTACAATTATGATTTAATTACTCATTTACCCTCAACTAACTTAAAGTCCTCACTCCTAATGTCTCCCATGACTTCATGACTCTATAATAACCTCCAATTTAGAGTAACTCACATTATAAATCAAGTTGATGCACATATATGCATGAAACCCTAGTTTTGTTATACCCTTGAGGCCTTTTATTAAATTCTTCATCATACATACTCATTTTGATTTGGAAACACTTGTTACATCATGTATCATGAAGCTATGGTCCAAATTTTAGGTCATTTGGACTTTTCTATAATTAGATATGAAATTTTCAAATTGTACAAGCCAAGCAATCCTTTTACTCCTTAATATTCCTTGTTGGGATCATCCCATTCAACCTTGAATTCTTATAGGCTAGACCGGCTCATGGAACCTTATGAATCGGGGATCAATCACTTGCTTTTCTCTCTGAACTGGGCCTTAACTCACAATCGGGAACAAATGACCCGTGACTCATCTACCCACCAATCAACCGTTGGATATTGAATCTAATGGCACTGGGATCATCTTCTAGCTTGAACCTAAGAATGAAATGTCTAGACAAAGCTTCGAGACCAGGAGTCCAATTTGAGATCCTTCCCTGCCTCATCTTTCCCCGATTTCCATCTTAATTGACTTGGAACTCATTCATGATTTGCATAGAATCTTAATCTACTTCTAATCAACTTGTTTCGAGAACCATTGAGAGCACTCTCTCGGCCACCGCCATGGGTGATGTGACCCCAAATAAACCCTAAACCTAGCCATGAAACCCTACGAAAACCCCACCACCGACTTTGTGATGCACCCACGAACACCAACGACATTGTCACTCTCTCCCTCTTTCCCCTATTTTTGCACCTCCATGGAACCATCATGGTGTCACTATGCTACATGTGCAACTGCTGGCTGAGAGGACAAACCCCAGCCCTCTATCCAGATCGATGGTCAAGGATTAACCAAAATGCAACGACAATAGACCAAGCCACACCCTCCTCCTCTCCTCTCCTCTCCCTCGCACGTGTCTGGGAGGCAGTGCCTTCTCAGATGCGAGATCAAGCCCCTGGTCAGTAGTTGAGAAGCCGATCAAAGACCAAAATTTTTCCTTGCTACCTTTTTCTTGGTATTTTTCTTCTCCTCTGCCCAATATTCCTTTTATTAATCAAATCTTGCAAAAATGGTATATTTTGATTTCTAGATCCCAAAATATGAACAAATAGTCTATTTTGATAAGAAAAACCCAAGGAATCATTTTAAAATACTTGTGAATCCTGATTCTTTATGGATTTCACTAATATCCCTATATTTTGATCTCTTGCTTATACAATTTACCTAATGACTCTATTTTGTGATTAACCTCTAGAAACCCTAATATTTGACTCTGATGATTATCTTGAGACTCTAAAATCATGACTTGACTAATGAAGAATCTAGATCTAACTTTGTTGAGTTGTTCACACTTGAATATTCAATGCCATACAGTGATGTTTAAGCTTGATGATGGGTTCTAACCCTAGGATTGTAATATTGTGAATAAAAGTGTTTTGAATCTTGTGAAAACCATGATATTGACCCTTGTAATTCATATTTGATGATGATTTAGGTATTTTGTGCTCATTATAGATTAGGTATGGATATCCATGGTATGATGGTAAAACGTGGTTACTAGACCTTAAAAACTTGATATATTGAAATACTGGTCAATAATGAGATACCACATGCAAGAATAATAATGAGGCTTAAGGAACCCTAATGTTGGTCCTTGTGACCCCCTACCTTGACTAGAATACTAATGCATGAATACCCATTATTGTTCCAGGGCTTGACTTTGACCCTAATTTTACTCTCAAGATCTTACTCTAATCTTTAGTGAAAGGTATGGTATTATAGTCAAGGTAGGGGGTCACAGTAGTATTTCCAATAATGGGTTAGTTCTTTAAATATTACTACTAGTCAATTAGGTACATAAAAGTATTGTCAATACTACAGTAGTATTGACTTTGCTAATCATAATCAGGTTGGTTAGTTCTTTAAATATTTTTTTATGAGTTATTATTTCTTACTGTATATGCCAGTGTGTGAGATCCATTTGGGCAACCTACGACGGATGCTTCAATCCCTTTACCACTGTTTAGGTAGTGGGATTGGGATTGGATAATAATGGTTCCATTACAAGAACGTTCACATATGAAATTAGTTGCAATCCTCCAACCTCTTGTAGTTGTAAATGACACTTCCGATTGGTAACTTTTAGATCTAGATTTAGGGTCTTGATTGTTGGATTTTTGGATATGCCACACTCTTATTTCAATGATGCAAATATTTCTCATTTGTATCACTAGCATGTATATTTAGTGTTTTAGGTGATCAAGGAAGCAACATAGGATTAAACAATAAAGAACATGCTGTAATATATGTGATTGGATGCTTGTAGGTCAAGTTGTACCATGTATATGCTTTGTACAAATGCATTTTATACAAATTGTTAGGAATGATGTAAGAATAAGTGATGAATGACCTAAACCTATCCTAAACCTTATTCCACACTTATATCAAGACTTTAGGATAGTTATATTTCATTATACAAATTGTTTGGGACATTTTCCAAAAATATAGTAGTATATTTACAAGGGTATTTTGTGTCCAAACTCTTTCTCGACCGAAATACATCCGATTAAACCATTACTAGACCGATATGTAACCATTGCAAACTATGGAAAATTTCCACCTCTCGGTTGAACTACACTTTGACGGAGATGGAGTTGAGTGAAACTACAGTTTGACTGGTATAGTCATCAAATAAAATTTTGAGCAACCTACTAGCCATTGTAACTCTGACTTTTGACATTCTAACAACTACTTTAGCAACTATCTTGTCCTAAATACTCTAAAAAATGTTCCAATATACCCCTAAGTAGTTTCTATAACCAGGAGTGGTTTATGGACACCCAAAACACACTTGAGCAACCTACTACATTCTATCCTACTCTAAGATTAGAATTTTACATTACTATCTTGAGCTTCCCCCAAGCTAGTCTAAGCCTTCGCTCAAAGTTGTGTCTTACTCCATCAAATATAGCCTTGCCCAATCCATGTGGTGAGTGAATCATCACTTGTTCATAGAGACTACAAAGTGTATATCTTGTGAGAGTTGTTAGTTCTTCTTTCTCTCTCATTCTCTTTACTTGTTATTGTTGCTTCCAATTACTTCTTATGACTAGGATATGGGGAAGGTTCCTGGAGCTACTTCTTGTGAGAAGGATGTGACCAGGAAGGAGGATGATTGTGATCTACTCCATTGTGCAAGATCTCCTTGATCTAGAAAAGGAGGTTTGTCTTGAGCCACAAAAGACACCAGTAAATTGCGATCCACATGTTGGAAATTCTAGCTGGAAACAACTAGGTAGTGGGACTGCCATATTTTGATGTAACCACTCTGCACCTTTGTGTCTTGTAATTGTTTCCATTTTGTCTAACACTTGCTTTATATTTCTGCATCTATATATTTTGAAGCAAGTTGTAATCTAAGATTCCTTGTATTTTTAAATTGCATATATTTATTATTATCTCTATTCACCCTCCTCTAGAGCACAACAATTGGTATCAAAGTAGACTTCAAGGAGCTTTAACAAGTCTTGATGATGGGGGGAAATTTCTTAGGGCAACTCAACCTCTAAGGAACGCAAGTCACTTAGCCAACAATCCCGATGGTTCTGACTACACATATAGGAAGAGGTGAATGCAATACTTTATCCAAGGTTTGAGCTTTGATATTTGGGAGATGGTTGCCTTACCATGTGAACCTCCAATAATGGAGATGGAGAAATGAGATCTGAAGATGGTAAGAAAGGCTACTCTAAATACCACAACTTTAAGTATCTTATATTCTTATTTATCCCATGATGATTTTGGTATAACTTTATGTTGTGAAATTGCCTATGATATATATATTGCACATGAAGGAATCCAACAAGATAAAAGCACTAAAATTAACATGTTGAAGTATATTTGCATTGTTTCATATGCAAAAAATGAGACATTTGCTAAAATATTTGCTAAATTTGCTACTATCATAAATGGTTTAAGTGTTTCAAGGAAACACATGTACAAGGGGAATAAGTCTAAAAATTCTTAGGTCATTTCCACCTAAGTTCAAAGAAAAGGTAATTTCTATAGAAGAATCAAGGGATCTCTCTAAATTGTTAATGGAATATCTCATTGGAAACTTGGAGACACATGTAGTAAAGCTTCGAGAGGAGGCCAAAGTAGTAGTAGAAGAAAAATTTGTTGAGAAAAGGGTCTTGGAATTCAATGCAAGCGCTTCACAATTATCTTCTTCTAGTGACTTATCTAGTAATGAAGAAGAAATACAATAAAAGGTAATAAATATATACATTTTTCTTCAAACAAATATGTGAGATCTTTTTCTAGTAGATGATGCATAGGTGGAGATAAAGGGCAATGGTAACCGAGTGCCCTGAATTAAATAAGAAGAAATAGAAGAGGATGAAGGAAAAATCACATCATGCTACTAGAGATGATTCTTCAAACTTGAAGGTAGGTGATGAAGAAATATTCATCATGTAGTTGAATGCCTCATTGTTGAACATGAAGACGATGATGAAACAAAAAAACAAAGTGCAAAAGGTATTGATGATGAGGTATCTCTATCAAATTTTACTTAATACGAACCTATTGAGCTTGTTGAGCTTACTTTGGATAAAGTTGAAAATTATAAGAAGAAGAAAAATAAATTGGCAAAATTATGGATTCCTTGAATATAGAACTTAGTAAGCTAAATGATCAATTTGCTAGTGAAAAGAAAAAGATAAATGAACTTATTTTCCAAAATACTTCCTTGCAAACTCAAGTTTGTACTCTTGTAGATAAGTTGAGAAGTATGGAGAAAGAACCTATTTGTTGCTCACATTTTGATTATGACCTAATTCTTGCAGTAAATGATGATTTAAATGACAATTATATACTTGAAGAAAACATTATTAGTACTAGAAAATTCTTAATTTCTACGACTAAATACTCATTGATTCTTGCCAAGTAAAATGAAAAACTTAAGAGATCTGTAGATAAATATTCAAATAGTAGAATTATTTGAGTAACATGTTGCATTATCATGTTGGTACTCACAAAATTGCTTATATTCTAAAAAATATTAAAAGAAACAAAAATCAAGGACCTATTTTTTTAAACCCTCCTTCTAATGAGGTTTGAAAGATCTCGAGCTTAAACAAATATCCTTTTGATATTTCTTATATTTAAATTGAGTTTCGAGAAGTTTTACTTTTGTAGATTTCTAAAGTTGTTTGATAGAGGTAAAGGTTTGTTGTTGGATAAAATTTTCCAGCAAACTGCCCCTAGATTGAAGTATAGTTTGATCGAGGGGTGGTTTAGTCAAGTACATTTCGATCAAAAATCGGATTGTAACAAAATTTCTCTGGTCATATTTCAATTTGGTGTTCATATTTGTTTTATTAAATGATTTCTTAGACTTTAAATCTTAAATGATTTATTTTACATGATTTCACATGACCTCTATCTTAGTGAATGTTTTCTTTAGTTTGATGTCATTCTTTAAGAGTATGAAATTTAGGGGGAGCTCAAAGTTACATGACATAAATTGCATATAAATAAATAAATAAATATATATATATATATATAGAGAGAGAGAGAGAGAGAAGAGAGAGAGAGAGAGTCAGGCTGGAATACACTCAAGTGTATAGATCGCATGAATACACTCAAGTGTGTTTGCATATCAAGACTATTTTTTGCAAAATGTAAACCATTGATATTCACTATCATACTATAACTAGTCTACATACAAAATTTGAGCCCATTTGGATGAGTTTAAGTCACTCATCCAAGGACAACAAAATCAACACGCGAAACTAATTTGAAATGCATAATTTTTGCGGTCTTTATAACATGACCTATAAATGTCCAAATGTGCTCAAATTTTGTATATGATCTATTCACAAGATGTTTAAGAAGATCAACAGATTAGAGTTTTGAAAAAAAAAGCATCATGAAAAACAACTCGAGTGTATTTTGCTCCGAATACACTCGAGTGTATTCTAGCCTGACTATATATATATATATATATAATATTGACTATGACTTTAATTGATTCTATATATCATTTGTGGGCTTAACATGACTTAATAATGATTGAGAAATCATTTTTGATCTTTTGTTTAGTTTTTATCACAGTCTGTATATCATGGATGATTTGACATTGCTTTCATTGTTATTGAGACATTTTTTTTAGAAAATTGGTGTTATTCATGGCATCTCTATATCATTGGTGGACTTAAAACATTCCTTACTATTGGCGTAGAGTATTATTTATATATATTTTATGCTTAATGAGATCCTTTTATCATAAAGGACTTAACATTCCTCTCATTGGTAATTAGACAATATTGTGTTCCTTGATCAAATATGGCTTTTTGTCTATACACCCTACTATAAAATGTATCCATTTTCAATTGGTAGTCATATTGACTTCTCATTTCAATTGGTACATACTTGTTGTTTTGGGGTATATATATTCCTTCTCTAAAATGACTATGTTGCTAAGGGGGTGTGTCTCATTAAGAGGGATCATTTGTAAGTATAAAACCTTTTGACTTCAACAAAGGGGGAGAAAAATCCATGAAAAGAAATTGAACTATCTAAAACAATTTAAAGGTATGATGCTTAAAATTGTCTACTTTCAAATTATTTTATGGAAATATTTGTCATCATAAAAAGCGGGATGTTGTTGGCTTTTTGGATATGCCACACTCTTATTCCAGTAATGCAAATATTTCCCATTTGTGTCATTAACATATAAATTTAGTGTTTTACATGATCAAGGAACTTAGACAAGATCCAACAATAAAGAACATGCTAAAATATGTGTTTGGATTCTTATAGGTAAAGTTGTACCACATATATGCTTTATATACGTGCATTTTGTACAACTTGCTAGGAATGATGTAAGAACAAGGGATGAATGGTCAGAACCTATACTAAACCTTATTCTACACTTATATCAAGCACTTAGTATAGTTAGGTTTTAGTAGAAAACCATTTGAGCCATTTTTTGAGAATATAGTACTGCATATATAGGGATGTTTTTGATCAAACTCTTTCTTAATCAAATTGCATCCGGTCGAACCACTTTTAGACCAAGATATAACCGTTAAAAACTTGGAAAAACGTTTGCCTCTCAATTAAACTACACTTTGACTGACATGGATTTTGAAGGTAAATTTTGACCGAACAAATTTTGTACACAAATTCTGAGAATTCTACTAGCCATTGTAAATTTGACTTTTGAAATTCTAATGTTTAGTTTAGCATTTATATCTTCCTAAATACTCTAAAAAGTGTTATAAACTATCGCTAAGTAGTTTCTCTAAATAGGAATGGTTTATGGACACCCAAAATACACTTGAGAAACCTATTCCGTGCTATCCTACTTCAAGCTTAGAATTCTACATTGCTATCTTCAACTACCTTAAATCTAGTCTAAGACTTAACTAAATAGTATTATCCTACTCCACCATATAAATCCTTGCCTAATCCTTGTGGAGATTCAATTATCACTTGTTCATAGAGGGCTACAAACTGTATATCTTATGAGAGTTGTAATTTCTTCTTTCTATCTTGTTCACTTTACTTGTTCTTGTTGCTTCCAATTACTTCTTGTGAGAAGGCTGTGGGGAAGCTTCTTGGAGCTACTTCTTGTGAGAAGGTGGCAAATAAGGCATGATGTTTATTGCTATCTACTATGTTATTCAAGTTATCCTTGAGATATAAATAGAGGTTTGTCTTGAGCCAAAAAAGACACCAGTAAATTGTGTATTTTGTATCCGTCTAGAAAAAGAATAAAATATAGGTTGAAAATCCTTGTTGAAAATAATTAGGTAGTGGGTTGAAATATTTTGAAAAAACCACTCTACATCGTTTTCTCTTCTGGTTGTTTCCATTTTGTCTAGCACTTGCTTCATATTTCCACTGCCATATATTCTTAAACAAGTTGCAATCTAACCTTTCTTGTGTTTTTAAATTGCATAAATTTGTTATATCTCTATTCAACCCCCCTCTAGGGAACAACGTTGATGCCCCACCATTCTTTATGCTTGATATCTAATTGTATATTTCTTGACATGTTACTAAAGAACATATAACTTGTGGTTCCTAAAAGGATTTTTTGATAACCATCTGAATTATATAGGCTTAATGAGTACATCTCATGTGTGTGAAGTACCCTTACATGAGCAATTACACGCAGGGGATCAAAATTTATGGCAGATAGGCAGGCCAAATACTTGTCAGCACTAATTATATATATATTACCCAAAAAATCTAGGGAAAGAAACCACCTAGGTAGTTTCCAAAAGTTGGTTAAAGGAATGGTGGAGGGGGCACTCCGTAGTACAAGTTTTACATTTTTTCTTTTACAATCCCACTACCTAGGAAGACAATGGTAATGAGATTAAATCATATGTCTTTGAGTCACCTGAAGGATCACACACAACATATGTAATAATTTAAAAAGTACTTTTTCATTAAAAATGAATTAAAAAGGTTTACAATAGGTGACCCAAAGGCAACATGGTATGAAATATACAAGAACATAAATTAACTAGCTAGGTGCTACATTCCAATTACAATAATACTCCCCATGGATTTCTTATCTGGTGGAACTTGTTCAATGCTCTTGACAAATATCAATATAGCAAAAGTAAGATCTTGGCAGTTCTCTTATATACTTTTTATAATTCGACAATGATTATGTTTTTTTCAACAAGAACCACATCTTCCAATTTCTGGCCTTGCTCCGACCATCCAATGGACCATGGACTAAATGACCACAACATGAAATGACTATGTCCAGGGGACCGCCACCTCCCCACAAGGTACATATCACACATATGGGCCTCCTCAACTATCCAAGAAGACACTCAAAACTGGACAACACACCTACCCAGTGGACTACTGAGCTACAAGTCTATGGACACAGGAGCGAGATTCTCTTAAAAGCCGACGGTCGTGGGTTGGCCAAGACGGCCCACTTGGAGACTTGGGATTATAAAAGCATAAAATAGACACAATCAATGTAGACACATTACTAAAATGTAAAAAATTAAAAAAATCACAGAATAACTACTGCTTGACAAAACATAACAAGTTTCAAGAACTTCATTGTTCAACAACAAGCATCTTTTATTATGAATTCCATTATACTCGAGAAAACACTACAACAAGGGAAAATGCTTGGGCTTACATCTTGCAGGATGGGTCCAGAAGAGCCATGGCTACTTGACGAGTACCAAGGTACCATTCAAAACATGTACTTACCCCAAGAGACAAGTAGGTGCCCTACTTGCACCTATACCCTGAGATATATCTAGGTGCAACAATGCTTTGTCCTTACCCCAAGATACAAGCATGTGCACACAAGAATGAGATTTATAGAATATAATTTATGTTTTTAGGTTTTGTAAATTCAGATATGAGAAAAACAAACTACTAATCAATAAGGAACATATTAGATCAAACAAGTATCACAAGAAACTTTAAGGACTCATTCATATAAATACAAACAACAAAATCATAATCAAGGCAAGTACGATGATAAAAGTGTACCTTTTTGAGTATGAGTAGACCTTGGAATACCAATTGAAGATATATTAGTGTCCTAACATGTAAAATAGTACACATGCATCAAAATAGGGATATCGACATTTAGGGGTCACAAGGACCAAGAGTAGGGTCTTCTTAGTCTCATCGTTGAGCCTAGGTGTTGTATCACATCCATGATCCATATTTCAAGTTTTCAAGTTTTAAGACTAGTATCACACTTTGAAATCATTTTTCAACATCAAGTTCAAGGAATGATCCCACACCTATTTAATATTAAGACGTAAACCTAATTCATTATCAAATAGTCAATTTTTCATATCTTTGACTTTTAAAATTCAAGATATAAATTGGATCTCATCAAGTATATTCAAAGTTACAATCATGACTTATAGGGGGAAATCAATAGATATCAAGAGTAATAATAAAAAGGTGATTATGTAGATAATCCCTAAGGTTTGCAAGTTATCAACATATCAGATCATCATTATGAAGATTAGTCCAAGTACAATCCAAATAATGATTAGGTCAACGAATAATTAAATATGATATTTGATTCATATTTAGGCAATTTTGACCTAAGTCACATGTCTTTATGATATTTCATATAAATATTATTACCATGATGATCAAGAGTATTAAGTCTATATCTAGAGTTTTAAGATTCAATAATGTAGTGATATGATTTAGATTTAAGTTCCAGTAGTAATGTTTCAATAAGGTCAAGTCATGCTAATTTCAAAATAACTAAAGAAGTTGTCTTTAAGATAACAATTAAAAGAAATTTTAGATTTTTCAATTTTAATGGATTTTATAGAGTTTTATTTTTATTATAGAACTATTTATACTTAATGGTTGGCCAATATTAATATTTAGTTTGATTTATTTAAAATCTAAGCATCCTATGGAATTTTTTACTATAGAGGGGATTTAACATATAATCTGAAGTTTTTGGGGTTGTTGATCGTTGGTCATTGGTTGACCAGCTAGGATTAGGATCAAGTGGTGGGGATTGCACTCTCCCATTCATCAAACTTGGGATAGCTTGGCAACATGACAACATCTCATTCGTTGATCATGGGTCGAAGGTTGAAAGATCATGAATATTATAAGGCACATGATATCCCACTCCACTAAGTGGTCGCATGAGAGAGGAAGAAAATCATGATGGGCCATGTTGCTACTGGTTGCGTGAGAGTTTTTTTGAGGTTGTTGATCCTAGAATTATTGGATCAATATCCAACAACCATTGGGTCAAGGGGACATGCATGTTCCCCTAGAGCCAGTTTCAAATAGAATAATGCATGGGGGAGCCTTTGGTTAGGTGATTAGGCTACTAAGGTGAGAGGAGCAAGGAAAAGATGAGGCAAAAGAAAAAGACAAGGGTAGAAAAAGGGGATTTTGAGCACTTTCTATGGAAATTCAAAATAAATGTCATCATTGTCCATTTTGGATGAAAATTTAACCATATCTATTTTCTTGGAGTCAAGAATCTAATATAAGTTTGAGATGAAAATTTAATCATATCTATTTTCTTGGAGTCAAGAAACTAATACAAGTTTGAGATTATATTGAGCAAGCTAGGCCATGAAATTAACAAAGTGAGTCAAGCATTCAAATATGGTTAGAGTTTTATGTAACTAGGTGTGTATAATTGATTCAAACCCTAATTTCTCACTTTAGTTGTAGAATCATATGTTTGGCCAACTCTTGACCTATAAGAAATCACAGTTAATCTATATGCACAATCATATTAAGCGTATCATATTATACTTGATCTCCATCTGTCTGATTATACTCGATCATTGCTTTGAAGACATTATATCTTTCATGCTTTACATGATTATTAAGATGTATAACCATCTCAAGAATGTCCATGCTTCAAGCTATTTATGCATCTCATAGTTCATATAGCTCAGCATAAGGTTCTTGATGTCTTAGGCATCATTGGCATACTTCAAGTAAGCATCCAATTTTAGTCTTAGGCGCATTTAGAGTGGTTCTACTAGCTCTGGTTTTTCAAGGACTTTAGAGTTTACACTCATTATTGAGAACACTTCTCAAAGGTCGCAACCCAGATTTAAAGTTCATCCCATTTATGAAATGATCACAACGATAATGTATTTGTGTTTGTCATTTGGATTCTACAAAAGAATTTTGCAACATTTCAAAACATTTTTTATTTGTTTGATTTGATAAAGTTGACGATATTAATTAGGTCTTTTATTAATTATCGCTCTCACTATTTTGATCAAATTGATATCCCTCACCATCAATTCAGAAGATTGCAGTGTACAATCTTCTAGTGAGCCAAGATCCAAAATAATTGAGTTATTACCCGGCCAACGCCAACATCCATAATCAATTATTAAGGTAGGTAATATTTACCAGTTGCATCTTATGCAATTCTTGGATAGATGATATGCACAACTATTTGCCATAGTCATCAGCATGCCTCTAGGTGCTTGATATGATCAAGGTCACCTAGTTAAGTCCAACCCAAATGCCAACACAATGAATATGCACCCTGTTAGGGCAGACTCACATATTCACCTTCACACTTCCACGAGATAGATGATGCCCCACGCTAGGGCGTGCCCACACTTAGTCAATCAAGTTTTTCATGTGTGTTTCTTTTGGAAGGCATATTAAACTTAATATTTATATTTAGGGGTTTGGAGTTTATATACATATACATATCCAATCACCACATATATAGTACGTATCATATACATGTTATATCCCGCAAGAAAACATGCAAAGCGATAAAGCAATGATTATGGCCATCCTATTTGTAACTCCTTGAGCCATAAGAAATTACAGTCATCTAGGTCTACATCATATGCAACAACCTGTTGTTGATGAAGATCTGTGCTTGGGCCGCTCGGGGTTGATAAGCTCATCCTATGACTGATCGGCTTGCCTCCTGGACTGTCAGTTCGTTGTCACCAACCAATCGTCTGGCTCCTCCAGATGGTCAGTTTGTCAGGTCGTCATGCTTCTCGTCAAGCCACCAACCGCTCATCTCATGCCATCAGTCGATCGTATCACACCATTAGCCAATTGTATTGGTCCCTTAACCGCTCGTCTGGGCGCCCTCCATTCTTCGACATAATAGAAAATAAAACTATCCTACTTTTACATATTTCTTTATGAAATCCCGAGTTACATTCGGGGGGGGGGGGGCAAAGGTAGAAGAGAAGGCCTAAGTTATCGTGATTTACATAAAGAATAGAAGAAAGGACTCAGTACGCATACTGAGATGCAAACAAACACAACCAACCAAGCACACACATAGGGGTTTATAGGCCATAACCATTCTACACATCCATCATCAAAACTATTTTATGGAGACGCATATCGATTGCATATATATACCATATCATATATGTATATAGGGATTTGTGGTGTTAATCGGATATGCACATTAGCCAGTTAAAGTGTTCGCATCGCATGCAATAAATAAATGGTGAAAAACCAAAATCCTGTCATATCTATTAATCCTAAAACATATTATGTTAACGTGGTTCTGATACCATTGTTGGCTTTTGTGGGACAGAACAGGTAGCGGAAAAAAAATTATCTAACCACAAACCCATAAACAGCAGATCACATTAACAACTATGCAATAGGAAAGATGGTTTAGTGAGATATACTTGGTCGTGAGGCTTGCTCAGTGACAATACCTCACAACTAGTGTGGACTTCAACCCATCTAGTCTTCGACGACATTTGTGCAGCTCCTGGTCTTAACCTGGACTGTAGTTGACATTCTTCCTCCTGAACAGTAGAAATCTCCCACCTCTACAGATAGTCTACACGGACCACTGGGAACTCTAGTCATCCTGCTGGACAGATTAGAAGGAGTTGTCCCCTTCTATTGGCGTGCCAGTCACCAACACACTCTCCCACCACCAGTTGCTTTTTTGTATTTGTTTTTCCCTCGTTGTTCCTCCCCGGTCAGGTAGAACTTGCTTGGGCTCTCTCAGTTACCAAAACCAGAGAGGACAACAACTTTGCAGAACAACTGATGTTCAAAGTTATGTGTTCTGAGAAGCCCCATGTACCCCTCTATTTATAGTAGAGGGCATGGTCAGGGTTCCCAGTCTGTGCGGGAATAGAAGGGTCTGGATTTTCCATGACCTGATTGTATTGTGGCAGGCGAACCAGTCGTTTCATAAATGAATCGGTCGTTTGGGAAGGTGATTCAGTCAGTTCATAACTGAATCAACTGTTTGGGCAAGTGAGTCGATCAATTCACCTAGTGAACTGGTCGTTTCACTTCCCAGACATGCCCACAATTGACTTTCCTTATTCGTTTCTAATTAATGAAAAGATTAATTCTTGTCCCAATTGAATGGAACAAGTGAAACAAAAATCTTTTCTTACAAATCGAAAAAATCCAACACTGCTCGTTTGGTCCAAGTGAACCGATTAGTTCACTAGAGTGAACCAGTCGTCTCACTGACCATGAGTTGATCGGTTCACCCAGTGAATTAACCGTCGATTGGTGATCCAATTTTTGCAAAAATCAGTCAATGTAGTTCTCAATCAATCTGACACTCTAATCAATTGGGTCAACACTTGAACTTGATGATTATGAGTCAAGTCTATTGATTGAATGTTTAGTTGAGTACCTAAACACTTTAGTAATCAATCTAAACATCATTCATGGATAAACTCCTCTTCCAGGTTAGTACTATGTGTGTGACCCTATAGGTTCCATTTCATGTTGGCAGTGAATTCCATAACTAACTTAGGACATCACAAGCAAAGAGTGGTGCCTAGTCACACATCAGTGCTACCCAAGTGAAGAGGAAAGTTGGAGAACAACTTTCAACCTACAATCTATTATTGGTGTTACAGTGAATGTATAGTTCCTTTGTAGCTGATATCCAGATTGAAATCGAGGCATGGACTTGTCATCCTCTACAAATGTTCAATCAATGTTTCTTGATTCAAAGTAGACTGTCTGAGACATATGTAATCTCAATATCATATATTGACTTACATGTGCATGGTTATGCATTTCTCAGTCTCACTCCTTAAGTGGCCAGGATGTCACACTCCCTTAGGAAGGACAAATTCCATATCTATCACTCACAGTCAAGTCCCCATGTGTCAAAGTCACCCAATAATCACCATTATAACAACCCATGTTTCAAGATTGCATTTGATGATGTCAAAGTGTACCCAACCACATGTGATGAGTACAGTGATTTCAGGTCTAAGAACCACAGTCACCACCAATACTATAAGAGATGATCCAGACTAACCAAGTGTGGTTTCTAAGCATGACTTTTACGGTGGGTCTATCTGATACAATGTTCTCTAACATGTATCTTTGTGCTTGGTTTGATATCATATATCATGACTGATGAGATTTTGTCATCAACCAACACACACTCTAGTCTTTTGTGTTATTGATGTCTATGGTTATTTCCACAATAACAACTGACTAGGGATGATAGTGAGAATGTGCATACTCTTAACATATGTATGATCTCATTATTCAAGTCATGTACTTGAAGACATACATCATTAAGTATTGTTACTCTGTAGACATCAAACATGTTATACTATTATCTCAAAATAGTTAAAACATATAGACGAAAATTGCATTTATTATTATCAAATCAAATATCACAGTCATCATATGACTGGCTCTCTGGGCATACTATACCAACAAATAGTGCCTCCAAATATTGAAAGAAAGAACTAAAATGGCTAACTCCAGGTCATGAGTTTGATAGTTCTCCTCGTGTCTCTTAAGTTGTCATGAAGAAAAAGAAATCACATTCTTGTCTTGCATTAGCACGCAACCCAACCCATTCTTTGAGTCATTACAGAAAATAATGTTGCCTTTCCCTTGCTATGGAAACACTAACACTGGATCACTTGTCAACTCCTCCTTCAAAAACCAAAAGGAACATTGGCATTTGTCATCCCAAATAAAAGGAACACCCTTTCTAGTCAAACTAGTTAAGGGTAGTGCAATTGCACCAAAGTTCTTAATGAACCTCTTGTAATAACCAGCTAGGCCTAAGAAGCTTCGAACCTCAGTCAGTGTCTCAGGATGCTCCCAATCCAACATTGAATCCACCTTCTTAGGGTCTATACAAACACCTTTTGAAAATATGACATGACCAAGAAAAGACACCTCAGTCAGCCAAAACTCATACTTATTGAACTTAGCATACAACCAATGCTACCTCAACAACTCCAATGCTTGGTGAAGATGTTGTTCACGTTATTGACTGTATCTAGAGTATATCAAGATATCATCTATGAACACAACTATGAACTAATCAAGATATGGTTTGAATGCTCTGTTCACCAGGTTCATAAATGCTATCGGTACATTGGTTAGCCCAAATGATATAACCACAAACTCATAATTACCATACCAAGTCCTATAAGTAGACTTAGGTATGCCATCCACCTTGATCCTTGAATTGATGATATCCTGACCTCAAGTCTATCTTGGAAAACACTATAGCACCTCTTAACTGATCAAACAAACCATCTATCCTCGGCAACATGTACTTGTTTTTCACTGTTACCTTGTTCAACTGTCGGCAATCTAAGCAAAGTCTCATGGAACCATCATTGGTCCTTACAAACAACACTAGAGAACTCCAATGGGAAGTTCTTGGTCATATAAACCCTTCTCCAACAACTTTTCTTTAACTCTTTCATCTCATATGGTGCCATCCTATAAGGATCCTGAGCTATGGGTTATGTTCTAGGAAGATCTCAAAATCAATCTCTCTAGGGGTTGGAACACCAAGAAACTCATCTAAAAAAACATCCTCATACTTATGTACCATAGGTACATATTGGATACTAGAACTCCTCACCTTGGTATCCATTCATGAGCTAGGAAAGATTCACATACTTGTCTCATCAACTTCTCTACTATCATAGCCGACACAAGACACATAGGAAAAATCTTCCTATCTCCTTGGAAAATCCAAGAGACATCCCCATCACAAAATGTTGTAACTTTGGAACTACAATCCAAAATAGACTTATACTTTTCCAAGGTATTCATCCCTAGGATCACATCGAATCCATGCATATCAGGTGGCATGATATCCACAAGAATGTTGCATAAAAAAAAAGAACACAAGATGGACACACCTTTAGTAACATAGTGGAACCAACCAAAGTAGTTTCTAACAAGAGTCTATTAGTTCTACTACAAACAAGCATTTTATAACTATTTATCACCTCTCTGGGGATAAATGAGTGTGTTGCACCCAGATCAACTAAAATAGATACAAAAGTAGAATTTGATAAGTCAAAGTGAAAAAGTTCCATTTGTCATGTCACAACTTGTGGGTTGACCACTCCTTCCAGTTGACTCATGGCATAGAATCTAGTTTTTGCCTATTGTCATCCTTGACCTCTGGTAGTTGGTCCTGATGACCCTGTCTGCAATGTCTATCCACGACCTCTATTTCTAGCACTACTAAATTGTTGTTTATGTGAGCCATGTTGACTCTACCTCAGCTACAATGAAACATCATAATCCTTCACATGGCATGACCATCTCACATGTCTGATTTGTCCACACTTAAAGCATGTCCTTGTATCATACTGCAGTCTAGACAACCCTATCACAAACACTGAACCAAAACTATTTGCCCCTGATAGTAGAAAATTGTGACCTATTCCTTTACTAGGGGACCACTACAACTGTACTTGTGCCATTAGCTCAGAAACTACTGATTTGTGTGGTGAATGTTGGTATTGTGGTGAAGATAACATTGAATTTCTTGAAGCTGTGAGAAGATTGTCCTTGAACTGGGTTGACCTCTTCCTTGTGTTGGATTCTCTATTATCCATAACATACCTCTCTATCCTCATTACGTATTCCACAAAGGTGGAAAATTTCTCTCAATTTTCCAAAGCAGACACTAATCGGCCTCTAGAGGGAGGTCGCGCTTTAAATTTATGACTTGAAACCTTCAAGGACCCCCACAACTTTATCACGGGGTTGGAGTAGATATACTGGGACAAAAATAGGGATTTGGGGACGTTTAGGATGCTTAATATCTCTCTCTTAAGTCAGATAAGTCAATCCAATAGTCGATAGAAGTATGGAGTTAGAACTAGTCTAACAGGTTGTCAAAAAATAAAATAAAATAAATAAAATAGAACAAAATAGAGTCTGTTGGATTCTACTAATAAGAGAGAAGGAGTTCTTGGCTATCTAACCACAATTTGGGTAGTCTATGCACCCTCTCTCGGGCATAGAAAACCCTCAAACATTCTAGCAACCAACCTACATCCAAACATAGTACGTACTGTGGTATCTGTTCATGTGGGGTCATCCCACCCGCTTTCGCCCATCGTGACTAAAACCCATCAATAATATGAAACCTCTCTCAAGGATGACAAATCAACACCCAAGAATATTCTGGATACCCTCTCAGGTCTAGAATACTCTTAGATGCTAGGAACATGTGTGATCTTGGCAGAACCAGGTAGTAGACCCGACCGTGCCAGGCTGGGCCCAGTCGTGCCTATAACATCCCTGACCTGGGTTATGCCATAACCTGGAAGTTTTGCTTAAGTAAGTTATTCATAAATTTGTTTTAATCTTTTGAAAAGTAATTAAGACTCTCCTCGAGTTTAATTTTCAAGTTTGAGCTTATTTGCAAACTATTTGTGCATTTTATGATAGTTTAGGTGTAAATTGCAATTTACCCAAGCTGAGGGGTTATATTGCAATATGTCACATTTTGAATATTCTTTAAGTGATTTAGAATCATAAGAGATAGAATGATGCTAAAGGGCAACTTGTGGAAATCCTAAGTTCCAAGTTAGTACTTGTTTGAATAATGTGTGTGCCTTGTGTACCAGTTTTGGTGTAATTTGCAATTTACCCAAAATGTAGGGTTAATATGCAAAATAACACCTCTACAATGTCCCTACTCTCTCTTATCATCATATAGAAGAGATATAAAGAAGGAGGCACCATGTTTGAATCATATTTGGGTGGTAGCATTCTTGGTGATGAAAAGACCAAGAAGAGTTGTGTGTTTGAAACCTTAATTGAGTTGTATTGGGTTGTATCGAGTTGTAGAGCTTATATGGGAGTGCTTATCAGCCAAGGAGCCATATATCAGGTCCCATATCGTTTTTTCAACTCTTGTCCTTTTCCATGATGGGTTAAGCACCTCAAGGAGGTGATGGATATCGGTTTACAACTTTCCTTAGAAAAAGTGTATCAGTTTGTGAATAAAGTGATGTTGAGTTGAAATATCTTGCTCAACAAGATAACTAATGGCCAAAATCTTATCCCTAGATTATCCTCAAGAGTTTTGCATTTCAAGATAAATATGTGTGCATGTACATGTGTCAACCATGCATGGACACGTGGCACCTAGTAGTATAAGGTGATGACACCTCTTATACACTCTCTCCCATGAGCCTCAATTATATATACCACTCCTTTCACCTACTAGTGAATTTTTCGAACCTTATCACTCCATTTCTCTTAGATATCATGCATATCAGTAAGGATCAAGGAGGATCTTGATCCATTAAGCTTAAGGTGAAGCCATGGTCATCTTCAACCTTGGTTGAAGCATGAATCTCGGGTTGTGATTCTTTCTTTCTTTTCTTCTTCACCAAGTTCTTAACTATGGTGATTCCTTGCATGTAGAAGAGTTGTGAACGAGTCTTGGATCTATGATAAGTTCATATTCAACCTTGGGAACGTGAATCTTTGGAGCTTGGAGCTTTTAAGTTGTTCTTGAGGCAAGTTATATAATTTGAACCCAATCATGTTATTATTCACCATCAATCTTGCCCTGCTTGATGATCTACTTTCAATTTCGAGTTTTCTTGTATAATTGATGAATTTGTGAGTTATAATAGTTGCATAGACCTATTTTCCATGAACTATGACAGTAAGGACGAAAGTCTAGAGCTTGAAGATGATGACATCATCATGGCACAAACTGATATCGGGTAGAAGCACCTCTAACCCGATATAGTGATGAAACCTAGTATGATGATATGAAACTCGATATACCTTGGAACCCCACACCCCTATCAGTTTGTACACTTGGTTTGGTTGAGAGTAACTAGTTGTCTAGGTTGTCACTTAACACATGGTGAAGGGTAGGTCGACACCATGAAGGTTTGAAGAGTTATGAGCGTAAGGGTCTAACCTGACATGCCAAAACCCTAATTTTGAGCAACCCAATATGACTGACACACATGTACACCTCATGCACAATATTGTGATCAAGGATAAAACTCATGCATGATATGGTGATCAAGGATACACCTCATGCACGATATGGTGATCAAGGATACACCTCATGAACGATATGGTGAGTACATGTACACCTCATACATGAGATGGTGATGAACACACACCTCTTGCCTGATATGGAAGCAAGCACACACCTCTTGGGTGATATGGAAGCACACATACACCTCTTGGTCGATATGAAAGTACACATACACCTCTTGGGCGATATGGTAAGCATACATACACCTCTTTCCCGATATAGTAAGCATACACACACCTCTTTCCCGATATGGAAGCAAGCACATACCTCTTGGGCGATATGGAAGCAAGCACACACCTCATGCCCGATATGGTGGAAGCACCTCAATATAATATACTTAATTGAGTAACACATGAAGTGTGTTATGTCAAATGATACATTAATATGTATAGAGTTCAATGCATTTTGATAATGTAGGCCAATAAACCTTGAGAAAAATATTGATCCAACTTAATAAAGTATGGTGTAATCATTATCCTAGTGAGGATGAGAGAGAAACTCATACTTTGTGTGATAATCATTCAATGGGCATATAATGATACCCCAATATGTGTAGAGCTATGTATTAGGGTTTTGATTCTTGATAATATGAATTAGGGTTTTGATTCTTGACAATATGAACTTGAAACCCTAATCGGCTAAAGAGGGAAACCCTAATTGGTGAAACGGGAAACCCTAACCCTAATAATGGGAAGGTTGTATTTCTCTTATATTGCATGGTGATGATATGTACTTGATATTGCTTTTATCATGAAATACTAACCATGCATGTATCATGAGATAATGAGCATATCCATATATGAGCTATGATGTTTCATATGATACAGATTAAATGGGCCTTGTGAGCCATGTGAAATACTTGCGCAACAAGTATTATGTATACCTGGGTCTGAGGACCTAGAGGTAATAGTTACCTAATAAGAGGTAACAATGTTCAGTGATGAACTAAGGGTTTGAATACCCAGATCCTGCAATCATGATGATGATAATGTTAAGGGATGAGAATTCCCAGTAATGTGATAAGGGACTGAGATCCCGAGTGTTATGCATTCAATGTGTTCCAAAGATTATGAAAGTACTTGATAAATGTATTACACCTATCTTTGTAGCATTTGTTATAATTCTTGCTTGTAACTTGATTGTTGCTAAAAGATACTGTAATACACCTTATTAATCAAGTGGAACCTTATCATGTAGTTGCCCATGCCATAGATCGATTTGGTGTCAGGATTTGCAGAATGGTGAAATGAGTTTAACTCAGAGTGCATATTTTTGAATATGTGGGGGTGAAGGACGAACATATCCTTACGTCCAGATAGGGATTTCTGTGTGATTTCCTAATGAATACTAGGGTTGTTGTGTGATTGCCCTGATGAAATGTATTAGGGATTGATGTGTGATCTCCCGAAGAGAGTGCATGTTGCGGTTGTAGCTCTTTAGCAAAGATTTTGCTATACCCCAGCAAGCTAGTTGCAGTTTGACATGATGTCACTGCCAGTGGTCTCATACTGACCAAGATGGGTGAGGTCTTGGCAGTCGGCTCTTCCATTGACCTTGTATGGTACTGATGCTTTACGTAGCTGTGGTCAGTTGGAGAATCAGAGGTATACCTTATCTCCTCTGGGCATAAGTGTGATTGTAAATATGTAATCATATGTGTAGCGTATCTGCTTAAGGATTGAATACGGAAACATTGGTTGATGTTACATTACTTCTATACATCTTAGTTGATAGATGTTATACATGTTCTTCATATTCCTTATAAAGCAAATAGATAATCTATAGCTCTATTATGGATAGTTGAATTGTTTAAACAATGCTATTGCTTTGCACTTCAATTAAACAATGATTAAACATGCTTATTTACATAAAAGATCCTCTTCTTAGTTTTATATTGTTTACCTATGATAATAATATTGTTTGCGGAGATTTATATCTCTCGTTGGGACAATTGTCTCACCCTGTGGGTTCCACAATTTTTAGGTGGACGTGTATGAGGAGGTAGAAACTGTATTGTAGAGGAAGGACAACAGTAGTAGGGACAGCAGTAACAACTCAAGTTGAGTGATTTGTTTGTCGTGTCTTGTAGATAGAAATCCTATGTGTTGTCTCTGTACTCTCAAGTCCTTGGGAGTTAGTACGTAATGGTTTTATGAATGATCTGAGATTTTGGCTTGTTTGCCTCGAGGTTTTATGTTGCTTATGTATATGTTTGGGCAAAGAAACTAATATATGATATCCTTAAGATGAGATGGTACAATTTATGCATAATGTGAACCATGATGTATATATTGCTTTGGTTATTTATATGAGAGTTTCCTGGAAATGGATCTCTTTGCAAAATAATTTTAATTTTTAGTTATTTTTGTTAATCTGTTGTTGATGGTTATTCCACATAATTACCGTTGTGGCGGCTTGGGCGGTCGGGTCGTCACAGTGCCCAGGTCTATGGTTTTGCAAAGATCACCTTGAACCGTCCTCCTTTCAGATTCTAATCCAAACTACCATCTCTTACCTATTTCTACAATGAATCTCTCGATATAGGTAGAAATAAAAGTTCAATCAAGAAAGAGATCAACCAAACTAGCAATCATAACCAGAAAGAGAAAGTAGAACAGAGAATGTACTAGATCTGAATTAGAACTACTTGCTTAATGTAAAAGTGCATAAACATGCCCAAGATGGGATACATAGCTAAGAAGGAGATCAACTAGCTATGGACAAACATAGTTGGCACCGAACAAAGATGGAAGAACATCGTTTGTATAGGAAAAAGGGGAACATTAGAAGAAAGGAGAAGGAGAGATTTAGCCCATAGGGGAGAGGTGGCTCTCACTCCTTAGCCTCTGTATAGGTTGGATCTCATCTTTGGGTCATCCTCCTTGGTATTCTAGACTCCTTGGCCTCCTTTCTCTTTGATTCTTCCCCAAACAGCAGCTTGATGGGTGTATGGAGGTGGAAGATGGCTGGGAATGGTAGGATATGGTGAATGGTGGTGGAAAATGGCAATGGATGGAAGCTGACTGGAGGAATGGACGTAGGATGAGCACTTCAGCCTTTTTGGACCTTAGAACTCTCCCACGGGGCTCTCGAAACCAAAACGGGTCAAAACCAAAATGTGGAGCCTCCCAAAATTCAGAACTTGGAACCCCTCTCCAGTTCACGGGGGGGGGGGGGTGAATATTTATAGGCGATGGTGGAAGATGGTCGTGGCACTTGCCTCGGTCACGGTCGTAGTCTCGGCCCAACCGTGTCGGGCATGGGCACGGTCATACCGAGGGTCGCATTTGACACAAACGTCGTAGTCGAGGCGGATCTTGTGGTCAAGATAGATGCCTCGTTCGAGGCTGGTCATGCCGCAGTCGAGGTTGGTGTGCTGCAGTCGCGGTCGTGCTGCGGTCAAGGTTGATGTGCCTCGATCGTGGTTGTGCCACAGTCGAGGTGGTCGGGCTACAGTCACGGTTGATGTGCCTTGGTCGTGGTCGTGGCCTCGGCCCAGTCATGTCGAGTGTCGGTCGACACAACGTCTTGGCCGTGGTCGTGGCATTGTCATCTTGACTGTGGTCGTGACATCTTAGACCAAACCCACCCCACGGGGGGGCTAATACTGGTGGTCGATAGGCCCGCACCAATGAACCTTCTGATTGACGAGGATGTATTTTGATGAAGGACTTGCCATCAAAAATTGGGACCAAGATATCAAAATTTTCTTGGGCCTGCTAGTCAGTTGGCGGGACCACCGTCTCCTAAGTTGGTGCACATAGTGTGATGCTTAGTCCACCGCGGTCGCAACGGATGGAAGCCTAGCTGCAAAAACCATGTGTTGGGGAGAAATCTTAGAGAATAGATGTCTTTTCAGGTCCAGTACCTACAAGTCCCAAAATTGTCTAGTTGAGAAACTTTATCTATGAAAAGATATAAATTACTAAAAGATAAGAATCTAGGGTTATTTTGGGCATATTAAGGCTATAATGACACAAAACCATAAATAAATGCATAGCATATATGTTGGGTTTTGTGGAGAAAACATGTGCGGCGGAAGCAACAAAATCCATGCAACTCGAAATAGGATCTCATCGACAACAACATATTTGGAAGGAGTGTTTGCGGGATATACCTTATCGCGGAGCAAGTCCGGCAATGTCCCGCTACACAAAGGTGTGCAACGTCGCTGGTCTACTCAAACGGAACTTCTCTCCCGTTCACTATCGCAGGAAGATCCGGCGGCGCTCCTTTCGTGCGATGATGTATGCCGCTCGTATCACGCACGGATGGTCGTCGATGTCCTCCGAACGCATGTGTCTCAGCGTCTGCGTCTCTACTTTGTCCACGCGGATGGAATGGAACTCCAGGTCGCACTTCCTAAGCCGGCGGGAAGGAGTCGTGTCTGTGTGGCGGCGTGCTAGTGGCGTGTTGCTCTCCTTTCTCTCCTAAGGAAGCTGACGACTAGGGTTTACATACGTGAGCATAAACCAAAAATCCTCTCTCGGTATCTTATATAGATATCGACCATCAATCCTCCTTTATATAGGATATGAAGGGAAGTAGGGTTTGCTAAACCCATCGGTAAACAGAAATGATCCGTTAATTAAAACGCTCGTGGATTAATTAGAATATTCTGGAATTCATTAGTTAACCAAATAATCACATTAATTGATTAATTAATATCTGACTCCATGCAATCGCTTGGGATGGCTCTATGGGCATATATACCAACAGACTCCCACTTGCACTTAGAGCCAGTCACTCCAATATTATTCTAATCCATTACATAAACATTTTAGTAATCAATGTGATTCGGAGCAATTCGAATCAAATCCGCAATTATACTCCTATTCCAACACATCCTATGTGTGTGACCCGGTAGGCTCCAAATTACGTTGGCATTGATATCCATAATCATATTATGATTTCACAAGAAATGATTGGTATCTAGCAAGACTTCATTTCCACCCAAGTAATTGGAGAAGTTGGAGAACAACTTAACCTATCATTAATGATTGGTGTTACAGTGATTGTATAGTTCCTTTGTCACTGATATCCGGATTGAACTCGAGTCATGGAATTGTTATCCTTTTCAACGTTCAATACATGTTCCTTAAACTAGAGCAGACTATCTAAGATATATTTAAGCTCAATATCACATATTGACTCACATCGGCATGACCATGCATTTCTCAATCTCGCTTATCAAGTGGTCGGAATATCAAACCCCCGTAGGAAGAACAAATTCCATCTACATCACTCACAGTCATCCCCATGTGTCACAGTGCACCCAAGCACCATATTTATGGAAATCCTTATTCAGGACCATGATAGATGATGTCAAAGTACATTGAATGACATGTGACAAGTGTAGTGACTTTAGGTCTAAGAACCACAATCACCACCATCATTATGAGATGTGACTCTAACTACCAATCATGGTATCCATGTGTCACTCTCAAGGTGGGTCTATTCGATACACTGTTCTCTAACAAGTATCTATGTATTTGGTTTGACATCTCCATATCATGGATAATGAGATTCTTCCATCAACCAACATACATTCTAATCTTATGTGTTATTGACGTCTATGGATATTTCCACAATAACAACCGATTAGGGATAAAACAAGAATACATACTCTTAGCATACATATGATCTCACTATTCATGTCATCAACCCGAATACATATGTCATTGAGTATATTATTCTATAGGCATCTATAAGTTTTATGGTCATCTCACAATATAAAACACAAACATATAGATTGGAAACTTGCCTTTATTGATATGATCAATGTAGTATTACAAATTGTTTACATAGTATACCATTACAATCATTGAATGATAGTCTCTATGGGCATACATAACAACAAATTCCCACTTGCACTTATACCTAATCACTCATGAATCTCAATCCAAGTGATCGAACATGTCCGTCATGTTTCTGCTGTGAAAGTGCTTTTGTGAGCAGGTCAGCCACATTGCTTTCTGTAGGTACTCTGCAAATCTTCACATCTCCTCGTTGTACGATCTCTCATATGAGATGGAACCGCCATAGAATATGTTTGGAATGTTGGTGCGATCTTGGTTCTTTATCCTGTACAATTGCTCCATTGTTGTCGCAAAACAACTCAATTGCATCGCCAACACTTGGAACCACTCCAAGTTCAGAAATGAACTTCTTGATCCACACAACTTCCTTTACAACATTAGATGTGGCAATATATTCAGCCTCTATTGTAGAATCTGCAACCATCTCTTGCTTAGAACTCTTCTAGCTCACATCTCCATTGTTCAGGAAAAACACAAATCCATATTGTGATCTGTAGTCATCTTTGTCAGTTTGGAAGCTAGCATCGGTGTAACCCTTTACCACGAGCTCTTCCTCACCACCATATACCAAGAATTGATCCTTAGTCCTTCTCAAGTACTTTAGGATGTTCTTTACGGCTGTCCAGTGACATTCACCTGGATCTGACTGATACCGGCTCATCATGCTCAAAGCATACGACACATCAGGACGAGTACATAACATCACGTACATGATAGATCTAATTTCTTATGCATATGGAATCTTACTCATGCATGCTCGTTCATCACATGAACTAGGACACTGGGCTTTAGAGATTATAACCCCATGGGACATGGGCAAGTTACCTCTCTTAGAACCCTCCATGCTAAACCTCTTTTGCACCTTGTCAATGTATGTGCTCTGACTTAGGCCTAGAAGCCTTCTAGATCTATCTCTATAGATCTTGATCCCTAGTATATAGGATGCTTCGCCTAAATCCTTCATACAGAAGGTCTTCCCTAGCCAACCTTTTACTGTCTGAAGTGTAGGGATGTCATTTCCCATCAATAGTATGTCATCCACATACAATATGAGAAATATGATTGTGCTCCCACTAACCCTTTTGTAAACACAAGGTTCATCTTCATTTTGACTAAAGCCAACTACTTCATCAAAACGTAGATTCCAACTCCGAGATGCTTGCTTCAATCCATAGATTGACCTTTGTAGATTACATACTTTATTGGCTTCCTTTGGATCGATAAAACCCTCAAGTTGTGTCATGTACACATCCTCGAGTAAATTCCCATTAAGGAATGTTGTTTTAACATCCATCTGCCAAATCTCATAGTCATGATAAGCTACAATGGCAAGCATGATCCTGATGAATTTAACCATGGCAACTGGTGAGAAGGTCTCGTCATAATCAACACGTTGAATTTGACCGAATCCTTTCGCAACCAATCTACCTTTATAGGTTTGAAAATTTCCATCCATGTCAGTCTTCTTCTTGAAGACCCACTTGCACCCTATGGGTTTTACCCCTTCGGGTGGATCCACCAAGGTCCATACCTTGTTGGTGTACATGGATTCCATCTCAGATCTCATGGCTTCAAGCCATTTCTCAGATTCTGGTCCCTTAGTAGCTTCTAGATAGGAAGTTGGCTCATCTGTTATGCCCAATTTGTCACTGTCTTGAGTCACAAGAAATCCAAATCTCTCAAGCTCAAGTCATGTCCAACTAGACCTACGAGGTTCATGTGTTACATTTGGAACTTGAAATTCTACAACAATTTCTGAGTCTTCATGTTCCTTATGTACCTCCTCAGGTTCTCTGATTTCTTGTTGGTCTCGAACTTCTTCGATCTCTACATTCCTCCCACTAATTCCTTTGGAAATAAATTCCTTTTCAAGAAATATAGCAGTCCTAGCAACAAACACTTTGTTGTCAGTTGGTGTGTAGAAGTAGGATCCCCGAGTTTCCTTGGGGTATCCAACAAAATAGCATTTTTCCGATTTGGGTCCAAGCTTTTCAAGAAATTGTTTCCTAACATAAGCTTCACATCCCCAAATCTTTAACATAGAAAAATTGGGACGATTCCCATTCCATATCTCATATGGTGTCTTTTGAACTGATTTGGAAGGTACACGGTTAAGTGTAAACGTTGTAGTTTCAAGAGCATATCCCCATAATGATATTGGAAGTTCAGCTGAACTCATCATTGATCGTACCATGTCTAATAATGTGCGATTCCTTCTTTCTAACACACCATTATGTTTTGGTGTACCAGGTGGAGTCCATTGTGATACAATACCATAGTCTCTCAAAAGGTCCTCAAACTCTTGGCTTAAGTATTTGCCACCTCGATCTGAACAGAGTGCTTTAATACTTTTACCAAGTTGCTTCTATACTTCATTCATGAAAGTCTTGAACATTTCAAGAGTTTCTGACTTGTGTTTCATACGATATACATAGCCATACCTACTGAGGTCATCAGTGAAGGTAATGAAGTATTGATAGCCTCCTCTAGCATTTGATCTAAAAGGTCCACATACATTGGTATGTATGAGCCCTAGCAGATCACTAGCTCTCTCACTATGTCCAGTGAAAGAAGTCTTGGTCATCTTCCCTAATAAACATGCCTCACATGCCTCCAATGATTCAAAATCAAAAGAGTCTATATAACCATCCTTATGGAGTCTAGATATGTGCTTCTCATTTATGTGCCCAAGACAACAATGCCATAAGAATGTTTTGTTTGAGTTGTCAAGTTTTAACCTTTTAGTATTTACATTGTATATGCTAGTCTCAAGTTCTAACAAGTAGATACCATAAGACATAGGGGCATTTCCATAAAAGATCTCATCTTTAGAAATAGAAATAATTCCATTCTTATTGTGAAATTCAAATCCACTCTTATCCATACAAGATACATAAATAATATTTCTATTAATGGCAGGTACATAATAGCAATTCTCTAATTCTATTACAAGGCTCGTGGGAAAAGATAAACTAATAACTCCAACTGCGGTGGCAGCAACTCTTGCTCCATTAGCAACCCGCAACTCGACTTGGCCCTTTCGTAAAGGCTTACTTCTGATCAGATCCTGCATATTAGAACATATGTGAGATTCACATCCAGTATCCAGTACCCATGATGAAGAAGTATTTAAGTTTATCTCAATAACGTATATACCTGAAGTGGAGATCTCTATCCCCTGCTTCTTCTTACTCAGTTCCTCCAGGTAGAGAGGACCGTTTCTTATCCAATGTCCAGCCTGGTGACAATGGTGACAACTGCCTTCTTTGGAGATCCCACCTTTAGCTTTGAGCGCGGATGACTTTGGCTTCTGCCCGACTTTAGAACTTTTCTTAGCCTTGCCTTTGCCTTTTGACTTTCCCTTTGTCTTGCTGATCATCATCACAAACTTGGGCTTGTCTTTCTTCATCTGTGCTTCAGCTGTCCTCAACATGCCCAACAATTTTGACAACGGCTTGTCAAAATTGTTCATGTTGTAGTTCATGACAAAATGACTATATGATTCAGGCAATGATTGTAGAATCACATCAATGGCCAACTCTTGACCTAGGGAAAATCCCAGCTTGGATAGGCTTTCCACCTACCCAATCAAAGTGAGTATATGGGTGCCAACTGAGTCTCCCTCTTTCATCTTGCTTTTGAACAAAGCCTTTGAGACATCATATCTCTCCTATCTTGATTGATGTTGATACATGTTCTTGAGATGTGTTACCATCTCCATGACATTCATGTTTTCATGTTGCTCTTGCAACTCATAGTTCATTGAGCACAACATCAGGCACTTGACATCCACAACATCATCAAGGTGCTTCTTGTAAGCATCCTTTTCAGCCTTGGCCGCATTTACGGTGGGTTCCTCTAGCTCTGGTGTTTCAAGGACATAGAACTTACGCTCATGTGTGAGAACAATTCTCAGCGTCCTAAACCAATTTTGAAAGTTGGTTCCGGTAAATTTGTCCTTCTCAAGGACCGATCGCAATGAGAAAGTGTGAGTGTTGTTTGCCATTTGATTGCTACAAAAGATAAATTTTCATTTAGTCAAAACATTTTGACTTGTAAATATTTGATAAACGAGATTAATTAGGCCTTTAATTAATTACGATCTCACTATTTTATTCAAATTGATAGGCCTCACTATCAACTTGGAAGATTGCAATGCACAACCTTCTAGTGAGCCAAGACCCAAAATAATTGGATCAATGCCCAGCCAACGCCGGCGTCAAAGACCAAATACTAAGGTAGGCAATTTTTTCCAATTGCATCATATGCAACTCTTGGATAGATGATCATGCACAACTCCTTACCATGATGCATCTGTGTGCCTCTAGGTACTTGATCCTATCAAGGTTCCCTAGTTAAGTCCAACCCATAAGCCAACATGATGAGTGTGCACCCTGTGGAGGCAGACCCACACACCCATCATCACACTTCCATGAGATAGACAGTGTACCACGCGGAGGCGTGCCCACACATAGTCAATCAAGCTTTTCATGTGTGTTGCTTTATGGAAGGCAAATAAAACTTAATATTATTAATTGAGGGGTTTTATTAATACATATACATATCCAAACACCACATACTTATAGTATGTATCATATACTACTATATCCACAACCACAAACGATAGACATGTAATCACAAACACAAATACATCGGTTATGGCCATACTATTGTAATCCTTTGGAGCAACAAAGGATTACGGTCCACCTATGGTCTTATGCATCTCATGCAACACCTGTGAATCAACCTGTAAGCATGTAATGATCAACATTACAATGAACAACTTCATGGATGCTTCGTGAGGAGTGAATTTCAAGTCGCTTCTTGGAATTGGATCTTCTTGTTGCTTCTCCATGGATGCTCCTTGGAGTTGGATCTTCAGGTTACTTCTTGGAATTAGATCTTCATGGTGCTTCTCCATGGACACTCCTTGGAGTTGGATCTTCAAGTGGCCTCCTTACATCAAGTTTACAAAGACTAAAACTAATCCTATCTCTATTACATCATATGAGTACAAATATAAAGGGAAAGAATTAATTACACTTTGAAATAGGAGATGAGGCTCGGCATGCAAGCTGAATACTTTATACAAAGGATCCATATGCAACCATTATACATCCATAGCATTCACAAACAAACATATCCACAAGATCGACATCCACATTCATTCATAACATTCACAAAAGGGGATACTAGGCCATAACCGTGCATGCATTCACCACATAAAACAGATTTTAAAGGCGACGTGTATGCTATCATAGGTATATCTACATATACGTATATACATATTAAAATTGCAGTATTTTTAATGTGGGACATTCCCCATTAAATAAATTTTTGACTCCCACACAGACTATGCGGGGTACACAGGGGTAGAGCCCCTGAAAGGTCTACGGAATTTTACTTCCGTGCACTTAGGAAAATCAATATTTTCCATAGTCGACCCCGTCCAAAACGTCAAAAATAGAAGTCTGCGGCGTATGTGGAATTAGGTTTAGATTTGCACATTAGTAGTTTGTAATTCGCATCGTATGTAACATAAAAATAGTATACGACGATTCGATCATATCAAAACGAATCCAAATACGCCGTAGATCGACGTTGCTCTGATACCACAGTTGGGTTTTGTGGAGAAAACATGTGCGGAGGAAGCAACAAAATCCACGCAACCCGAAATAGGATCTCGTCGACAATAGCGTATCTGGAAGGAGTGTTTGCGGGATATACCTTATTGTGGAGCAAGTCCGGCGATGTCCCGCTGCACAAAGGTGTGCAACGTCGCTGGTCTACTCAGACGGAACTTCTCTCCCGTTCGCTGTCGCAGGAAGATCTGGTGGCGATCCTTTCGTGCGATGATGACGCTCGTATCGCACACAGATGGTCGTCGATGTCCTCTGAACGTAGGCGTCTCAGTGTATGTGTCTCTACTTCGTCCACGCAGATGGACTAGAACTCCACGTCGCACTTCCTAAGCTGGCGGGAAGGAGTTGTGTCTGTGCGGCAGCGTGCTAACGGCGCATTGCTCTCCTTTCTCTCCTAAGGATGGTGACGGCTAGGGTTTACGTATGTAAGCATAAACCAAAATGCCTCTCTCGATATCTTATATAGATATCGGGCGTCAATCCTCCTTTAAATGGGATACAAAGGGAAGTAGGGTTTCCTAAACCCATCGGTAAACAGAAACGTTGTGTTAATTAAAACGCTCATGGATTAATTAGAATATTCTGGAATTCATTAATTAACCAAATAATCACATTAATTGATTAATTAATATCCGACTCCATGCAATCACTTGGGATGGCTCTATGGGCATATATACCAACAATAGATGCCTGAATTTGGGTGTTATCATACGCCATTGTTGAAAACTTGATGTTCAAACCCTTCTTAAACCTTTGGTTCCTCTCCTTCTGTGTGGTTGCCATGTGAGGATAGAACCTTAATAGCTCCATAAACCTCACCTCATAGTCGTTCATAGACAGTGATCCCTGGCGCAACTATTTAAATTGAGCTATCTTCTCATCCAGATACATCTTAGGGAGGTAGCTACTCACAAACTCCCATAACAACTCCTCCCAACTTACTACAACTCCCGATCTCTTCTCCTCCTCTATGGCCCACCAATGGCCACCATTTCCCTTCAAAAGGTCAATATCATGTTTCACCTTGTCCTCATTAGAGATATTTAGGATCCTAAATGCCTTCTCCAACTCCGTCAACCACATATCAGCGTTTGTGGGGTCCTTTGTGCCCACATACTCATTGGCACCCACATGCTTCAGTCTCTCAAAGGTCTTCCCTGGACCTAGAGATTCTGCATTCAAGACATGCACCCTATTCGCCAAATGTGTAATTGTAGTCATGAGTTATTAAAAAACATATTGAAAAGTTGGATCAGCCATGGTTGAAGGGTCAAACGGAGGTAGGACAAGTTGTTCTGTCCACATCTCAGGTACTCCTCCTTTGGGCACTGGTCTCCTATTGCCACCTCCTAGTGATAATACCAAATTTTGTGATGTTTATGGCCCATATTTCGTTGTCAAATCTGCCCTTCTAAATTGTTTTCCTCTCCTTTTTGTCATGTTTTTGAATAAACAGGCCACGCTACGCTCTTATCTCATTTTTATCATCTTTTGCAAGGTTTTCCTCATTTCCACTCAAAAATCAGTAAAAGGCCCGTCTCGGCCCATGAACGTGTTCTACCTGCATCGGCCCTCCTACCATTTGACCGACACACTCACTCCCCGCCATACAGCAGCCCGATACGGATGATGCATGACACGGGTGTGCCGTGCAAGAAGGCTCTGACGGGCGACACGCCACTTACCCGACAGGGAGCTGTACTCACCACGACTACTGAAGCGTGTCGCGTGATACAAGCCACCCACCGGTAGGCGCCCACCCATTACGATACCCAATATGCTTGCTACCCGCCACCCATTGTGCTGGGCGACACGCACGTCGAGCATCCCTGAAGCCACGCTAATAAAGCTGATGGAGGACACGTGGTGCCCGGAGAACCGCAACTTCTTCCAACCGATGCCTATAAATAGCAGCTACATGACTTCGATGGGATGGGTCGGAATCTCACGAAAGCTAACTTTGGAAAGCACCTGGAGCTAGTGTGTCGTGTCCCAGAGGTGTACCGGGCAATACTTGGTGAGCACTTCCCCGACCTGAGAGGGCGGGAATGGTTCACTTAGAATTCGTCCCGGTCACCGCAGCAGCCCGATATCGACCAGAAAGGCCACCCAATACGAGGAACCCGATACTCTAAGTAGCCTCTAGCCCGACACGATACCGAGCCTGATACGAATCAACCGTTATGGTTTGTCGCCCGAGAAGGTGGCATCCTGACACGACCGAATCAGGCATGAGCGCTTTGGTCGATACGTCTATCTGCCATGGCATGTCGCCCGACAGGGGACGCCGCCCGACACAGGTGTATCAGGCAAGGCTCCCGCCCAGTATCGGGCTAGAGGGTCCTTAGGGATCTGCTACTGCTTGTCGATCTCCTAAATCAAGGAGGCGATACTTATCTTCCCTTTTGTAGTCATTTACTTTCTTTATTTACGCAATGTAACCAAACCCCTTTTATATAATGATTATGCTAATGAAATTAGAGGAGTTTTAAATATTTGTTGACTTTATGTTTGGTTCCCTTTTGTTGGATGATTACTTTGCTTAGCATCCGGACTCTAGCTTGTACGCTTGGATCATGTTTTGACTAGCTATCGAATCATGTTTACCGCTACAACTCCCTCGAGAGAGGTGTTGTGGCTCTAGTGTTTGGTCTGATCAGGGAGTACGAGAGTACCCAGGATCGGAGTAGCTTCAGTTATATTTCCACTCTAACCCAAGTCCAGCAACCTTGAGAGAGGGTGTTGGTGCTTAGTTAGAGGTACCCTCTTTGAGAGAAGGGGTATTGGATGTTCTTGCTGCAGCTTGTTTTACTCAAGTTTTCCTCCTTCGTTCCTTACCTAGGAAATGGTGTTATCTCATCTGGTTCTATTGCGCTAAAACCCTAAAAACTGGTAAATGCAAAAAAAACCTTAATTTTCCTTGTAACTCCAGTTGGAGATTGTTTTCTTTTATTTTACCGATCTTCACCTGTTGTTCCCTTTGGGAACTTTATCCTCACCTTGTTTTTACCAGAGTGTAATGTGTTGATTCCATGTACCACCCTTGTCCCTGTGGTTCGACCCCGATTGCTACTTCGGACCCCGTCATCGTTGCGGGGGCCTAAGAGTCGGGTAATTTAAAAGTCTGACTACTTCAAATCCGCTCCTTTTGGACGCGCGATTTAGGCCAGTCAACTTTTTGGTGTCGTTGTCAGGGACAAGGCAAAACAGTACTGTTAACGAACCTGAATCCACTAACTACACTCCCGTGCCTCAAGCTTAGTAATGAGCTTGAAAACACTATTCCTTTTGATCTTCTAACCTGAAATGAGTATAGAGTAGTTTGTTTTATTGATATAAGTTTTCTAACTTGATTATACGTTCTATTCAAGTACTCAAGAAAGAATCATTTTGCTCAGTTGAGCACCGAAACCACTAGTCATGCCACCTCGCATCGAACCACCTCTTTCAGAAGGTGAGCAACACGCTAGAGTTAGACCTCACTCACCTCTGCATGGAGACAATGACCGTTATGATGGCGACCAGCAACATGAAGAACCTAAAATAGAACAATTTGAGGATGACCATCACCATGAGAGACGTCGTCATCACCGAAGACGTAGAAGAAATCAACATAATCAGGAGCAGAACCAGGGGGACAGTGACAGTGAAGATTCTAACGAAGAAGAAAAGACCCTCAGGGAGTTGGCTGCCACAAAGGCCAATAACTCAAGATGTCCTGTTGTCATCCTGAGGTTCAATGCAACAAACTTTGAGCTGAAACCATCTGTCATATCTATGATCCAGAACAAGAGCTTCAGAGGGAATTCAAAGAACGATAACCCTTACCATCATCTTGATGCTTTTAAGAATATATGTGATACCATTAAAATGCGGGGAGTTCCACAAGAAGTCATTTATTGCAAGGGCTTCATCTTTTCTTTAGAGTATAAGACCCTATCCCGGTACCGCGGGCTACCGCATCAAGCTCTGAAAAGATGGAATGTGCTGGCAGACGCTTTTGTAAACAAGTTTTACCCTATGGAGAAAACTGTCAAAAATAGACAAAGGATCACGTCATTCATGCAGAAGCTGAATCAGAATCTACACGAAGCCTGGGAAAGGTATCAAGAGTATCATAGGGACTACCCTCATCACAACTACAAAAAGGGTTTCCTGATAACCACCTTCTACAATGGTCTGACCCCTGAAGAAAGGGTATCGCTGAATGCAGCTGCAGGAAGCGACTTTCTGGGGAAGAAGCCCAGTAGATCCAAAAAGATCATCAAAAACATGGCCGAGTTGCAGTACGACACCGACTACGACAGGTCTGATAGAGGACATGCTAAGAAGGCCACTAATGAAGGACCTTCGGTCGAATCCAAAGCCCTTGAAGCTATCACCACTCAAATCCAGAAGGTAGCCACTGATGTCAGACAATTGAAAGAATCAGGTGGAAAAGGGAAGAAACAGGTTGAGAAAGTCATGAAATCTGTCACATGCAGAGAAGGTGGACACGGGGTTGATAACTGCATTTACACCCGACCTGACGAGTCAACTAAAAGTGAATCCGAAGCAGAGGAAGCAGAGAACATCTCTTTTGTCAACTTCAAGAGACTGGATCACCCTGGTTTTAACTATGGCAACAAGGATGCAGCCGAAAACTCGCATCAGCTGAATAACCCAACCAAGCAACCGCAAGGTTTTGAGAAAAGGGGGGGGGACAAGGTCAGTTCACCAGAACTACCAATTTCCAACTGAACAAGGCAAACTTCCAAGGGCAAGGGAAGTACCAAAGTCGCCAAGCAGCTAACCCTAGTCAAAGCCAGGGTCAAGCTAGGGAGCAAATTTAGGACAAGAACTCAAACCAACCAGACTTGGTGGGGCAATTGTTCGATTTTGTCAAAAGACAGGATACTATCAACAACCAGTTGGCGCAAAGCGCGCTGTCAAATTCAGGAGTTCTAAACACGATGCAAGTTCAGATGGCAGACATGCAAACTCACCAACGCCAAATAGATCAGCAGCTGGCCCAGATGGCCGAGTTAATAAAGAATCCCTCAGGTAAGATACCCTCCAACACTAAATCTGCTAAAATGGCAGTGCTGAGATCAGGGAAGATAGTAGAATGCCCTGAAGAAACCAGACCCAAGGAACCTAAATCAATGACTGTGACAGAAAATCCCGCAGAGGAAGACGACCAACAAGCTCATGTCAGGGAGCCAGAACCAAGATCTATGGAGGAATTGTTTGGTAAAAGAAGTCCTTACTCTCCTAAGTTGCCTTTCCCTTACAAACTGATAAAGGCACATCTTAAAAAGCATTACGAGAGGTTTATGGAGTCAGTAAAGAAGCTTCACCTCGAAGTACCCTTTCTGGATGCTTTAGAGGAAATGTCGACCTACGCCAAGTTTTTCAAGGATCTGATCACCAAGAAGAAAAGAGGCGGAAGGATTGAGACCGTGCACCTAGCTAGTATGTCTTCTGCTTTTGTCAAAGCAGATTTACCCAACAAGAAGAAGGATCCAGGGGCTTTCACCATTCCTTCTGCCGTTGGAGATAATATCGAGTGGAAAGGTCTTGCTGATTTAGGGGCTAGCATCAGTCTTATGCCCCTAAGCCTGGCGCAACATTTGGGTTTGACGGATATAGTCAAGACCAACATGAGGATTGAATTGGCTGACCATTCTTTCAAAAGACCTGTAGGAGTTGTTGAGGATGTACCGATATGTGTTGGAAGTTTCTTCATTCCTTGCGATGTTGTTATCATTGACACTGTGGAGGACCCTAACTGTCCTATCATCTTTGGACGCCCCTTCCTGGCTACAGGAAGAGCATTGATTGATGTTGCTGAAGGAATAATCACTCTGAGGGTCAGAAATGATCACTTAGATTTCAAAGTAAAGGATGCTATGAAGGGACCGTCCCTACTAGAATCTGCTTACTTTGTAGAAAGCTACAACCAGTTTTGTGAAGAGATGGAAGAAGATATCGTAATGGTAGATCCGCTCATGAGAGCGTTAAGCAGTCAAGATTCTGATTCTGAAGATCCAGAGGTTGTCGAGTTTCTCAACTATCTAAATCGGTTTGATGAAGATCTGAGCGATGAGGAAGAGGTAATAGAGATAGTTAAGTTTGCCTCTCTAGAGGAGACACCAGAAGAAAAGGCACCCAGGGCTAAACCCGAGATGAAGCAGCTGCCTGAAGGATTAAGGTATGAATTTCTAGATCAAGAAGAGAGAAATCATGTCATTGTTAATGCCTATCTTACGAAGGATCAATTGGAAAAGCTTCTCGAGGAGTTGAGGCTCCACAGGCAGGCTATAGGATATTTGGTAGAGGATATCAAAGGTCTTAGCCCTGCACTATGTATGCATCGCATTAATCTGGAAGAATATGCTAAACCTCTGGCTCAACCCCAGAGGAAATTGAACCAGATGCTAAAAGAAGTTGTGAAGAAAGAAGTAATCAAACTGAGGGACGCATGGATCATTTACCCAATCAGTGACAGTAAATGGGTGAGTCTGATTCATGTAGTACCGAAGAAAGGACGTATAACAATAGTAAAAGGAGACAAAGGCGATGAAGTGGTGGTTCAGACCATCACCGGATGGAGGATGTATATAGACTAACGAAAACTAAACCAAGCCACAAAAAAAGATCATTATCCGCTTCCCTTCATTGATCAAGTTCTGGAAAGATTGGCGCATCATGACTATTTCTGCTTTTTGGACGGTTTTTCTGGGTTTTATCAAGTACCCATCTTGCCAGATGACCAGGAGAAAACTACCTTTACCTGTCTCTATGGTACCTATGCCTTCAGAAGAATGCCTTTCAGCTTGTGTAATGCTCCCACAACATTTCAGCGTTGCATGATATCGATGTTTTCATATTTTCTGGAAGACATCGTGGAAGTTTTCATGGATGACTTTTCTGTCTATGGAAAGGACTTCGATGCCTGTCTGAAAAACCTATCTCTGGTCTTACAACGTTGTGAAGAAAAGAGTTTGGTCCTTAACTGGGAGAAGTGCCATTTTATGGTACGAGAAGGCATTGTGCTAGGGCATAAAGTCTCGAGGCATGGCATCGAGGTAGACATTAGTAAGGTTGAAGCTATATCTAAACTTCCTCCACCAAAGTCTGTAACAGGAGTGCAGAGTTTTCTTGGGCACGCCGGATATTACCGAAGATTCATAAAAGACTTCTTAAAGATCTCGAAACCATTGTCAAACCTTCTGGTTAAGGATGTTGAGTTCGATTTCTCTAACGATTGTCTATATTCTTTTCAGGCCTTAAAAGATGCACTTGTCTCACCACCTATCCTTCAAACTCCGGATTGGGAGCTACCTTTTGAACTTATGTGCGACACCAGTGACTATGCTGTAGGAGCAATCCTGGGACAGAAAAAGGACAAAAGGCACCATGTCATTTTCTACGCCAGTCGCACTTTGGATGAGGCTCAGGTAAATTATACGACTACAGAGAAGGAGATGCTCATGATTGTCTTCTCTTTCGACAAGTTTAGATCCTATCTTATCGGAGGAAAGGTAAAGGTCTACACAGACCATGGGGCAATAAGATATCTTATGTAGAAAAAGGATACCAAGCCCAGGCTGTTAAGGTGGGCTTTGTTACTCCAGGAGTTCGACCATGAGATCATTGATAAGAAGGGTGCGGAAAATGTAGTCGCAGACCACTTATCAAGGATCATAGTCGAAGATAAGAAGGAGCCACCTATCAACGACAACTATGCTGATGAAGCCTTGCTGATGGTTGAAACCAAAGATGAGAATTTGCCTTGGTTTGCAGATATTTGTAATTATCTTGCCTGCGGGGAGTTGCCTCCTGATATAACGTACAATCAGAAGAACAAACTCTTTTCAGATGTAAATAACTACTACTGGGATGATCCTCTTCTCCTTAAAAGATGCACAGATAACCTGTACAGAAGGTGTATCCCTAAATAAGAAGTTCCAAACATCCTAAAAGAATGCCATGCCTCACCATATGGAGGACACCTGGGGAGCAAAAGGACCGCCGCCAAGGTGCTGCAATCGGGGTTTTACTGGGCCTCCTTGTTCAAGGATGCTGCAAATTATGTAACGTTTGTAAAGAATGCCAATCGACAAGAAACATTAGAAGAATAAATGAGATGCCTATGGCTAATTGGGTCGAAGTCGAGATCTTTAATGTATGGGGAATTGACTACATGGGTCCATTTCTCCCATCAAAAGGATATCAATACATTTTAGTCACAGTGGATTATGTGTCTAAATGGGTGGAAGTTGTTGCCACTCAAACTTGCGACTCCAAATCAGTGATCAAGTTGTTTGAGAAGACTATCTTCCCTCGCTTTGGAGTACCTCGTACTGTGATAAGCGATGGTGGATCGCATTTCGGGGAAAAATAGTTTGAAGCACTCCTGCGGAAGTATGGGGTTAAACACAAGGTTGCTATGCCCTACCACCCTCAAACGTCTGGGCAGGTGGAGGTTTCAAATAGACAGATTAAGTAGATTTTTGAGAAGATTGTCAGCCGCACGAGGAAAGATTGGTCAATGAAGCTCGATGACACCCTTTGGGCCTACAGAACTGCATATAAAGCACCCATTGGAACCACCCCCTACAAATTGATTTATGGGAAATCCTGTCATCTACCCTTAGAGCTTGAACACAAGGCTCTTTGGGCGATTAAGTTCCTGAATATAGATCTGAAAAAGGCAGGGGAGAAGAGATATTTACAGTTATAGGAACTCGAAGAGCTGAGAATGCATTCTTACGAGAATGCAAGGATCTATAAGCAGAGGACCAAGGTGTGGCATGATGACCACCTGAGGAAGAAGGATGTGAGTGAAGGTGACAAGGTTTTATTATTTAAATCTTCTATTCGTCTTTTTCCAGGTAAGATGCAAACAAGGTGGTCTGGACCCTTCACCGTAGCAAAGATATATCCATCAGGAATGATGGAGCTGTATGATAAAGATGATCCATCCAAAGTTTTTCCAGTGAACGGGCACATAGTAAAAAGGTTCTATGAAGATGAAGCATTCGTGAGAAGGATAGAGATAGGTTTGCAGGATGTGGAAATAGCTGAAGGCGCAAAGTGAAAGATCTGAAGTTGTCAAGATGACGATGCTAACTATAGCACTCCTCAGGAGGCAGCCCGAGTTTTTACTCCTTCTAGAATAGGACATTATTTCCTTTCCTGCAAGAAAAACATTATGAACATTATGATTGTAATAAGGCCTAAGTCAATGCATGCGTCACATGCTCTGACTCTTCTGTTTTATGGACCACTGCTCGATTTTATGAGCATTGATGAGTATTGTTATCTGAGGCTGGGAACTTCACCTTAGGCCAATGATGTTTTACCCATCAATTGCTTTTTCCTTCACTTTGTTTTTGGTTTTTCATCAAGTATCTTGTTCTGAAGCCTTGTATCAGGAAAGGATACCTTGCTCCTTGGCCGGTATCAGGCAAAGGACTCAGGCGGAACGCGAGACACGCCCCTATCGGGATGGGCGTATCGAGCATCACACCTTAGTAATAAGCCATGTCGGGCGATACGCCGAGCAGTGATCATCCGTGTCGGGCGGCATGAGTAATGACCCTTGATTTGATGAATGGGACTGATTTTACTGCCCGTCTCGGGAATGATTTGTCTCCTCGACTGACACGTGCCCCTGTTTTACCCATTTTACCCCCGACCTGGATTGCTATATATAGTAGCGGAGGTTAAACTGTGTCGGGCAACAACATTTACTCCTCACCTACTCTCGTATCATGCAGTAATTTCTCTTTTCTCTCTAGTATCGGCCACCTAGCTTCCGCTCCCGTGTCGCACAAGCTATCTTCAGATCACAAAGGTATAACCCGACAGCCGTATCGTTTGGCTTGCCTGACACGATCCTCATATCACACATTTTTGTATCGGACTTACAGCCTTAGTTGGTTTCCTTGTATCGCCCGACACACATTTGTGTCGACAGCGTTACCTTTTGACCATGTCATGCGACACATCTATAATGCGCGCTTGCCCGATACCTTATATCGGGTAATGCCCGTATCTTCCAGTCTTGTATTGCTTCGTGTGTTTCTGTTGTCGGGTGACACCTTTTCTTTCGGAACAACCGTATCGGGCGCTTCACATCGCATGGCTGTGTTGCCCGACACACTTTGAACTTTCGACCATAACGAGCAATGGCTGTGTTGTTTGGATTTGCCCGTGTCGCTCAGTTTCGTATCGCCTCGCGTGTTTCTTCTGACGGGCGACACCCTTTTTCAGGACGATCGTATCAGGCATTAAATCCATTCACGATGACGCCCGGTATCTCACGATGAACCTATGGTGATTTTGAGCTGGACGTCGTATCACCCAATATAGGCATATCGAGCGAGAATCATATTGCTCAGTTTTGAAGCCCGATACGGTGGTGTTGGGTAGCTCTTGTATCGGGCCGAACTTTTCTTATCGTGCAATCAGTTTTCTTTTAGACACTGATATCGACTTTACGTCTTTACCTTACCTGATGTTGGGTAAGGTGAAACATTTAAATGCTTAATAAACTTGTCTTATGATAACAGAAATTGCCCGTACCAAGCAAACCGTCATTCAAGTTGAGGAACATGGTCGAAGGGTCAACACCGAGACCACAACATGAGCTACAATGGTCGGGCAGAAACGGCCAAACCCCGAGACAGCTGGGCCATCCACGGCTGAAAAAAGACCAAGGACGGAAGAAGTAACAACCCCAACAACAGTTTCAACCACATCGGCAGAATCTCTGGATCACACACCAGGCAGGTTCATGCCCAGAGACAACGAGTACGGGCATCGGTACTCAGATCTAGCAACAAAAATCTACAGGCCGAGCAGATTCTTCCACCAGTCGTTCTTCCTTCAACTAGGCATTTTTGACATACTGGAAAATGTCCTAGCTGTAGCAGGGCTGAGGAAGATCTGTTTCAGCCACTCCGCCTCCTACACTGAACTCACCAGGGAGTTCATGTCATCTCTCTTTTGGGTGTAGAATAAACTCGAGGAAATCGAAGAATATGGCAGAGCAGACAGACTGCAAGGGCGGCTATACAATGTCGAGCACGTCATCTCCGAGAAGCTTCTCAATGAGATCTTCTCTTCCAGTGAGGTAGAGAAGGAACTGCTTAACAACGGTGCAAGGATCACCGAAGGAGACGAGTTCAATCCCGTGGAGCTGTGGAGAAAGCTGACCAGTGAGTCATCATTCAAGCTGGGAAGCAAGGTGGCGGTGGTGCACTCCTACTTCTGGAGAATAGTGCACAAGTTCGTGGCGTGCCTGCTCTTCAGCAAGAACGAATCAAGCAATGTCTACACCGAAGAACTCCATCTCATGTGGCACATGATGGAGGGTAAGGTGGTCAACATGGGACGCTTCTTGTTGAATAGGTTGTACCCCATAAAAGATGCCACCAAGGAGTACTGCATGGGTGGCATCATCAATCTGATTGTGGTCGGGTTAGGGTACCCAAGGGAACCGCACAGTCTTTCAAGGATAAGGGGCGATGAGAAGATCGACCTCAAGTTCCTCATGAGGGCCCGCATCATCAAGAAGGAGAGGCGAAGCTATTTCTACAAATTTGTGAGAACAAACACCCTCCTCCCACTTCCTAGCTGCGCCAACTACGATGCAGAAAAGCTGGTCTTCACCACCGCAGAGATTGAAGCGGTGGCAGTCGAAGCCGCTTACGCCGCCACCACCAATATACAAGAGAGGGAGGCTGCACGAGGAGAACCAATTCCTCTCGACACGCGGCAGGAAAAATCTTCCACAACTCCTACCGAGCCGCCGACGACAGCAATTAATAGAGTTGTCATCGCTCCTACCTTACCAGCCGCAACCACGACAACATCTACCACGGCTGAAGAAGTACCGGCGATCGTGGAAGTTGCTGAGGCAACTGGGGCTGAGACAACCATGCTAGCCCTGAGGGAAGCTACCGCAGAAGAGACAGATGCAGCTCCAGAGTCTTCTGTGGTGCCCCTAGTGGCAGAAGAAGAAGCGCAGTCGGGCGCCAGTAATGGGGCGTTCACTGAGATCCTCGAGATGGAGCTCAGAGCTGCACACCCTATGCCAACATCACCGCCGGTGTCTCCTGTGGCAGCTGTAGAGGAGGTCGCCGACAACACAAAGGTGGAGCAGCATCCACCCACACCGCGGCCCTCTCCACCACCACAAGCAGGCAAGGCAGAGACAGTCGCAAAAGTGCTGACGCCTCGCCCAGAAGCAACAACCTCGCAAACAATCCAGATTGACACTACCCCGAGTGAGGCTTCACACTCATCGGGTAGATCTTCACGTGGGAGGAGTGTCGCGAGGACGAGAGGGAGATCTGCAGGAGCCCCTCCGTCGCTCGGACAGATGCCGGGGCACGAACTCGATAACTTGTGGGAGGTAACAGAAAGCCACTCAGCTACTTTTACTTCGCTAACCCACAAGTTTTCTATCTTCCATCAGAAACTGAATAGCCACGAGCGGCAACTGCTGACTCTAGTTGGCCTTCCCAGACAACTAGAGGCACTCAACGCCACACTACAGCAGATCCTCCAGTGCCTTGACACGATTGAAGAGAGGCTGAGCAGGGGGGATGACCATCCACGCCCAAGGCAGCCGAGAAGGTCTCCGTCACCCCCAGGCTCAGGCTCTGCACCCTCCCCATCTGCACCCTCTACTTCTGGTGTGTCTTCTTCTTCAAGCGGGCCTTCTACAATGCCCGACAAAGAGACGACACACAAGTCTGTCGATGGGTCTCCAGCAAGAGAGGAGAGCTCTCGAGGCATAGATGACTTGGCTCTCTCCGCCTCCTTTGATGAAGCTGAAGATAATGACGAATTAGTCAGCATCAAGGAGGATTCTTCTGATGAGTCGGAGGGGGATGGGGGGGGGACATTGAAGCTTCCAACCAAAGACACCCCCCCCAGAGGAAAAAGCTCGACGGCAGATGAATTCTCTACACCGTCAGAGATAACTTCTTTTGAGATGGCAGACTTTGACAGAAGGGCCATCGGATACCTGACGATCAGGGACCAGAAGCTGCTAAATAAGGTCCTGAGGTCGCAGGCTGACAAAGAAGAAGTAATCTAGAGCGACGACTACTTTTCAGTACAACGGGGAACACTTAGAAGCTTATTCTGCTCCCCAGCCGTCGTCGGGAAAAAGCAGTTCAGGGTCCTGGAGGGTGCAATCATCGAAAATGTCAGCACCAGGACAAGTTGGCAAATGATATACAACGCCACCCCGACCTTGGCAAGAAGATTGATGATGGGAGTATCAGACTCCATCGCGGTGGCCAACATGCTGCAGCAAATTGAAGAGCACAACACGAACCTCGTGTTGGCCCCATACAAGCATCGCAACAACTGGTTCCTATATGTGGCAGACCTCCAGAACCATGATGTCCATCTGTTCAGCTATTGCAATGAGGAGGTGCCACGCTCAGGACTTATCTTCAGTCACCCAGAGGATAAACATCTCAGGCTTCTACTGATGCATCTTCTCTGAGCTATCAAGCAAGGAGTCCAACGTCATAGCGGCGTTTGGAACTTCTTCTCTATCAGAGACTTCCTCGTCCAAGCATAATCAAGAAGTGGGAATAGCGCACTTGTCGTCTTATGCGCCATGGAGCTGCTCAACATATTTGGAAATATAAGGCACCTCCAGGGCCAAGACTTCTTCCAACTCAGGAGCACCTACTCTCTGTTGCTGATCAAAGACAAGCGCTACTTCCAAGACACAGGGATACCAGACAAGCTGCTGGATAATGACAAAGCAGACGAATCATCACAACCCAGCTACACTCTAGAAGTAGAAGCCGAGACAGAAGAAGACGCCTACGGGCGGGCAAGCGGTTAGAAATCCTGTGAGAAGTATGCAGAATTGAAGACCCCGCTTCGCCCGATACTTCAGAAGAAATGATCAACAACTTCGACCGTTTCTCGTGTTCTACGCTCACACAGGAACGGGTCAATGAAGTTCTTCTGAAGTTAGTCGACTCTACCTCTGCATACATCATTTACGAGGCAGGCAGTGTCATAGTCCCAGTTGACGATTTGAGGGACATAGTAAAAGAAGGAGGATGTCTGGCGATATCAGTGGCGGCCGCCTACATCCAGATAATACAGAAGAAGTTTGAACGCACATACATAGACCATCCAATGTTGTTCAATGACATCTGCCTAGCCGATCAGTCATGAGCAAAACAATCATTTCTGGCATAGTTGCAGTGCAGAGTTCCACACATCATCTTCCTACGTATCCTGCACTACAACCATTGGATGCTCATGACGATGTACACTCGACAACGAGCAGGAATCTTCTACAATAGCTCAGACAGCAACAAAGATCGTCCGATACAGTGTACATCGACAGTGTTGACATCCCTCGAGTGCTTAGTACGAAAATACTACGACGAGGTGGCAGCGCTGATACAACCATTCATGGAGACAGCAGCTAGCAAATGGCACGAGCTTCAGTTCTTCCACCGCAGTCCACAACAAATTCCTTTATCCAACGACTGCGGCATCTTCGTGCTGGAATGGATATCAAATAAAGAGATGCCTGACCAACTCCAACACATCGACTACCACAGAAAACGCGGAGAATATGTGTGGGAGCTTCTATCTGGCAAATGCGCGGTCACCAGCTAACCCTCACTGAGTAAACATTACCCTACCTGATCTACTTTACAACTCTGGGATAGAGTGTGGAGTAAGTTTGGGGGGATTCTATGTACCAGTTAGGGAGGTACTAAAAGTCCTTCGAATTTCACCCATTTTGTTCTTTTTGTTCTTTCTATATAACATGTGTACATATACATATACATGCCTCATACAAAAATTTTATACATGCCTCATACAATTTTTTTGCTTATTTTGCCTCTATACATATGTACAAAGACACTTTATAGTAAAAACCTGATACGACTTCTTGCCAGTTTGTTTTCTGTGTCCAAAGAGGTGCAAGTTTTTCTATGTCTTTTTTAAAATGCAGCCTCAAACAACAAAAGACTATGACTTTCCACGCCAAAAAAATTCAAAAAATAATCTCGCAACAAATAAGAGATGTGTATGTAGAAGGAAAAAGCTGCCCAAACAACAAAATTTCTCTTATTTTCCCTTACCCAACAAAATCCCAAAAAGAGAGAATAGCCTTATGAGAGTGAATAAAAGCATGAGAGTTGTGCCAAATGAAAAAAAAAGTATATACACACTTGTTTTCCAAAAGTACCCATCTTTAGGCATGGTAGATCCGGGGCAGTGGTACGTAGGATGTGAAATCACTGCTCTAAAGACAATTGGCTTGGACTGGAGGGATCACTCGCCCGCTAATGGACCCGTACCTGGATGGACTGATAGGAAATAAGAAAAACCCAAAAATCCTTAGGCCTACCCAAACACACAACTTTCTGTTCCCAAAATCTATTTGGTGTGAAAGCTAACTTCGAAATCATGCACTGGTGCGTCCCCGCTAGTGGTGCTTTTACACCCCACGAGGTCGGAGCGCACGGGATGTGGGATCTTATGCTTTCAAAATTTGTAAGACCTACACTAACTACCTACGTCTACTAAGACACTACGCCCGCAAGCGTACGGGGTCGTGTCGTAGTATAGGTGAGGCGGAAAGTACAGGGTCGATCCACGGAGATAGAGGGGGCACTAGAGTTAGACAGTGTAAGCTACGTTCCTATTGCGGAGAGTAAGGTTTTCAGGGTTTAAAAGGTTGGTTGGTTGTTGATTAAGCTAAGTGAGCAAGTAGGAAAAGCAATATGAAACTAAGTTATCAAAAGGCTAAATTAGCAATCTAAGTCAACAAGATATCTAAACAAGAGCAAGAACAAACTACACTAGACTAAGCAAGCAACTAGCAATTGAGAGCCTAAGTTAACCACTAATCAAGATCAAAGACCTAAATTAACACTTAGCTAGCAAAACTAGGCAATCAACTAAGTTAACTAAAGCAATTGAACTATACTAGCATTAACAAGCAAACTAGGCAGTTAAGGTTTTAAGCAATTAGATGAAGGAGGTGGGCAAATTGGGAATGTGACCTTGACATTAATTGGGGGATGTCACCATAATAAGCAATTAGCATATTTCATTCTAGACTACCAAACCAAACAACAAGGTGGGTGCTATGAGGATCTACCTTATGCTACTAGCTGGAGAACTAGGGCTAGGTGTAATTCTCATAGGACTTACCAAGTCTAGGTCTCTAGGATAAGTGGTATTAGTCAATTGAGGACCAAGGGTAAGGATGGGATTAGAGATGAGGATATTTGACCTCATGCCACTACCCACCTTAGCCTTTAGGAAATCCTAGGCAATTGCTCTAATCACACTTATACTAGTCACTTAGAACTCACATTTGCATGTAGGAAGAAGGTGATTATGTAGGAAGATAGGGGGCTAGCTAGGGATCTAAATTAAGGACCTAGGAGCCAATCCTATGATAGATACATAGAAACCAAAACATCCTAGAGGCAAATGTCTTCAAGCACCACAAGGCAAGCAATTAATGTAATTAAACAAAAATCACATGCACAAGTAATGGGAAATGAGATACAAGCAAAGGCAATCATCATAGAAGTGAAATATGTTCATTACAAATTATATTCCCCCAACATGGTATCAAAGTCACATTTTTGCCCCAAACAGCCCACCAAAGGGGGGCTTAGCTATACATGATCAAAATATAAACAAAGGAGAAGGGAAAGAGAGTAGGAAACGCCATGGATGCTTGATGAAGCTTGACTTCTTCACCTCCTTGATGCCAGCCATGAGCCTCCTCCTCCAATGGTGCCCAGAAGCATGGAAATAGGGGAATGGATGCATAGAAACCTAGAGAAACTAGGTTTCTATGGTGGAAATGAGTGGAAAGTGGGTGTAAATGGGATTAAATGCAAGGAAAGTAGGTGGATGGGAGTAATGGATGCAAGGAGTAGTGAGGGAGTAGCTGGGTAGCGGCTAGGGGGTGCTCTCCCTTGAGCCCTAGAAGCAACTAGTGCTTATATAGGAGCTAGGGCTAAGTGGGGGTATAATAGGAAAAGTAGTGAAAAAGTGTGTAGGGTCGGTGATCACCACGGTCGTGGTGGGTATGCCACGACCGTGGTGAGGGTAGTGGGGAATGGCCGTGGGGGGTGAATACGGTCGTGGTGTGAAGGAAGTGGTGAAAAAGTGAAGTATGGTGGTGGCCACGGCCGTGGCGGAGTGCCACGGTCGTGGTGGGTAACATGCACCATGGCCGTGTGGCATAACACGGCCGTTTTGGAGGAGGAGGAGGTGACCATGGGAGGGGCCACGGTCGTCTTGATCATCTTCGGCCACGATCGTGGTGACTTGGCTATAGTCGTGGCGTTTTGGGCAAAAACCTTATTGGCAACTGACCTCTTGATCAATAAACGCACGACCGTGGGAGGAGCCCACGACCATTTTCTCTTCTCGAGGCCACGACCGTGCTGATGGCCACGGTCGTGGTGTCTTCACTGGCCACGGTCGTGGCTGGGAGGCCACGGCCGTGGGACTCTGTGGAATTTCCCTGTTGAAACTGTTGGATCTTGGCAATAAATGCACAACTGTGGCATTGTGGCCACGGCCGTGGTGAGGCTTACATGACTTGATTTCACTTCTAACTTTGTCATTTTCGGATGTCTTTGCTTGGGGATGATTCTTGGCCACTGGAGGTAGGTTGAGGGAGACTTTGGGACCTTCTTTAGGTCCCTCCTTGAGTGGGGGAACCCTAGAACTCCCTCTCTCTCTCTTCCATCTAAGCATGGTCCAAGTACCTAAAAAACAGTGCAAAGAACATCCATAAGCATATTTGCAATGATAATCATATTGGGGAAAAATACTTGTAATCTAACATGTTTAGATGCAACTTAAGTACAAAATGGCACAGGATGGAGCCCTAAAATAGGGCTGCATCACCACTCCAAATTTTAATACTTCTTGTCTAAAAAGTATGTTTTGACCCAATCTCTACTGTTTTGAATTAAAATGTTGACCTTTGACAAATGCAAGTGAATCACCATTGTTTGTTGCTAAGTGGTATCAATGTTTGACTTTTTATATGTGCATCACCTCTCTTAGGATTGTGATTGAATTGGTTGAATTATGAAATTGAGCAAGCTTTGAACGCTTAGTGTTTGTGGAATTACTTGTTTGATATATCAATTTCATTTTGTTCATTCATGTGGTGTGATATCTTGGATGAAGTGTTGGATTAATTCTCATGCAGGATGTCTTATGTGGAAAATCATACCAATGACCCCTCTTTGACCCGACTATTCTTCCACCATCTTCATACCCCTCTGCCTCATAAAAAGATGCCAAAAGTGCACATATTATCCGTGGCCACCTCCAAAAGTTTGGGGTGGCCACATCTTTATCTCCCCGCTTCACTCTATCCACCATATGTCCTATCTACACCAAGGGAAAGAAAGAAAAGAAAAGAAAAAGAAAAGCAAGAATAAAATAAAAGGATGCTCCTGTTTAAGAGCATTCAAATAAAGAAAAGATGAGTGTGTAAAAACACTCCAAAAATCTTACCGCAACCCTTTCTTCCACTTTCATACCTATTGAGCTAGGAAACATCAAACCTAGTTCACTTTGCCCTTTTCCACAGCCACGTGGGTCATTTGGTGTGATTTAAAACATAAGACTGAACGCATGAAGGTGAAACAACACTCCTAGTCATCCTCGATTAACACTATCATGAAACAGTTTACTCGGAATTTTATGGAAGAAGTATGGATAACTTGTGTTTTCTACGCGCTATATGTGAAGTTCATGTGCTTCGTGCTCTTTTCATGATTGGATTGTGAAAGAAGGAGAGGAGAGAGGTGAAATGCATGCACTCAGTCATCTTTGATACCATTCAGAAATAATCATCTGTTACATTGCATTTGTCATTTCTTGTTTGTGGAAAATTTGTAGAGAGATTGAGTTAGAGCATACTTGAGGACAAGTATGTTTTAAAGTTTGGGGTGGTGATGCAGCCCTATTTTAGGGCTCCATCCTGTGCCATTTTGTACTTAAGTTGCATCTAAACATGTTATATTACAAGTCTTTTTCCCCAATATGATTATCATTGCAAATATTCTTATGGATGTTCTTTGCACTATTTTTCAGGTACTTGGACCATGCTTAGATGGAAGAGAGAGAGAGAGAGAGAGAGTTCTAGGGTTCCCCCACTCAAGGAGGGACCCAAAGAAGGCCCCAAAGTCTCCCTCAACCTACCTCTAGTGGCCAAGAATCATCCCCAAGCAAAGACATCCGAAAATGACAAAGTCAGAAGTGAAATCAAGTCATGCAAGCCTCACCACGGCCGTGGCCACAATGCCACGGTCGTGCATTTATTTCCAAGATCCAACAGTTTCAACAGGGAAATTCCATAGAGTCCCACGGCTGTGGCCTCCCAGCCACGATCGTGGCCATTAGCACGGTCGTGGCCTCGAGAAGAGAAAACGTTCGTGGGCTCCTCCCATGGTCGTGCGTTTATTGATCAAGAGGTCAGTTGCCAACAGGGTTTTTGCCCAGAATGCCACGACCGTGGCCAAGTCTCCACGACCGTGGCCGAAGACGATCAAGACGACCGTGGCCCCTCCCACGGTCACCTCCTCCTCCTCCAAAACGGCCGTATTACGCCACACGGTCGTGGTGCATGTTACCCACCACGACCGTGGCACTCCGCCACGGCCGTGGCCACCACCATACTTCGCTTTTTCACCACTTCCTTCACACCATGACCGTATTCACCCCCCACGACCGTTCCCCACTACCCTAACCACGGCCGTGGCATACCCACCACGACCGTGGTGATCACCGACCCTACACACTTTTTCACTACTTTTCCTATTATAACCCCACTTAGCCCTAGCTCCTATATAAGCACTAGTTGCTTCTAGGGCTCAAGGGAGAGCACCCCCTAGCCGCTACCCAGCTACTCCCTCACTACTCCTTGCATCCATTACTCCCATCCACCTACTTTCCTTGCATTTAATCCCATTTCCACCCACTTTCCACTCATTTCCACCATAAAAACCTAGAGAATCCCACTTGGATTGCCATCCTAAAGAGGTCGTCAAGTTGGATGACGGCTTGTTAGAGAGGGAAGAAGATATCGACTATGCTTATTTTTGGAAAATGATAACAGGTAGCAAGGTGTATGATGCAGGTAAATAAAAAACCGCTGTTATAAGCAACCCAATGGTACGCTATGTGCAAAAGGTCTTGACGAATACAATTATGGGGAGATACGATAATCAAGGCTCCATACCCCAAAAGGATATGTTTGTCTTGTCGTTGATGAACCTCAAAAAACACATAGACCTTGGATTTTTGTTGATTGATCATATGAAGTCCGTACCCTATAAGAGCTCAAAGCCATTTGTCATGGGTGGGTTTGTGACTTCGATTGCACTAGCGCTGGGATACGATCTCTCGGGGTTACAAGACACACTTGAGGCAGAGTTTGTTGACCTCGACTACTTGGTGCGCTCACACACTATAAAGATGAAGGAAAAGAAGATGATCTATCTTACTACTAGTGTGCCAGACTTTGAGTTGGAGTTGCCATACCATGTCGTGCCACTCCTATCCGTGATGGGGGTTCTTTTCAGATTGAAGGAAAAACTTTTGAAATGGCAGGAAGAACACCTGAGAGAGATGTATACAAGGGGAGCCGCTTCCGTACATGAAGACGTTGCTGAATCTAATGTACAAGGGCAGGAGCAAGAAGATGCAGAACAAAGGCAACCCCAAAAAACAAGAAGGAGGGATGATGGGACATCCCAGCTACAGCCACCCTCAGGGAATGCCTATGACATGGCCACAATCCAGTCACACCTTGAGAATATTCAGAAGACCCAAGGTGACATGCAGCTTGTCCAACATTACATGTGGCAAGATCAATAGCAAATGCACTATCAGATCAACCACTTGTACCAGTACCAACATGCCCAGGCAGCAAGAAACCCCGAATGGGGTGCAAACTTTTGGGGTGGCATAGTTGGACATCCACAAGCGTACCCTCCACCCCAGGATGACTACTGGGGGCACTACTACCATCATCCTCCATCAAGCTCATCTCCTCCTCCAGATCCTCTGCAAATGCCGGACCAGCCACCGCAGCCTTGACACTTCCCCTATCTCCCCTAAGCTATAGTTTCATGCTATGGACAGCATGATTCTAAAGTTTGGGGTGGGTAGGGCGGTATGCACCACCCTATCTCTCTCATTTTGTCATTTTGTTATCACCTCTGCCTTTGAGTTTAGTTTTATTGTTATTGCTCTGATCATTGCATGGCATGTAGTTGATTTCTGCATTTTTGCGTAATTTTTCAAAATTTTTGCTTTTTCATACCATGCATCGCTTCCTCATGTAGTTTTTGTAGTTTCTTATGCATGATAATTAGGATTTGCTGCTTTATGTCTTTAAATTCCCTAAAGTAGGTTTGGATGTGATTTAGTGCAAATTGGCACCATTTTGGCCAATTTTGCCCAAATTTTAAGACTTCTTGTCTAAAAAGTATGTTTTGACCCAATCTCTACTGTTTTGAATTAAAATGTTGACCTTTGACAAATGCAAGTGAATCACCATTGTTTGTTGCTAAGTGGTATCAATGTTTGACTTTTTACATGTGCATCACCTCTCTTAGGATTGTGATTGAATTGTGAAATTGAGCAAGCTTTGAACACTTAGTGTTTGTGGAATTACTTGTTTGATATATCAATTTCATTTTGTTCATTCATGTGGTGTGATATCTTGGATGAAGTGTTGGATTAATTCTCATGCATGATGTCTTATGTGGAAAATCATACCAATGACCCCTCTTTGACCTGACTATTCTTCCACCATCTTCATACCCCTCCGCCTCATAAAAAGATGCCAAAAGTGCACATATTAGCCGTGGCCACCTCCAAAAGTTTGGGGGTGGCCACATCTTTATCTCCCCACTTCACTCTATCCACCATATGCCCTATCTACACCAAGGGCAAGAAAGAAAAGAAAAGAAAAAGAAAAGTAAAAATAAAATAAAAGGATGCTCCTGTTTAAGAGCATTCAAATAAAGAAAAGATGAGTGTGTAAAAACACTCCAAAAATCTTACCACAACCCTTTCTTCCACTTTCATACCTATTGAGCTAGGAAACATCAAACCTAGCTCACTTTGCCCTTTTCCACAGCCACGTGGTTCATTTGGTGTGATTTAAAACATAAGACTGGACGCATGAAGGTGAAACAACACTCCTAGTCATCCTCTATTAACACTATCCTGAAACGGTTTACCCGGAACTTTATGGAAGAAGTCTGGATAACTTGTGTTTTCTACGCGTTATATGTGAGTGGAAAGTGGGTGGAAATGGGATTAAATGCAAGGAAAGTAGGTGGATGGGAGTAATGGATGCAAGGAGTAGTGAGGGAGTAGCTGGGTAGTGGCTAGGGGTGCTCTCCCTCGAGCCCTAGAAGCAACTAGTGCTAATATAGGAGCTAGGGCTAAGTGGGGGTATAATAGGAAAAGCAGTGAAAAAGTGTGTAGGGTCGGTGATCACCACGGTCGTGGTGGGTATGCCACGGCCGTGGTGAGGGTAGTGGGGAATGGCCGTGGGGGGTGAATACGGTCGTGGTGTGAAGGAAGTGGTGAAAAAGCGAAGTATGGTGGTGGCCACAGCTGTGGCGGAGTGCCACGGTCGTGGTGGGTAACATGCACCACGGCCGTGTGGCGTAACACAGCCATTTTGGAGGAGGAGGAGGAGGTGACCGTGGGAGGGGCCACGGTCGTCTTGATCGTCTTCGGCCACGGTCGTGGCGACTTGGCCACGGTCGTGGCGACTTGGCCACGGTCATGGCATTTTGGGCAAAAACCCTGTTGGCAACTGACCTCTTGATCAATAAACGCACGAACGTGGGAGGAGCCCACGGCCGTTTTCTCTTCTCGAGGCCACGACCGTGCTGATGGCCACGGTCGTGGTGTCTTCACTGCCCACGGACGTGGGACTCTGTGGAAAATCCCTGTTGAAACTGTTGGATCTTGGCAATAAACGCACGACCGTGGCATTGTGGCCACGGCCGTGGTGAGGCTTGCATGACTTGATTTCACTTCTGACTTTGTCATTTTCGGATGTCTTTGCTTGGGGATGATTCTTGGCCACTGGAGGTAGGTTGAGGGAGACTTTGGGGCCTTCTTTGGGTCTCTCCTTGAGTGGGGGAACCCTAGAACTCCCTCTCTCTCTCTTCCATCTAAGCATGGTCCAAGTACCTGAAAAACAGTGCAAAGAACATCCATAAGCATATTTGCAATGATAATCATATTGGGGAAAAATACTTGTAATCTAACATGTTTAGATGCAACTTAAGTACAAAATGGCACAGGATGGAGCCCTAAAATAGGGTTGCATCATGCACCCAAATCTCACCGAAGCTGTGGAAAAAAAATTGCTTAAATAAGGCAGGAAAAGTAAAGTCTGTTGTTCGTGGTCGAGCAATATTCTCTTTAAGACATCTCAATCCTCGCTCAAACCCTTTGTCTGAAAACTATACCGGTTAAGTAGAAGCATCACAAACAAAGTTTTAAAAGATTGATTGAGGACAATTAAAATGCTAAGTTTGGGGGAGTTGATAACACCAAATTTTGTGATGTTTATGGCCCATATTTCGTTGTCAAATCTGCTCTTTTAAACTATTTTCCTCTCCTTTTTGTCATGTTTATGAATAAACAGGCCACGCTACGCTCTAATCTCATTTTTATCATCTTTTGTAGGGTTTTCCTCATTTTTCCACTCAAAAATCAGTAAAAGGCCCGTCCCGGCCCATGAACGTGTTCTACCTGCATCGGTCCTTCTACCAGTCGGTTGACACACTCACTCCCTGCCATACAGCAGCCCGATACAAATGTTGCATGACACGGGTGTGCCGCGCAAGAAGGCTCTGATGGGCGACACGCCACTTACCTAACAGGGAGTTGTACTCGCCACGACTACTGAAGCGTGTCGCGTGATACAAGACACCCACCGGCAGGCGCCCACCCGTCACGATACCTGATATGCTTACTTCCCGCCACCTGTTGTACCGGGCGACATGCACGTCCAACATCCCTGAAGCCATGCTAATAAAGACGATGGAGGACACATGGCACCCGGGGAACCGCAACTACTTCCAACCGCTGCCTATAAATAGCAGCTACAGGACTTCGATGGGATGGGTTGGAATCTCACGAAAGCTAACTTTGGAAAGAACCTGGAGCTAGCGTGTCGCGTCCCAGAGGTGTACCGGGCGATACTAGGTGAGCACTTCCCCGACCCGAGAGGGCGGGAATGGTTCACTTAGAATCCGTCTTGGTCGCTACAGCAGCCCGATATCGACCATAAAGGCCACCTGATACGAGGAACCCGATACTCTAAGTAGCCTCTAGCTCAACATGATCCCGAGCCTGATACGAATAAACTGTTACGGTTTGTCGCCCAAGAAGGTGGCATCCCGACACGACTGAATCAGGCATGAGCACTTTGGTCGATACGTCTGTCCGTCATGGCGTGTCACCCGACAGGGGACTCCGCCCGACACAGGCGTATCGGGCAAGGCTCCCACCCGGTATCGGGCTAGAGGGTCCTTAGGGATCTGTTGCTTCTTGTCGATCTCGTAAATCAAGGAGGCGATACTTATCTTCCCTTTTGTAGTCATTTACTTTCTTTATTTATGCAATGTAACCAAAACCCTTTTATATAATGATTATGCTAATGGAATTAGAGGAGTTTTAAATATCTGTTGACTTTATGTTTGGTTCCCTTTTGTTGGATGATTACTTTGCTTAGCATCCAGACTCTAGCTTGTACGCTTGGATCATGTTTTGACTAGCTATCAAATCATGTTTCCCGCTGCAACTCCCTCGAGAGAGGTGTTGTGGCTCTAGTGTTTGGTCCAATCAGGGAGTATGAGAGTACCCAGGATCAGAGTGTCTTTAGTTATCTTTCCACTCTAACCCAAATCCAACAACCTTGAGAGAGGGTGTTGGTGCTTAGTTAGAGGTACCCTCTTTGAGAGAAGGGGTACTGGATGTTCCTGCTGTCGCTTGTTTTACTAAAGTTTTCTTCCTTCATTCATTACCTAGGCAATGGTGTTATCTCATCTGGTTCTGTTGCGCTAAAACCCTAAAAACTGATAAATGCAAAAAAAAACCTCAATTTATCTTGTAACTCCAATTGGGGATAGTTTTCTTTTATTTTACCGATCTTCGCCTATTGTTCCCTTTGGGAACTGTATCTCACCTTGCTTTTGCTGGAGTGTAATGTGTTGATTCCATGTTCTTAACACTACCAACCTTATCCCTGTGGTTCGACCCCGATTGCTACTTCAGACCCCGTCATCGTTGTGGGGGCCTAAGATTCGGGTAATTTAAAAGTCTGACTACTTCAAATCTGCTCCTTTTGGACACGTGATTTAGGCCGGTCACCTAGGGCCACATTACTACTCTCAACATGATCTTCATGTCCTCTAGACATTTTTGTATAACCAAAAACTATGGCCAAGTAGGTTGGATCATGTAAGAACAGACACAACAACCTAAGCCGTATGTCCTTGTAGACTCAACAAACCTAATCTCTGATACCATGAAATGTGGCAACCTGCCATGCTAAATGAGATTACTAAAAAAATATGATCAATCACCAATTAATTACATTACTAAAAAGATACAGTATCAAAACCAAAACAACTTTCTAGACATGTTATAGAGCATTTACACATAGGTCCAACATCTTGAATACATATACAAACATACTAGGTATCTTTACAACTGTTCAGTGGCCTCAACCACAAATTGTATACAAAAGATATTATCCACACATTTACATCATGTATACACATCAATATACTACCAAAAACTCGATTCTATGTACATCATCTACAAAACTTTCTAGCCCAGACCTAAGAGTATAGGGATGACTGTAGGACACACTAAACAACTAGCCAATCTTCTTCTTGTATGGGTCTCCAAATTGATCCTCCTTTCTACCAAAATCTGACGTTGTTGCTGATGATCACCTAAAGATGTGGTGACACATGAGGTCAGACCCATGTAGCAGTGAGTTATACAACTCTCAACAATGTCTCTTTCTTATAGCAGATTATGTAATTAAACAAACAAAGCAAATAATTTCACAGTTGAAAGGTTAATATAATTGATAAAGGATCAGTAGAGTTAAAGACATAAGTACAGTTGATTTCTCTTACCGCATTATATAACATCTACATATTAAAAATATAAATCAAGGGTCATCATCCAAAGTGAGTCACTGGGTGACCCTAATAGATATTCTACATGGATGAATTGCATATTTTATTAAGCCCTGGGTAGTTTGAGGCGTACCACTAAACTATTAGTTGACCACTGCGAAGTCACAATCAACCTTCTATAAGATCTAGGAGAACCATAATCCTAAGATCTCTTCCCCTTAGTCAGTACGAGTTTGATGTAGTGACATAATAGTCCAACTACAATCAACCTAGTCTTCCCTAGATACACAGGCTGTGATACTAGAAACTAGGGTATAAACCCTAAAATTTGAGTTACAACCATAGTCGTACTCAATCACACACACACACACACAGATATATATATATATATATATATATATATATATATATATATATATATATATATATATATATATATATATATATATATATATATCCAAAACATTGCCTCAACTTCTCTCCAAAACCTTGGGATTAGGATGACAAGGATATCACCTCCCTCCACCCACATACACACAATAGTATATGGCTCTAAGTTCCCCTTTGGAATACTCATTTTACTATCCAACAAGTCCTGGTACTAGAATAGTTCTACAGCTCAGGGCACTACATGATTAGGGTTTGACTTCATTTATTAAGCCAATTAAGTATTTGTAGATTGCATCAACCAAGTTACATACAAACCACTATATTTTTCCTATAACATTAGTGGTACATAACAAATCTAGAAGATATAAAATGTATGAAACATATTCCTTATCACAACATCATAGTATACTAGTCCATTGTCATCCATGAAGAGGGCTAAACTTCCACTAGGGTTCAAAATAGCCTACAAAGCCATTCATTTCAAAACAACAATAACTTCCATGTAAGAACATCATCATCATCTGAGATTTTGTAGAGGGTTCAACATGTCACAAATAAACTTGTTACATTCAAACTTAGCATAAGAGTTCATCAATCATAAGAGTTATGACATTTCCAAGAGTAAAATAATAGAGTTAACTTTAACATTATGAATGTATCCATTCATCATTTCAATCAATAGAAGATTGAAGTATTAGACCATCATCAGTTAACCATTACAAGAAAGGTTCAAAGGTGTGGATTGGATTTGTATTACCAAATCAGCATACATAGTTAGACCATCAGTTCATTTAGCACACAAAGGCAAACCATAAGCTTATTCCCAGACTTGTCAAAGCCATTGATTTATGGACTTAGCAAAAGCCATTGTTTCATTCATGGACTTAGCAAAAACTCAATTCATATAATTCGCATAACCATCAGTTTCATGGTCAACAAAAGCCATCAGTTCATATACTTAGCATAGCCATCAGTTTACATACTAAGTACAACCATTCATTCTTACACTAAGTGATGTCATTTATTCTTACACTACCTACAACCATTAGTTCCTACACTTAGTTAAACCAGTTCTTTAAAGTAAGTAAAAACTGAAAGTAGCTCCCCATCGACCAAAGAATGTCGGAGGGAGAGCGCGGACAGGTGATTGGAGCCACCACCCTCGAGCAAACAATAGTAACAAATTTGGAAGAAGAAGAGTGAAGATGATCCAGATCTATCTAGTACTTCACTCTTTCTTTCAAAATGGTTCGAGGGGATGGTCAGAAATCTTAAAAGAAACTAATGTAGATGTTCTTTATGCCCTGGAAGCTATGTTTGTCATGGTGAAGGATGGTAAACTTATCTTCTTGACTTTAAAACTCACTAAAAACCCTCTTAAATAGAAATTTTGCCTGGTAGGTTATGTCCTTGGATTCAATCTGCATCTTCCTACTCTTGAAAACTATCTCTATTGGTTGTGGAAGATGAATGGTTCTCTAGAGGTGATTGTAAAGGGAAATGGCCTCTTTATCATACATATTCTAGAAGCATCAGATTTCAAGGTTGCTAGTGATTCTAGGCCTTGGTATATCCACAATCACCCTCTTATTGTGTCAAAATGGAAACTTGGACAAGATATTTTTTGGATTGCGATCAAAGACGCTCCTATCTCGATTTTCATATAGATAATTGATAACACCCAAATCCAGGCATCTATGCTAAGAATTTATTTATGGTTTTGTGTCATTATAGCCTTAATGTGCTCAAAATAACCCTAGATCCTTATCTTTTAGTAATTTATATCTTTTCATAGATAAAGTTGCTCAAATAGCCAATTTTGGGACTTGAAGGCACCGAACCTGAAAAGACACCTATTCTCTAAGATTTCTCCCCAACACATGGTTTTTTGCAGTAGCTAGGCTTCCATCCATCACGGCCGTGGTGGACTAAGCATCACACTATGTGCACCAGCTTAGGAGACGGTGATATCTTAGACCCCATTTTTGATGGTCAGTCCTTTATCAGAATGCATCCTCACTAATTAGAAGGTTCATTGATGTGGGCCACTCAACCACTGGTAATAGCCCCCCCTCCCCGGGTGGGGGTGGGTTTGATCTAGGATGTCGTGACCACGGCCACAAAGAATGTTGTGACCGCGGCCAAGAAGAGCATGTCGCGAATGTAGCCAAGATGTTGTGTCGACCGACACTTGGCACGACTGGGCCCACCTCGGCATAGTCAGGCCGAGGACAAGACTACGGCCATGGCACACCACCGCGACCGCGGCCCGGACCACACCGACCATGGCACGACCGTGATCGAGACATCCACCTCGACCGTGACCGTGGGTTCTACCTCGACCGTGGCATGACCACGACTGAGGCATCTACCTCAACTGCGGCATGACCACAACCGAGGAATCCACCTCGAATGCGATACAACCGCGACTGAGGCATCCACCTCGACCGCAACCGAGGCATCCACCTCGATTGCAGCATGACCATGATTGCGGGGTCTACCTTGACCTCAACCCCAGTACGACTATGCCCAGCATGGCACGGTTGGGCCAAGACCATGGCCGTGACCGATGCAGGTGTCGCGACCATCCTCCTCCTTCGCCTATAAATATTCACTCCTCGCGACTTGGAGAGGGGTTCTAAATTTTTGGAGGTTCCACATTTTGGTTCTGACCTATTTTGGTTCCCAGAGCCCCGTAGGAGAGTTCCAAGGTCCAAAAAGGGTTGAAGTGCTCATCCTACATTCGTTCCTCCAGTTTGCTTCCATCTACCACCATTTTTCCACCACCATTCACCCATATCCTACCATTCTCAGCCATCTTCCACATCCATACACCCACCAAGCTATTGTTGGGGATGAAATCGAAGAGAAAGGAGGCCAAGGAGTCTAGAATACCAAGGAGGATGACCTAAAGATGAGATCTGGCCTATACAGAGGCTAAGGAGAGAGATCCACCTCTCCTCTACGGGCTAAATCTCTTCTTCTTCTACTATTCTCCTTTGTTTCTGTACAAATGATGTTCTTCCATCTTTGTTCGGTGCCAACTATGCTTGTTCATGGCTAGTTGAGCTCCTTCTTGGCTATGCAGCCCATTTTGGGCATGTTTATGTACTTTTACCTAAGCAAGTAGTTTTATTCCAGATCTAGTACGTTCTCTACTCTATCTTCTCTTTTTGGTTGTGATTGCTAGTTTGGTTGATCTCTTTCTTGCTTGAACTTCTATTTCTGCCTATATTGAGATATTCGCCATAGAAATAGATAAGAGAAGTTAGTTTGGATCGGAATCTGAAAGGAGGACGGTTCAAGGTGATCTGTGCAGAACTGTAGACCTGGGCACGACTAGGCCCAGCCCAGTACGGTCGGGCCCACTACCTGATTCTGCCCAAATCACACCTATTTCTAGCACCTCAGAACACTCTAAACCTGAGAGGGTATCTATAATATTCTAGGATGCTGATTTGTAGTCCTCGAGAGAGGATTCACATCATTGATGGGTTTTAGTCACGCTGCGCAAAAGCGATTGGGATGACCCCACAAGAACAGATACCATAATATGTACTATGTTTGGATGAAGGTTGCTTGCTAGTTGTTTGAGGATTGTCTACGCCCGAGAATGGGTGCATAGACTTCCCAACTTGTGGTTACATATCCAAGAACTCATTCTCTCTGATTAGTAGAATCTTACGGACTTTGTTTTGTTTTCTTTTCTTTGTTTTGTTTTACTTCGTGACAACCTGCTAGACTAGCTCTAGCTCCATACTTTTATTGACTATCAAATTGGCTTATCTGACTTAAGAATGAGATCTTAAGCATCCCCATATCCCTGTATTTGATCCCGTATATCTTCTTTGACCCCATAATAAAGTTATGGGGGTCCTTTAAGGTTTCGGGTTATAAATTTAAAGTCTGACCCGTCCTCTCGAGGACACATCAACAATCTTCCTATTGAGCTCTGGGATAAGAAGATGTAGGAATGCATTGAATCTTTTTTGGGTACTCCTATGTGTGATGATGAAGCTATAAGATTCTGTTCGAGAGTGGATTATGCTAGGATCTAGGTTTTAGTGTTGCCATCTTTGACTTTCCCTATTTTCATTTATCTTCAAGAAGATGATGGTACTTCACATAGAATTGATCTTTTCTATGAATGGATACCTCATATATGTTCCAAACAATCCTTCTATGGTCATAAATAAATAGAATACAAAATCTCTATTGATTTTGGACAGCCTAATCCTTCGGTTGCAAAAACTACTGAGTTTGATACTGCTCAAGTTTCTTATGCTTCTTCTTGTGAATGTTCATCAGAAATTCTTCTGGAACCCTTAGGTCTACAACATAATGTTGCCTTGGTTGAGTCACTTTAGGGGGAAAAGTATGTTCCATCTACTTTGTTTCTAGTCTTTGACTCAAGTAAGAACATCTCTTCATCTTCTGAATAGGGTAACATCACTATTTCTCCTCCCCCTGATAATAACAATAAGGTTACTCAAGTATGTTTCATCATCTTCTTTTTTCTCCTTATATCCACACCTCCCTTGGTGGCTTAGAAACTATCAATGAAAATAAAGATGAGGTTGTCATCTCAGCAACTGATGTTATCAAATGAGTTCCCCTCTCCATATCTCCTCTTGGAATGTTAGAGGTATCAGTAAGAAGATTACTTACATCAAAGAGGAGATCAGTAGGTTATGGTGTGTTATAGTAATTCTTGTTGAGACCAAGCTTAGATGAGATAAGGAGGATAGTGATAACAAAATCATTTCCCTAAAGATTGGTTCTAGCAGGAAAATTAATTCTCCTTTTAGATTTATTAATGTGTGGTCCAGGCATGATGATTTTGACATTGTTAATGATGTCTGGAACTTTGACATCCATGGTCATGCTATGTATAGAGTCTACATAAAGCTTTATAGATTGAAAGTTAAGCTCAATAATTGGAATTGGTGATCTTTGTGCTAATGCTCATGTTGCTTCTTTTGAGGATAGGATTGATCAATATAACTCTCATCTTGATCCTACCAAAGATTCCTTGAGGGAGATTGCTTTTGAAAAGAAGTTAGTTCACCAAGAAATCCTTGATGAAGAATCTTTTTTCAAACAAAAGTCAACGGTGCAATGGTTGAAAGAGGGTGATAGTAACACAAAAAATTCTATGATTCCATAAAAACCAAAAGGATACGCAATCAAATCAAGTATCTTACTATAGGAGATTCCTTGACACATGATCCTTGAGAAAATCATTCTTTTATTTCTAATTGCAACTCGTCTCTTTTCAATAGTGATGATGCAAGTTCTGTCTGGGTTGATCCTTGGGAAGGGCCTATTTTAACCAATCTATAGAAATCCCTCCTTACATCCCATGTTTCTCAAGTTGAGATTGATGATATTATCTCTAATATAAAGGAATATAAGGCCCTAGGGCCTGATGGTTTCAACGGGTTTTTTCTCAAGAAGGCATGGCCTATTATTGGTGATGATGTTAGTTTTGCTATTAAGGAGTTTTTTATCAATGGTAGAATGCTTTTGGAGGCCAATCACACCGTTATTTCTCTTATTATGAAGAATGGTGATACTACTAACATAAAAAAGTAGAGGCCAATAGCTCTCTATAATGACATTTATAAAATCATTTCTAAAATCTTAGCTAATCGACTCCCACTGGTGTTACCTTCTCTAGATGATATAAATTAGTTTGCTTTATTATAGGAAGATCTAATAAAGACACCATTCTTCTTACAAATGAAATACTCAGTGATTTTAACAAATATTGTGACAAAATGTGCTTACAGGTTGATATATCAAAATCATATGACTCGTTCAGCTGGAAATACCTAGATTCTATTATTGTAAGGCCCCTAAACTTGCTTAATGAGTTGAATAAGCTTAATTATCATAATTGAATTATTATAACCCTGATATAACCTTGTGATATTCTTTTAAATCATAAGATAATCTTAAGTTTCAAATTTGGTCCAATTTGGACATTGTTTAAGCAAGTTATGCAATTTTATACACATTTTGGACTTTTCTACAATTTACCCAATTGAGAGGTTTTCTTTGCAGTTTATCACTTGCATTATGTTCCTTGGATATTATATCATCATTCTTGATCTTTTTGAGCCATGGGGCGCCTATTTAAACCTTGGTTTGAAGGTGTTTTCTCCAAGGGTATTTTAGGGTTTACCCCTTCATGGATGAGCTACCTTTAGTAGTTATCAACTAATGAGTTATTTGTTTTTCTTGAAAATTCAAGAAACGAGGTATAATCATGTCTCTATGGATGGTGGGGAGCTGCTTGTGTGTGTTCTTGTATATTCTTAATAGTTTAAGGCTATGGACACTTGGAAAGATACTAGAACTTCAACTTTTTCTTTTTCTTTTTCTTAAAGCTTCATATACTTATCCCTAAGCACCAAAATGAGCCATTTGCTCTCTAGAACTTCCCTCCTTCTAAAAAACTCATCCTCCCTCTATGATTATGTGAATTTCCTATCCAAGGAAGAAGAAAGAGGGGACCTTCTTGGAAAAAAATCTAGGGTTGCAATTGACTTCCTTTTAGGGTTTGAAAAGCTTCCTTCTAGTGATCTTGACCTAAAAGAGTAAGAATCCCCTTCTTTCCTCTATTTATTTCTGTGTTATCCTTCCTCTTATCTTTCTCCAGGTCGTAACCTTGCTGTTCCATGGTAGAAATTGCTCTAAAGCTCTAAAACCCTACCTTTCTTGCTCCTTATGCTTAGGGTTTGCTCATTTGATGAAGAAAGGTGCTAGATGGACGAGTTCATAGCTTATTCTTGGATTTTCTACCCTACCTACTCGAGTTTTCTTCTGTTTGGGATTTCATCTTATCACTAGAGGCAAGTTTTATAACTTGCTCCACGTTTATTGCTTACCATAAGCTTGCTAGCTCATGTTCTTACTTGAAAATGATGATCTGTGCACTAAAAAGCTATGCTTGACTTGGATTTCGATTTTTATAATGTTCCCTGTTCTTATTTCAGTTCTAGATGAACCTATGATCATCTGTACATTATTCCTAAAGTATAATATGACTTGGATCATGTTGGTTTGGCAACTTATGGTGCTAAGCACCTATCAACCAATGGTCAATTTTAGGGTTTAAAGCTGATTTCTTCTATAAACCCTGACCCGATGATGGTACCATTGCAAAAACCCTATGGTATTGTCTTCATGACAACTGATGGTCGGGATCAAAGGTGTCAGATGATGGTGACAACCTATGGTCACCCCCTTAGGTCAGGTTTTGGATCAACTAGAAGTTTAATGATCAACCATTAAGTACCCTACTGATGTTATCAATCAATGATGACATTAGCTTAATATTTGATGTTGATTAATGAATATAGTGTTGATTTAACAACCTATGGTGACTTAATGGTCACTAATGATGGTGGATCAGGTCTCTACAACCTATGGTGAGTTAAGCATTGTAGTTTTAGCATCAATTAAGCCTTAGACCAGTGGTTTCTTGGGTCACTTGATGCAATGGTCGAACTTATACTGTAATTGATGGTTTTAACATATGAACTTGACCCAATGGTCAAGATCTAATGTTTATTCCTCCACTAAAGTGGAATGATGGTTAATGTAATATGTTGGTCCTAATAATGTGATTTAGATGGTTTCTTTTATATGATCAACTTAAGGAGCTTACTTGTTGACAATGGATGACTTGTTTTAAATGAACAGTCGATTGTGGGTTTTACCCTACTCCCAATAGAACTTTTTGTGTTGTTAATCAAGGGATGTCTAGGGTTATATGGTGACTCTTTCTAGAGCACAAATTAAGGACTTCATAGGTGGTTTATACAAGGTGTTTACTTATGTAAACAACCAATGATCTTACCTTTTAAACATCCAATGGTTCTGGGTGGCATAGTGGTATGGTGATATGGGTTGAAAGATGATGGAACAAATGGAGGGTTACCCTTAATAAGGTAGTCTTACCTATTCACTCATATGAATATCAGGTATGATAATCATATTGTATTTATATGTAACCCTAATGAGGTATAGCTTGTTATACCTAGCTTTAATATAACTAAATAATGGTAATTGGGTATGAATAGTCCTTGAATGACTAATACAATCATGGAGTACTCTGTTACGTACTATTATTGAAACCCTAGTATGCTATAACCCGATGGTTACACCTTGATTTATGTGTGGGTTCATACTTGAGAATGGTATGGAATGTGATGGTGATGCTTCACCTTATGCATCCATGATCCAATGGGGATGCCGTGAGTTAGGGTTTGGGTATAAGTGTTGATTAGCAACATTAATATGATTTATCTTGTTGAACCTAACTCTAATGCAAATATATAAAGATGGGTATTCATGTTTAACATTCTTATATGATGGAATGATGATGGATCCTTAACATGATCATAACCTTAATGTGTTAATTGGTGGTTATCATAGCCACATGGTTAATACTTTCTTATGCTAAACATGTGCATTATGAATATGATGAGTGTTAATCATATCTAGATTCCTTGAATATTTGATGTAATAAAGGAATGTTCATAATGTTAATATAACCCTACTATGATTGTGTATGAATATCTCCTAGCTCATTAATGCAATATTGCATTGATCTGGTGTATTATATGTAAGTGATGTTGTTGAGCCTTGTTATAAGGCATGCAAAGATAATGATGATCTTGCAGGGAATAGTATGATGGAATTAATGACCTTTGGGCATGGTTGAGCCCTGAATGAGGTGTAATTCTCTTGTGTTGATAGGGGTTGATACCCTGTGATATTGTGAAAAGGATTTATATCATGTGATAGTATGATGGTCTTAATGACCTTTGGGCATGGTTGAGCCCTGAATGAGGTGTAATCCTCTTGTATTGAAAAGGGTTGATACCCTATGATATTGCAAAAAGGATTTATATCATGTGATAGTATGATGGTCTTAATGAGCTTTGGGCATGGTTGAGCCCTGAATGAGGTGTAATCCTCGTGTTGAAAAGGGTTGATACCCTATGATATTGTGAAAAGGATTTATATCTTGTGATAGTATGATGACTAGTATAGCCTCATGAATGGAAAGTGAATAGTACCATGTGATGATGAGATGAGAAATTATGTTTCACACATTTTATATCTTTTGAAGTTGTGATATTTATATGCTTGTTAGAAATGAATTAGGGTCTGTATGTCCACTTATTTGAAGCAGCCTTAATTAACCCAATTGGCATAACTAATCAAGTGAAACTCTAATCATTTAGTGCCATGTGCCATAGATCCATCTGAGTGCCAGAACTTGCCAGATGGTGAAACAAGCATTCCTAAAGGAAACTCAGAGTGCATACTGTTGAGTATGTGGGTGTGGCAAGTTGAGGATATATCCATGTCATCCACAATGCAGGTTGTGGAGGATGGCTATGGTCATGCCTCATACATCTGATGTGATTGAGAACGGGTGCGGTCGTGTCTTGGTGATTATATATGTGACAAGATTGGAGTACAACTACAGTTGTACCTCAAATGGTAGGGTATGCGTACCCACCTCCTTTCACTAGTGTTGTGACCTGTACCAAGGATGGATTAGGCTGTTCACAACTTGCCCTTATGTGTCGATGTGGAGGACTCATACTGACCGGGGGCAGAGAAGATCTTAGGAGTTCGGCTCTTCCTAGATCTTGTATGGTATTGATTTTAACTTAGCAGTGGTCAGTTGGATTTTGAGTGGTATCCTCAATTTTCTTAGGGCATAATAAAAGATGCAAGACAGCCGTGTAGCATATCTGTTTAGGGTTACACACAATGCTTTATACTGGATGATAACCCTTGCTTGTTTTCTTTTCATTGAGATCATGTATAGTACAATAAGAGATAATAGATATGCTTGTGTTATAGTTATGCACATGTTGTAAACATTCTTATGTTGTCAAATATATTGACACTGATGGTTAAGATGATGTTGCTAACTATGTTTAATATTGCTAGCCATGCCTATGTAATTATAAATGCTTAAACTTCTAATCATGCCTATGCAATTAATTGTGCTAAGATGTTAGTTCTACTTATGATATAGATTTGTTCACTTTATTTGAGATGCCAATATTGATAGCCATGTTATGTTACTAGACATATTCATGATGTCAGGGATGCTTATGCTACTAGATTGCTTTTATTGTTAGAAAGGAATATGATGATAGTCATATTAATGATAATGATTGTTATTAGATACAATTTGATGATATTTGAGTAGATATCTATCCAAAGAAATGGATTTATTTGTTATCTATATATGAATTGATGAGGATACTTGTTGCTAAAATTAATTGTTTAATCTGTTTACATACTTGAACTGCTCAATCTGTTCAATTGATTATTAAATACTCCAACTGCTTAGTTATCTACTATTTAAAATGTTGTAATCAATAAGCATTGTTGGAGGTTATATCTCTTGCTGGGACATGGGTCTCACCCTTGTAGTTTGCCACATGTTTTTAGGTAATCAGAAGTGACGAAAACAAACATGTGACAACAAAGATGAGCTATAGTAATGAATCTTTGAGAAAGTTGATTAGATGTCTAGTGTGTCCTAGAGTTGTCCATGTACTCTCAAGTCTGGGCAGGAAAAATTTGTATATGGTGTTTCAAACAAACCAGACTTTTGTTAGCATATTAATGCTTGTTTGTGTGGCATATACGAATATTGTTCACCTGTGTATATATGTTGTGGCTAAGGAAATATAACAATTTGTATCAAATTCTTGGCATAGTATGGATAAAAGAAAGATGTTGGGCTCTTATGCAAATGTTTTTGAGCAGGTGCTGACGTTGAAATCCGTTTTAATTTACCCATATTTTTGGGTATGTGATTAATTAGTGATCGATTATGCTTTATGTTTTGAGTAATCTCATTTACTGTAACGGGTTCTCACACTTATCTTCAAGATGGGTTTTCCTATTTCTTGGATTGGTTGGATTGAGGATACTTTCATCTCCTCTTCTTATCAGGTCCTTGTCAATGGAGAGCTGGTGCGCTCCTGCTAGTGGCTTGCAACGAGTGCAATCCACGAGGTCGGGAGGCACGGGATGAGATGGGATCTTTAGCTTTCGAAATTTGTAAGGTCCCGGGCTAACTACCTACTTCTACTAAGACAATATACCCGCAAGCGCACGGGGTCTTGTCGTAGTACAGGTAAGGCGGTAAGTACGGGGTCGAACCTCGGAGATAGAGGGGGCACTAGAGTTAGAGAGGGTGAGCTATGTTCCTAGTGCGGAGAGTAGGGTTTTTAGGGTTTGAAGGTTTGTTTGGTGGTTGATTAAGCTAAACGAGCAAGTAAGAAACGCAAGATGAAACTAAGTTATTGACAGACTAAACTAGCAAACTAGGGTTAACAAACTATCTAATCAAGAACAGGAATGAACTACGCTAGACTAAACAAGCAACTGGCAATTAAGAAACTACACTAAGCACTAATAAGAACAAAGGTCTAGATTAACACTAGCGAGCAAAACTAGGCAAAAGACTACACTAACTAAAGCAATTGAACTAAGCTAGCATTAACAAGCAAAGCAGGTAATTGGGGTTTTAAACAATTAGATGAGGGAGGTGGGCCGTTTGGGAATGTGATCTTAACATTAGTTGGGGGAAGTCACCATAATAAGCAATTAGCATATCTCATTCTAGATTACCAAACCAAACAACGAGGTAGGTTCTATGAGAATTTACCCTAAGCTACTAATTAGAGAACTAGGGCTAGGTGTAATTCTCATAGGACATACCAAGTCTAGGTCTCTAGGATAAGTGGTATTAGTCAATTGAGGACCAAGGGTGAGGATGGGAGTAGAGATGAGGATATTTGACCTCATGCCACTAGCCACCTCAGCCTTTAGGAAATCCTAGGCAATTGAGCTAATCACACTTATACTAGTCACTTAGAACTCACATTTGTATGTAGGAAGGAGGTGATTATGTAGGAAGATAGGGAGCTAGCTAGGGATCCGAATCAGGGACCTAGGAGCCAATCCTATGATAGCTACATAGAGACCAAAACATCCTAGGGACAAATGTTTTCAAACACCACAAGGCAAGCAATTCATGTAATTAAACAACAACCACAAGCACAAGTAATGGGAAATGAGATAAAAGCAAAGGCAATCATCATAGAAATGAAATATGTTCATTACAAATTATATTCCCCCAACATGGTATCAAAGTCACATTTTTGTCCCAAACAGCCCACCCAAGGGGGGGGGCTTAGCTACACATAATCAAACTAAGAACAAAAGAAAGAGGTAGAAGAAGGGAAAACGCCATGAAGCTCGATGTAGTTGACTCCTTCTTCACCTCCAAGCAGCTGCAGCCATCCTCACTCCTCCAATGATGCAAAGGTGCATGAAAATGGTGGGGATTATGGATAGAAACCTAGAGAAACTAGGTTTCTATGGTGGAAATGAGTGGAAAGTGGATGGAAATGGGGTAGATTGCAAGGAAATGGATGGAATGGAGCAATGGAAGCAAGGGAGCTGCTAGGGTGCGGCTAGGGGTGCTCTAGAGGTGCCTTGAGGTGCTTGCCTCGAGCCCTAGAAGCATCTATTGCTTATATAGGAGCTAGGGTTAAGTGGGGGTAGAATGGGAAAAGCAGTGGAAAAATGCATAGGGTAGGTGGTCACCACGGTCGTGGTGAATGTGCCACGGCCGTGGTGGGGGTAGTGGTGGACGACCGTGGGGTGGTGAACACGGTCGTGGGGTGAAGGTGGTGGTGAAAAAGCAAAGTAGGGTGGTGGCCACGGCCGTGGCGGAGTGCCACGGTCGTGGTGGGTTAGGGTGCACCACGGCCGTGTTGGGTAACACGGCCGTTTTGGAGGAATCAGGCTGACCGTGGGGAGGGACCACGGGCGTTTTGCTCGTCATTGGCCACGGTCGTGGCGGGATGGCCACGGTCGTGGCAGCTCGGAGGAAGCAACCTGTAACCTTGAGGCAATAATGCCCACGACCGTGGCATGGTGCCACGGCCGTGTTCTCTTCTCTTGACCACGACCGTGCTGATGGCCACGGTCGTGTTGCCTTCATTGGCCACGATCGTGGCTGGGTGGCCACGGTCGTGGGCGAACTATGGATTCTCCTGTTGCATCATGTTGGATTTGCACAATAAAGCCACGACCGTGGCCTTGGGGCCACGACCGTGGTGAGGCTCGACTTCTTTAATTCTCTTCTAACTTTGTCAATTTCGGATGTCTTTGCTCGGGGATGAGTCTTGGCTACTGGAGATAGGTTAAGGGAGACTTTGGGGCCTTCTTTGGGTCCCTCTCTCCCCCTCGTCCATCTAAGCAAGGTCCAAGTACCTGAAAAATAGTGCAAAGAACATCCATAAGCGTATTTGCCATGATAATCATATTGGGGGAAATAACATGTAAATCTAATGCATTTGAATGTAATAAAGGCACAAAATGACATGAGATACAGCCCTAGAATAGGGTTGGATCAAGAGCCAATTGTTTGTTTAAAGCCTTCCAGTGGTATTAGGCAGGGTGACCCTATGGCACCCTATCTTTTCATTTTAGCTATGCAGGGGTTCTGTTCTTATGAATTGCAACTTGGTTAACAATGACATCATGACTATTCATACTTCCAAGGATACTCACATTTCTCATCTTATCTTTGTTGATGATATGATGATTTTCTCCAAAGTTGGTCCTCATAGTGCTTCTAGTATTAAGAATGTCCTTTTTTATTTTGGTAATATGCCTTGTCTTTGCATCAACTCCTACAAAAGTTCAATTTTCTTTAGTAAGGGTGTTAATAAAGATTCCATCTCTAATATTTTGAATGTTAATGAAGGTTCTCTCCCCTATAAGTATCTCTGTGTTCCTCTTTTCATTGGAAAATTAGCTAGAAGCTATTACACTAATCTAGTGGGCAAAATCAAGAAGAGATTAGATAGATGGAATAGATAACAATAGAATAATAAGAGAAGGACCATAATGAGAAATCACCAAAAATCAATGGAAGGGAGTGATCAAGTCTTTGGTGCTTCAGATGAGGGGTAATGAGCAACATCCGTTAAGAGTCCTGGAGGGACTTTAGAGCATGAGATTTAGGCTTTGGGTTTAGCTTAGACAAGGAGTGGGGTGGGGGGGCGAGACACAACCAAAGGGGATCTAGAGGATGAACCTATACATAATCATCAATATATGAATCACCACAAATAATATAGAAAGTAATCGTGGGGGTGGCATTTATGCCAATAAAATTTTGTTGTTTCGTTCAAAACAAATGTGCCATAAGAAAGCGTAGTTGACTTTTGATTTTACCTATCAATATTGAGTAGAGTGGGATAGAGAAAAGTTAACACTATCACTTATGAAAGTGGTGGTCTCACATGTAAAAAGATACTTGTTGAGTCTTCAACATGGTTCCACCACAACATTCCAGTAAAAGGCCCATATATGTTCCTTTTGAAGAGGTTTGGCCCAAAACACCTTATTACATCACAAATCCCATATGAAGAGGAGAGTATTAGGATATTTATTAATTGTATAGGAGGATATAGGAAAGGGGACACAAGGCCTGTAAATATATAGGAAATTGTAAGTTTTTGTATATAAAAACTGATCAACACAAAGCTATCTTAGACAAGGATTCACTTGAAGTATAGTAGAAGGAAGCATTAATATCAATGATGTGTTGAGGTAGAAGTAGCTGAAGAGCTCTCTTGAAGGAGTTTGATCTTGGGCTACAAAAAGTGTAATAACTTTTGGTAAAGTGACGGTGAGAAAGGGAGGAGTTGATATGTTTGAGGAAGAGCATATGTTGTCATTGTCAAACAATGGGTCAAACCAAAAAGATAGAAGGTGCTAGTTATTAATAGATATCATGCACATAGTTTTGAAAATGTCATGATGTATTGCTATGTAATTCCAAATCAACACGCATTCATAGATCAAAATCAATGGTCCAGTGAATTTGTAGTATTTTTCTTAGACAATATTGTACTAAGGCATGTTAAGTTTAAGGAGGAGTGAGATTACATTTTTAGAGAAAAAAATATAGAAAAATTGAGGTGTCTAACACCCCAGCCACCCTCATACTTAGGAATACATAAAATGTCCTAAGAAATGTGGAAGATGCTATTATATTCCCATATAAAACTCCTTATGAGTTTGTCTAGGTTGTTTTTGATAGATCTCAAAAAAGGGACGTGACTTCAAAAATAGGAACGGAGATGAGCTAGAGAGGATTCAGCTAATACAATGTGGCCAACAAGAGAAAGTGAATAGTAGGACAAACCATTGAGATTCTTTTTGAAGGGATCAATAATGGGTTTCCTTACTAAATAAGGTAAGACATGAGGGCACAAAGGTAGACTAAAGTACTTGGTTGGTAAAGAATCACCATTACATTGAAGGATGTAGGAGAAGAATAGTTTGTCAACCTCAAACACATGACAACTAAGCATGGAGGATGTGGTTTAGCTAATTTTATGGCCAGAGAGGGTTTGAAATATGGTAAGAATATGTTTTATTAGAATGAGCTTTTGTGTGGAAGAATTAATAAAAATAAGTGTCATCCACTGTTATAACTTAGAATTTTGCATGTATTTATTCAAATATTTGAGTGCAAATAATGTGTTGTTAAGGACATATTAGAAAGTTTGATATCTTCTATGTCTTGTTTAATAAGTGTGGATTTAGAACGTACATTCTCCATTTAAAAGGGATTTCATGTATTTTTCTTCTCTTAATAACCCATTATTGATTTTTGGCTTAAGAAAAAGGGGAAACTCAATAATATAGAAATTCACAAAAGTAATGGACAATTGGTAATTAAATAAGGAAATGTTTGGAAATTTCTTGAAGAAATATGTTGAAGTTAACTAATGGGCATATTTTGATCATAACTTGCACCCAAAGAAAGAATACACTAAAAATAGGATTGCCTTCCAACTTTGGATAAGAAAATGAGTTTTTATATGACTTAATAAATCATATAAAGCATTTGCTTAAGGAGGCAAGACAAATACATTTAATGTTTGTATTTTTCACCAAACTGAGATTTAATTGTTAAAAGGTTGCCTTTAAAATATGAGATCGTTTATATAAAGAAGGGGAGAGATACAAATTAATTAAGATTTCATAAAGTGAAAGGATTTATTGATCAATCTATTAATTTCACCCTAATCTAGTTACGAATATAGGGATCAACCCTTTAATAGATGACATGCATCTCTTGGCCCTTGGATCCCCTAGATTGACGGTCTAGAGATCGTCACTAACCTCCTGTCAGATTAGGAAATAGGCACAATGCTTTGGATTCCTCCTTTCACACCTCTCTCACTCTTTGATCAGTGTGAATGCCTAAAAACATATCATTGAACTCATGGGATGATTTTGACCTACCCCTAATTTTTCCTGCTTTGGAAAGAATAATGGCTTTCCCCAAATTATCAACTCAGTCGTTGGCCATACTTCAAGAACTTTTCTATACAAGGGATAGAAACCCCTTTGCCAGACCACAACTCCCTTGGCAAGACCCTACATGATTCAAGGCTCCTTACCCTTCTCTCAATTCAATCACCATCCATGATCTTCCCCCTGTCTCCTCTCTACACTAAAAAGAAGGATACCCCTTTCCTTTCTCTCAGCTCCAACTGTCTCTGAGCCAATTCTAACCGCAAGCAAACTCGACAAGCTAGGTCGAATAATGTGACACCTTTGCTTGTTGCTCCAAGGCCTAGAGGTGCAAAGTCAACCTTGGAGTTGACTCACTCACGGGGCTGCTCGTGAACATGAGACATAAGTGGGGTTGAAGATGTGAGCATGGGAAATTACTTCCATGCTATGAGTCTACAGTTGTTAGATAAGAGTCTTTCTCAACTTTTTACACACTTTCCTCACCCTAGACATGCAAACACAGACTGCCAACTTGGCACGAGACGATTGGTTCATTTGTGGCCCCGCGACCCACACCATAGCCTAGTTGATTGCCTAGGTGACATGCCCTGGTTGGCGCTAAAGGATTTAACTTGCAATAATTCTAGAAAATAATTGATAGATCCAAATATAGCAAATATAATTTTTATTAGAAAAATATGAGGAATACAACAAAGATGGTTCATAAACCAATTCTATCTTGAATTCCAAAAGTGCATAAATATGCCTACTTTAATGTAATTTAATAAACAAAAACCTTAATTTCATAAGAATGATGAAATTGATGAGTGCATCTTGATTAATTAGTGAACTCAAGTATTTTTGGATAAAAGAACACCTTGGATCTAATTTAGATTAGAGAATTCACATGTTGCCAAAATTAGGGTTTTGCTAATATGAAAAGCCTTAAAATATGATAATTAGGGTTTGGGAAGCCTAACCCTAATAAACCCTAATTTGACCCAAAACCCTAAATTAGAGCCCAAGTTAGTCTTAGTGGGTATTTTGTGAACACAATAGTAATACTTGGGTGTTATACATTAAGTACAGGTTGATTGCTTGATTGGTTGCATCGACTCTTGTTTACTTGGATATTAAGCCATCCCTGAGTGAAGGTATGCGGTTACGCCTATGAATACTCACCTTCTCGACTTTTGTGATTTTCTAGAGTTTCCCAAATGGATTGCAATTAAACTTTTGATTTTTTATTTACTTCTAAAATATACAAGGCCCATATGAGTATCAAATTATATAAATATAACTTGTTCGAACCCCTCATACTATCTCTGGAGGTATGGATATGGAAGAAAAAGTCTTTGAGATGACTATGATCAAGCCCATGATTGGGAATGTCACAAAAGGTCGAGCCCACATATGGGAAGGATGACATGGCACCAAGCCCATGATTGGGAAGGTGGATTAAGTCCACTGTAGGGACAAACCCCAAGAGAGGCTATTCCTAGAGACTAAGTAAAACAAGATTGAGAAGTTATAATAAGAAACGACAAGTTCTATTATGCAATGTTAATTGCTTCTATTGTTGATTATGTTTTTACACACTTACTTGCAAATATTTTGTTTCCCCCACATTCTCAATATATTTTGATATATTGACCACATTTTTGTTTCGACATTTTACGTTAAACTACAATTAATATGAAAAGATGGACATCCAAATAAGAAAGCACCTAAAAGAAAAGATGCTTAAAGTCTACTGGAGATTATAGATAGTTAGATTTACTTTACCGCAACATTAGTTTCCCTTCCCATGTAACTCCCTAAAGGAGATTCCATCTTCGTATTGTTTTCAAAACTCTTAAACATTCAATGAAAATTTTAATTATTATTGGTTACTTGCTAAACCTTGATCCTAGAATTATGATAATGGTCGTTGCCCTTTCGGTCCACCTTGATTGGGGATAATAGGGGGAGGGGGTCGTTACATCCCTAAAGTGAATGGAAGGGTTAATGTTAACATGTAAAATGTTAATTGTATCTATTAAATTGTTTGAAGTTCCTAGGTTGAGGAAACAATTAAGGCATTGTGTAATAGTAATGACTGTGTTGTGATAGAGCATCACCTTAACAGAGACTATATGTATATTCAAAGAAGTCCATGGGGGCACCATTTATGTGGAAAAAGTAGGAAGTTGTGGTGATACATGCTCTCATCGAGTATAACTATTTGTACATGAAACCTTGTGCCTCAATGATTTTGAAACAAAGGCCCATGTATTTGGTTAAAGCTTATTTAAAATCAAAACTTAGGATTCCTACATGTACTTTTTATATGGTTATGATAGTGTATAATCTCATTGGCATAAATTTTGTCATCATGTATCTTTTTACCTTTTATGAAAGTCTCTTGGTTCAAGGACATGGTATCCTAAATGATGGTCTAAGTATGAGGCTAAAGGTTTTAGCTATAATGTTTTTGATACAATTCAAAAGACTTATATGTTAGTTGTTAGTTATGGTAAGATGATTTGTCTTCTTTGGAATAAGGTCTAAGTGGGTAGAGATCTTTTTTTATAATGTTTGAGAAATCCACCTTAAAATAGAGCTTAGAAAAATGTTTAAAGTATCATCCTTCATAATATTCTAGCTGGATGTGTAAAAATATCTATAGAAGAATTAAATACCATGATTTTATCATGGATAATGGAAGAGGTGGCTGACTAGATATATTGCAAAGAGAAGTAAGTAGTGAGAGAGAGACACGATTCTCAATTCTCAAATGATCAAAGACCAAAGAATGCAGAACATAAAACAAATTTTCTAAGTAGGGTGATATGATTGAAGAGATTCTTGAAGTGTGCCAAAGTGTGGTTAATGAAGTCATCTTTATACGAGTTAACTTGGTCATTTATATAGAGTAAGGATGGTGTTTCCATTCTTTCTAGTGTAACATCTTTTGTGGAATAAGGATGTGCTTCTATCAACTTCTTGGAGACAATGTGTTTGTTTCCAATAGGCTTCTTGGTCAACGGGGATGTTTTTACGATTCATTAATTTTGAGGAGTATAGGGGAAGGCATGTGGGGTCAGAGTGGTGAGAATCCTATGTATCCATATAGGAGATGGATTTATGTATTCCATTGATATTAAAAGCTAGATAACCACAAGTTCTTTAGGCAGAGAGTTTGTGCATCCTTTGACATCTTTTAAATTTAAGGTTAAGAAAGAATGAAAACTATGAAGGGTTGAGGGGGTTATCAGATACAAGTCAATATAGTAAGACTACATAAGGTTTGGTAATGTCTACTATTCACTTTAAAATATTTCAAAGCGAAAGGGGTTATGTCCCCATAAGATTGGTTTCATATCAAGTATGATTGGATTGTGGTCAGAGATGAGTTATAGAGTTGAGAAAATATGTGAGAGTGGGTAAGAATTGAACAATAGTAGAATATAAAGGGAAAAATCTTATTTCACAAAACGAATTTGCACCATGAGAAATGGTAAATATAAAGTACAAGGCCAAAATGGCTATGGTCTTATTGATGATGTCACTGAAAGAATTTATATTACTACTATAAGAGGAGTTAGGTCTTGATTTTTCATACATGAAGTGGGTGATATTGAAGTCAACACCATGACCCATGGTCTATGTTGGTAGAAATATAAATATTATTGAGTTAATCAAAGAGCCCTTTCTTATTAGCAAAGGTCTCACCATAAATGATAGTAAGGCACTAAAGGGAACCTATAAATATTTCATTAAAACTATGAATACATAATATCTCTAAATGTTGTTGAAATGATAGGAATATATTACTACTCCAAGCAATAGTAACACATGTAGTCTGACCAACGGTCAAGGGTTGAAACCAAGAGTTGAGTCTGACCACCATGGGTGTACAAATGTTAGCTAATGATATGAGTCTTATTCTCTTGGATAACAACTACATCAATGTTGTATTTTATAATTAGGTATCTAGTGTTGTGTTTCCTATTACCTACAACAAGACCATTTATATTGTAGGAGTTGGACATCATAGAGTTGACTTTAGAAAAGTAAATAAAAAATTATATAAGACAAAAACTTACAGGGACAAGCCAAAAAAGGTTTTAAGGATTAGTTTGATGTCAATTACATAGGACTCACTCAAGTCTTAATTTACTTGATGGTTAAAAGCTAGATTGTCCACTCCATCATTGAAGAAAATTCTAATATTTTTGTAGAAGAATATGCAATCATCTATGTTTGTCCAACTAAGAGAGCATTGTTTTTTAGGTTTTCCATCACATATAGAATGTTATTGAGAGTTTAACATGTGTTGAAGATGGAACTCCTCTGTAGGAGGGTTTAACAAACTAGAAGAGGCACTGGAGGAAGGAAAACCTAATTTATGTTACAGTGGGGCTGGACATTCAACTTGCATGTCATCATTGAGGTTCAGACCCCCAAGGAGGTATATTGACAACCAACAAGATAAGCACAACAAGCAATTCATTGGAGAACACATAGTCAAGGTCTAGACCCTGCATAGCATCAACCAATGATATGAGCTCGGGGAAGCTGATAGAGATGGTGTGTGGTTTCTGATGCCATGTTGTATGTTACCTTGATGGGGGTTTGGGTTTGGATAAATCCTAGAGGGTTTGTGGGGGAGTGGATGGTTACATTAGAGGTAATTTTTGGTGAAGATTGTTTTGTGGTCTAGGAATGAGAGATAGATTTTTCTTGAATATCAACAACAACTTGAGATCATGGATCATCTTTTTAACCCATACTAGGGTTTTTTATAGTGGTGGGTTTGGGATTCCATAATTCATCCAATGTTTTAAAGGTTTCGAAGGATGTAGTATTGTATAGGAATCACTTGGAATAAGTTTTTTTAAAGGTGTGGAACGACTTTTAATTTTTGAAATTAGCCTGGAGGTTTACCTGAGAAGGTAGGAGGAATGAATTGGGGGTCTGATTTGAAGGATTATATTTGAGGATGAAAGGGTGTTTCAAAGGTGAAGTTTGTGTCGCCACATGTTTTATATATTTCAAATATTGTGAGGGGGGTAGGAGGAGTAACTGAATATCTAATTTAAGGGAGTTGGACATACTGATATTTCAAATCATAGGGAACTAGATTAGTGTGATAATAATGGGGGGGGGGAGGAAATGCCTTCTAGGATGTTGACAAAAAATACCCAAACATGGACATATCTCTGGAAGACTTCATATAATAAAAAAAGAGCTGGGATCCTAGATAGAATGAATTCATAGATGATGGTATCCCAATTGATGTATGAACTAAAGACAATATCAAATCTGAAGATGAAAATCTCTAACAAAGAGTAGAAGACTCAAAAAAGGAGAGACCCTCTACTTTTTCTATTTTAGAGGGGGATCTGAGGATGTAAATAAGTTCAGAGTTATATAGGTTTAAGACAAGGGGTAATATAGTTAGGGAGGAGAGATATAAGCTTCTTGGAGATGACCAAGAAAGGAGTAGAGCCAAGAACCAAGGTTTACTCTGAAGACTATATCTTTGCTATTGAGAATGTGAGCCTACCTAAGACCCACAAGATGTAAGTCTAGTCAAGGCATCAAAGTCAGCCTCCAAAGCCTTCTTTGAGGGAGATTCCATGGTTTTCCCTCCTATGATGGTTAGGTTTCTAGTGTTTTGGTCTAGGGGGTGAACACTAAGTGATTAGTGTTAGTCTAAAACCGGTATCATAGGCTAGATCTTGAAGTATGAGAGATGTAGGGTTTTAGAAATCGATAAGGGTGGTTAGTGGGTAAGCACTTTGTGTTAGTAAGGTTTCATGGGTTTATCTAGGAGGTGTTGAGTGAAGAGTTTTTTTTGGGGGTTGTGAAATAGAAGTTTTGAGGGTGTGGAAGGCAGTATAGAGAAAGACTCATTAAATGGAGTTGTATGACTACTTGTAATAGTTGGGAAGGAGGAATATATGATGACATGTTTGTAAGAGTTTTTACGTGTAGATATTTGTCAAAATGTATGATTGCAATATTGGGGTGAGAGGGGAATCAATGGGGACTAACCCTCCTTGTAAAATTGATGGATTCATGGGATTTCTTAAATGCAATCACAAAGGTCATAGACCATCCATCTATTTTGGATTTTTTTATCTTTATATGTCATTCCCTTGAACATTCCTACTTACAATCTTTACGTGAACGTGCTAATATGAAACACCAATCCATTCAAGCCATCTCTACCCACTCTACCTCTTCCAACCCCATATGTATTACTCTTTCTAAGTCTTTACATTCCTTTGTTAGTTATAAATTTACAAAAATTCTAATTTCCACGGCTCACTACCCTCTAAAATCCCAACATATCATACCTTTACAAATCAATGTGGTTGGGGTTCACGAGATGAGCAATCACTCTATGGTAGTGTAAGGGTTTATCTTCAAGAGGGGGAAGAGCTTTGATATCATGGACTTTAAACTTTTGTTTGAGGGGGAGGGGACTTCAGTGATGTGTTGTATGGAAGTGGTAGGTATAGTTAAGTCCTAAGAATGCTTGCTTAGAGAAATAAATAAGATCAAAAGGACATCCCTTTTGTCATGCAACATTGATGGAGGAGGAAGGATGGGATTAAGAGAAGGAGAAGAAAGGTGAAGTGGAAGACAATAATGTGTCACCTTTCTTACCTCTAGTGTGAGACCTGAAGAGAGGTGTGAGATTGAGACTAGGGAATAAATGGAAAAGACAACATGTAGGAGGTTAGGAGGACCTTGAGTGAGAGATTGTGAGATGAGGATAGGTTGAGTAGAGGGGGGTGCTAGGTGGGGTGGGGGAGCAACCCTTGGACATCAAGCAAGAGGAGAAAGCACATTATAATCCATGCCTTAGAGGATGTATGTCCCTTTTTCTTCAATATTTTCTTTATTTGGATACTTGAAGATTCAAGTTGGTTCCTTAAAGGATGCATGTCACCCTTCTTCAAGAAATTATTTATTTGCAGACCTGATGCTTCAACTTGGACATTGATTTCAAGATGATATGTTGTAGTGAAGTTGTAAGATACACTATATCGGTTCAAAATGGCTTCATATTGAATTTTCTAATAGGTGTGAGACACTATCTCTAATCATAATACAAGAAACTTCAAATTGCAGATATACGATGTTCCTTAAGATCTTGATCACTTGCTTGGAGTGGTGTGATTAAGTCGGGATAGCTCCACCCATTAGACATAGTCAATATCCACCAATATATATTTGTTTCCACAAGAAGGTGGGGATGATTTGTTTTACTCCATCCTTCAAATGTTGAAGATATCCAACTCCATATATTGAGTGTCATCTCACATGTTTCCAATCCCTTTTATAATGATTAAATACATTAATAAATAAGAGAACATCCTTGAAAATTGTGGTAAAAAAGAGATCATATTTGTGAGTCTTCTAAATGGTCTTCGAAGTTCTTTTGATTCCTTTTGTATGGAGATGAGTTATGTTAATTGATGATGTATAGGATTTTTGAGTTAGATATACACTATTTTAAATATTTGTAGCTACAATAGTATTGCTTTATGTTATTGGAGAAATTCTTCTTGGTTTATAACTCATCTTTGTGTGCACTACGTCACACAATAAACATTTTATATAGTCAAGATTCCATAGATATGTAACATCTTAAACTTCATGATTCGATCATTGAGGTACAATTCCTCTATCTGGATTAGGTCTTCTTTTTCAAGTTGAAACTGAGGGAGGCAATCAACCACCACATTGTTACTATTGTTTTTGTCTTAGATCTTGAAGTAGAACTTCTTATAGTATAAGTATCCACAAGATCATGTGAGTTTTCACCTCCTTCTTTGTTATCAAGTAGGGTCGGGTAGCATGGTCAAGGAGATGATGACCTTATATCCAAAAAGATATAGTATAGTCTTGTTGATGGGATAGAGAACCACCAAGATCTCTTTCTTTCTAGTGGCTTATTTTACTTGGGATTCATACAACATATTCCGACGTAGTATATTCATGGTGCTTCTTGTCCTTCTAATGACCCTACTTGACTCCAACCATAGTCACTAATGTGAGACATGATCTCAAATGGGTGATTCCATTTTGTACTTGGATCATCCATGTCAAGAACAAAACCCTTTTTAATATGTGAAGTGCCTTAAGGAATTAATAAAATAAAGGGAGAACCATCTAGAAGAATGTAGTTAAGTTTCTTGGTAGCTTTTCAAAAATCCTTGATGAATTGACGAAGAAAGTGATGGAGCCCTAAAAAGTCGCAAACATCACAAATCGGTGATGGAGGAGGTCCTATAAAATCCATCTTGTATATGTACTCTTTTATGTCTTAGTGTCAGACAAGGTGGCAAAAAGTAGTCCACTCACACAACATCAAGTGGAACTACTCCCAACTTAAGACTAGACGAGTCTCTTCACAAAATGCAAAGATGGAGAAGAACTGTTTGAGACATGGAACAAAGTAATATATAGGAATTGATAAATCATGCATGATGGCTCCATTATATTATCAAATTTTTAGAAGATCACTGTCATGTAGTGCTAAAAAAAAGCAAAGAATTGCATTTTTTTAAAGATCATAAGGATATGCATACTTACTGTAAAGATAGGTAAACAAGGTCTTTGTTGCATATCTACTCTTACCCCAATCCCAATCTCACTGCCTAGATAGAGAATGTTAAAGGGATTGAAACGCCCATCTCTAACCACACTGAAAATCATAAAATTAAATAAAATTTCTCTTTATTTATTGAATGAACATACCAAGGTTTACATTATGGCCTAAACATGAACTTGGAAAAGATACAAGGAAAAAATATTCTTAAAAATATGCAAAACCCTTTACTTTACGATGATACCTCATGATTTAGTGGAACTTGTTTGTTTCTTCATCATCTGAGTAGTTGAGTGCAGAGGCAGATCGAGTCAAACCTTTAATATTCGTACTTTTTGCCTAATAGGGGAAAATCAAGATATGGCTAGTGTAAAGTAACATGTACACTATCAATGGAACCCATGAAATTGCATGATAATATACAATCTTGGCATTTATATAATAAATAATAAAACAAACTTAAAATAACTCTAAATATTTCATGAAACCAAGATCTATTTTCTCACAATTTTTCATTTTATAGTTCATGGCCACTATTTCCTCTCCCACCTGGATTCGAGGATATTCAAGGTATTGAACCATGTCTATACCCATAGGTGAGGGTCCATTCACCTTCACATTGGATCCATTTAGTACACTCATACATATGGAACTTTTTGTGTTTAATGTACATTAGACCCTTTCATCACCCCTAGGTGAAGTCTAGTTTGTACCCATGCTTTAAATCCTGATTACACACAATGGTCATGGTATGTTTGCATGTTGAGATGTAGCTGTCATGGAATCATTGATGCCCCAATCCCAATCCCACTGTCTAGATAGTGGTAAAAGGATTGAATCGCCCATCTTTGAGTGGCCCAAAAAGATATAACACACTGACATATATAATAAGAAATAACAACTCATAAAAACAAAAGATTTAATGAACTAACCAACCCAAATAAGAGATCTTGTAGATTTGTCCTTTTCATTAGAGTTTATCCAGAGCGAAAGCGATCTAGTCAATGATCCATCTGGTTTGCCTAAAATCAGTTAAATCAAGTTGCAATCAATGCAAATGCATCAGTACACTTTGAAAAGAAAAAATATTTATAGATTGAAAACATTTATAGCAAAATATAGTACTTGGTAGGAATTATGTTCAAAATGTAGTCAACACATGATTTTCAAAACACCAAGTTTATTTTGAACAATTCAATTTTATTACAAGTTTCCCATTGTACTGATATCATGAATCATGCTTATATATTTTATATGGTTCCATCGCCCCAAAAAAATGGGGGAGGTCACCATGCTCCTTCTCTCCATATGAGGTAGGAGGTCAATCAACATGTACAAGTTCCATGTTCCAAATGAGGAGGTTTCTAGCATTCAATATCATCATCATAATTTGGGTAGTCATAATGGGCAATGTCATTTATGTATTCAAGTTTATTGCAAACTATAATATAGAAAACCGGAAGACTAATCAGTAGGGAACAGTAGCTCAAGAAAATATATAGCCAAGATTTTCAAGAGGTACATTAAAATATCATTCAATACCATTAGTCTATTCAAGGAGGATTTAAATATAAAAGCATACCTTTCACCAAAGATTAGAGTATAGATTCCAAGAATGAATAGATCAAAGTCTCAAGTAGATCCTAGATCAATGAAGATGTGGATCAAGGGTTAATATCATTATATACACAAATATCATGTTCCAATTATTACAAGATTAGGGTTTTTTCATTCCTATTCAACCTTGTGATTAGGTCATTCACTTATGATCAACAATTTCAAGATGTTCAACATTTATTCAAGTGTTTGTTTTTTGGTGAACCAAGCTCTTGCATTGCTATTTATAGAATTTTTTGTAACTGTACAGGTTTATGTACGCTCTACTTGCAAAGATACAAGCAAGAGAGTGTGATAAAGGAGGACAGAAAAAGGGAGAAAACTATACAACAAAATCACCTCAAACATGGGGACATCAAAATAAAACTGAGCATAGGCGACCTCCAACAAATCACTCTAAGATGTGATGTATATCATCCAAAATGATCATCCATAGATTATGAGCATACCTCTCATGATTCCTATGAACTCTGTCATTCCTCTCCTTCCACAACCAATGAAGAATTCAAATGCAAATCACCACATTCTTCCTTCCTTGCAGGGAACATAGATCATCCAAAGCCTCTAGGATCTGAAAAGAAAAGACAGAAACAACAAGACTCCAAACATCCCTTGTAACCTGACAAGTGAAGAATAAATGAGAAACATCTTCTTCAGCAGACTTGCATAAAGGGCACCTCGAAGCAAGGCTTATACCCAGACTTTTAATGTAAGCAGAAGTAAGAAACCTGCCATGACCAATCTTCTAACCCAACAGTTGAAACCTTTTAGGACCTTTAACACTCCAAAGCCATTGAAAAAAAGGAATAGGGATAATATCATGACTCAAAGTCAGGTTCTCCATAACCATCCTTAGGTTAACTTCAGTTTCCCCTGCAAAAGAAATGCTATCACTGAATCCTTTAGGTGGGGGCAAAGTCTTTAAGATATTGGATAAATTAGCATGCAACCTTGACTCATCAAAGAATCAACCACCATCCTTAATGAGACAACTGGTAGTAGTTTTACTGGCGAGGCCTAACTAGATAAATATTTGCCTCCCAAGCACCTCCAGCATGAACTTAGCTTCCGGGAGCCAAGGATCATTCCACACAAAAGTATCTAACCCATTACCAATAGTGAAAGTAATAAATCTTCTGAGAAGATCACGTTCCAACAACACCTTCCTAAAAATTATGAAATAGAATCATTGATCAGCAAGGACCAAAAGGAGTACCTCTTCATATATTTTTCATGTATCCATTTTATCCAAACACTATCTTTCTTTTTGGCAATATTCTACCTGTGAAGAATAACAGAAGCTTTGACAACATCTCTGATATTCTTAATACCCAGACCACCAATGATCTTGGGTTTAACAATAGAACTCCACTTGACAAGATGGACATGATTCTTGGTATCCATTTTACCCCAAATGAAGTCAAGAAATAGCTTGTCAATATCCTCATAGATGGATGAGGGAAGAGGAAAAATAGAAGCCTAGAATTGATACATAGTAGTAAGGGGAGATTTAACTAATTGAATCCTACCATCCATGGATAAGTGTGAAGCTTTTCAATTGTCAAGTCTTCTTTTAATCCTATCCACTAAAGGAATGCAATGGATTTTGGTGAGCCTTCCAATGAAAAGGGGGATACCAAGGTATCTTACTGGAAGAACACCTTCATTGATTCCCAAAACCTTGCCAACATTGAATTTGTCCATGCCACAACTATAGATAACCACACTTTTCTCAGCATTAATCTTCAAGCCAGTAGAAAGATAGAGCTTATCAAGAACTCTCTTGATGGCAAGCGCACTCTGGATATCAGCTTCAGCAAACACCATCAAGTCGTCTGCAAAAATCAAGTGAGACACCACTAAAGAATCAGAGGCCCTCAAAGGTTTCAGATTACCTTTTTCACTTCTTCATCAAGATGAAGAGAAATCACCTGCATGACAAGAACAAAAATGTAAGGGGAAATGTGGTCACCCTTCCTCACACCATTACTAGGATTGAAAGGCTTCGTGGCTTCCCCATTGACTAAAACTTCATACGTCATAGTTTCAAAGATTTCTTTAAACCAAACAATCCAGCAACAAGGAAAATTCATAGCACGAAGGATGTAAAAGAGGGCCTCCCATGAAACAGAATCGTAGGCTTTAGAAATATCAATCTTGATACACATCTTCGGCTTACATCCTTTCTTGTTAAAGTCATGAATAAGTTCATTAGAGAGAAGGACAACATCGTTAATGCTTCTGTCTTGAACAAAGGCACATTGACTATCACTGATAATAGAAGGCAAAACTCTTTGCAATTTTTTAGTTAAAAGCTTGGAAATAATCTTATAGAAGACATTGCAAAGAGCTATGGGTCTAATATTCTTGAGCTCATTAGAATCTTTGACTTTAGGGATAAGAGAAATAAAGGTACAATTAGCTTCAATAAGTAACCTCCCTGTGTTGAAGAAACTAAACACGGCTTCAACCACCTCAAGATAGATAATATTCCAGCAATCCTTATAAAACTTTCCATTTAAACCATCCGGTCTAGGGCATTTATTACAATTACGATCCTTTACTATGTCAATGATGTCCATAATAGTGAAATGTCTATCCAAGACAAGATTATCCACCTTACTAAGCTTGGGGAATCTAAGACCATCCAGAATCTCCAGATTAGCAACATGAGAGTTATTAAACAACCCAAGATAGTAGTTCTCAATGTAATTCTTAATGACAGAAGCATCAGAACAAACAATACCATCAATAGATCAGGCTTTAATGTGGTTGAAATCTCTTCTGACCTTTATATTAGAATAGAAGAATTTCGAATTAGAATCTCCTTCTTTCAGCCAAGTAACTCTCAATTTTTGTCTAAGCAAAGACTCTTCCTGCAAATTAGCAACTAAAACTTCTTTCCTCTTAACACAAACATCTTCTTGGAGAGCAACACTAATAGGGTCCATATCCAACTTTAATTGAGCTTCAACAGCCAAGAACTCTTTTTCCTTGGCTTTATCAGAAAATTACCCAGATGGGATTTATTCCACTCAGAAAGAGCCAACCGAAGCTTCCTAAACTTAGAATACACTTTGAAGATAGGGAAACCCGAAACGTCATTAATCCAACTTCTCCTAACAATATTAATAAAATCAGTTCTAGAGCTCCATACATTGATAAATCTAAAAGGCATTTTAATTTTGCCTCTTTTCCTAATGTCCAAGGTCATGATCTTGTGGTCACTAATAATATTAGAATGAAGGATGCCTTTAAAATCATCAAAATCAGTCATGAATTTGTCATTATAAAGAATTCTATCAATGTAAGATGTCATAAAACCCTTTCCACTTTGATGTTTATCCCAAGAAAAAGAAAACCGTTGAGTCTAAGCTCAAAAAGATGACATCTCATCATGCAGTAATTAAAATCCTCCATGGACTTGGCAGAATGGGAATCTAATCCCATCTTCTCATCCACTTTCCTCACAACATTAAAATCCCCAAGGATGACCCAGGGGGAATCAATGTTATGAAAGATCGCCTCAATCTCATTCCATAATCTAACTCTATCATTATCAGAGTTATGCCCATAAACAACAGTGATGAAAAAACTTTGTCAGCACAAGAGGCTTTCAAATGAATAGACTGATCAATTTCACAGATCTTGTTCACAGAAATAACATCCTCTTTCCATAAGACAACAACTCTCCCCAAAACATGAGAGTTGTGATTAGAAATCCATCTATACTCTGAAAAAAACTTAGACATAAGCTTGCACATCTTAGACTCTGTTACTTTAGTTTCATTAAGAATAATGATGTTCGACCTGAACTCCTTAATTTTATTCTGGACTGCCAAGGCTTTTAGATTTAAGCCTCTGACATTCCAAGAAAAAATATTAATGGAACTATCCATTAGACACCTTTGAGACCAGTACTTCACTAGTTTGGGGCATTTATGAATTAACAACATCCTTGCCATCCATCTTCAGGTTGGAAAAAACATTTTGGGTATTCAGAACAGCAACCTGAGCCTTCCTTTCCTTACCTTTCCCTTTCTTTCTTCTGTAACCATTTTGAATCTCATAACCATCATCTTTGATAACCTGTTCAGGCAGAGCTGGTTTGGATAGGTCAACAATAGACCCTGTGACAATACTGTCGGCCTTAAAAGAATCAAAATTTGAGTTAAGTAGGGTATCTTCAAAAGAGTCACTAGGAACATGGAACTCCTCCTCCTCTCCAGGAGCAACCGTAGGGTTGCCACCATCAATAATAGGACTAGGATCTCGAGGCACTGTGTATTCAGTAGGAGATAAGTTTGTAATAGATGTAGCTTGCACAACCTGCTCATCATCCGTAGCTGCAGACAGTTTATTCAGGATGGTCTGTGACATAGGAATAACATCAGCCACCTTCACAACATCAACTTGCAGAACCTTGTGTACCCATACCATCTTCTTCCTTTGATCAGAAGCACTCCCAACACAGTCATTGTGTCCGAACAACTTGCACATAGAGCAAACACTAGGGTGCCATTCATATTCAAAGTTGATAATATGAGAAACACCTTTATCACTCTCCACTTCTAGCTTACCTGGGAAAGTCGAATCTACCACCATTAAGATCTGTAACCTTGCAAACTCCAAATTTCTCATCTCAAACATTGCTTTGTTAGCTCGCAACGGATTACCAAGGAATGAACCTATCCTCAAAAACATCTTCATGTCCCAAAGCTCCAATGGCATGTTGTGTACGTGAACCCAGATAGGCATATCAGTGAGCTTGAACCTACGCAGTGCATCCCCTGGCTTCCATTTCATAAGAACCATTGGCTTATTTCTGACGAAGTACAACCCGCCATCAAGAACATTTTCCAGATCCACCTCGTCAGAGAATTTAATCAAGAATAAATGCTGCCCATAGTTCATTACCTCAATCGTCCCCTTAAAAATCCAAATCTACGATAGATACTTCTCAAGAGTTAGAAGAAAAGGTTTGAACCCGAAAATGTAGCCTGCAAGGCATTTTTTCCATCACTCCGCATTCATAACAACCTCCTCCTCTAGGTAAATGAGCTTCTGGCCTTGGATCACAATCTCCATCTTCTCTAACGAAGTGTCGTAAAACCTTGGTTTCATTAGATCTGCCCAAGACATGGTAATAGAGCCAACGCGTTTATTATTAAGACCTAAGGAGGATTCAACATAAAGATTTCCAACATGGGAAGGCTCTCTCCTCTGAGATGGATAGGGAGACCTGCTGCCGGGAACACCATTGTTGCACTGCCGCCCCTCGTCGCCAGAGCCAGAAGCCATCGGGAATGCCATTCTCGGTGGTTACTCCATTTATTCAAGTGTTAAGAATATTTTAGGTGTGAAAGATCTACCTAGGTTTTCTAGGTGCATATGAGCTAACCCTAATTATTATGATCATCATTAAAGTCATTATCAATTCCCTAGATCATCATCAAGATGGATTAGCATAATTGACATTCAAGATTAGGTCAATTCTTGATTGATGTAAAAGTAAAGTCATGGATCAGGTATTAGGTCAACTAATAAAAGGTTTCACAAGATTGAGGTCAATCACCAGGATACCATCATCAAGATTAATCATTACTCACAAAAATCATATTCAAGATTGAATCAAGTCCTCAAATATATATATCTAGGTTCTTCATTAGTCAAGTCATGATTTTAGTATTTCAAAATAATCACCAGAGTCAAGTATTAGGGTTTCCAAAGACTAATCATGATTATTAGGTCATTTGACAATTTATAATAGCAAGATATAAAATTCTAGGTATATAAGTGAGAATCAATTGAAATTAGGTTGCAAAATTATTTTAAAAAAATTTTGTGGGTTTTTCTGATCAAAATTGACAATTTATTCATAATATTTGGAGCTAGATGCATTTTTCATGATTTAAACAAGATTTGGCCATTCTAAAGATTATTTGTCAGTGAGAGAGAAAAATACCTTAATTGGGAAAAAGGGTGGTCGTTCGATGCACAATGGATGGTCGAAATTGGGCCATGTAGAAGCCCGACTTGTTTGTTTAGATGGATCAGTTTGATCCTTGGTTCGCGCTTCACTTCCTTAATTGCTAGTTCAATTGCGGTTCATTTGGTTTAATGGTTCATGTTGGTTTGCTCTCTAGAATGGCGGTTCACAGACACATCCTCCTTCGATTAGGCTACACGCGAGCCAAGAAGTGAGGTGGAGGGGCCTCGCTAGTGCTAGGGGGAAGGGAGCAAGGGGCTCTGATGGAGGTAGTGAGAGTGTTGTCCAAGTCTGTTGAGACCTCACAAGTTGGATGGAGGTCAGGATTTAGGGAAAGGATACGAGGAGAAAGAACACCCAATCTAGGCTATGCGGCAATGCCGTTTGGAGAAGCAAACGATCATAGGGAGAAATAGAGGCACTCGGGGTCGAGGGAGTGAGAAATAGCGATACTCCAATCATGGTGTGGTGGTAGCGAGTCTTAGGAGGCCTTTTTATAGCATTGAGGGGGTAAATTTAGGGTTAAAGGACTCTTGGTTGCAGCCATGGACGTCGGAGTGAGATGAGGAAGCAAGAAATCATTTTTATGGTGAAAAGAATCTATAATGGTGGTCAAATGGGGTATATCTAGGCGTGAATTCGCAAGAGGAGGCTTTTTGTTTGCTCTGATTTCAAATCGGGGTCACAAGTAGTTGATTGCAAGTCTCGGTCCTCATTGACTCGTTCCCATTGATTCTGGAAGATAGGAGACAACCTGATGGTTGTTAAATCATGCTACAATCCACTAACAACTAAACCAAGGCCGGGGTTCATCCCCCAAGCGAGCCTTGGATTGCTAAGGTGGAAAAGTTGATTAAAAAGGGCAATTAAAAGGACTTTTAACACATTAACTTCAAGAAATCATAGGAAATTGTAGGAATGTTCAAATGAGCTGAAATTTGAACCATAGTTTCACAAAAATGTGTAGAGAATTTAGAAAAAGTTTGAGAACCAAAAAATAAATTTTCATGGAGAATTTTATTTCTTTGAGTAGAGTGATAAATTAACATAATTTGTGGTGTCATAATGTGTATAAAATTCACATTGGTCAATATATTTCGAATTTGAGTATCAATATTGATCAAGTAGCCAAGAAAATTTAAATTGAGGTCATGAGTGAACATAAAGAGGGCAAAACTGGGATTGAATAAAAATAAAGGAAAATTCACTTTATCAGCATGGTGACCTCTCCCATCACATTGGGGTGATGGAACCATATAAAATATATAAGCATGCTTTTCGATATCAGCATAATGGGAAACTTATAATAATATTGAATTGTTTGAAATAAACTTGATGTTTTGAAAATCTCTTGTTATGTTTTGAACATAAGTCCCACCAAGTACTATATTTTGTTATAAATGTTTTCAATTGATCAATATTTGTTCTTTTCAAAGCGTACCGATGCATTTGCATTGATTGCGTCTCAATTTACCTGATTTTTGGCAAACCAGATGGATCATTGACTAGATTTCTTCCTCTCTTGATAAACTCCGATGACAAGGACAAAACTACAAAATCTCCTATTTGGGTTGGTTAGTTCTTTAAATCTTTTGTTTTTTGAGTTATTATTTCTTATTGTATATGCAGTGTGTGAGATCCTTTTGGGCCACTTAGAGATGGGAACTTCAATCCTTTTACCACTGTCTAGGCAGTGGGATTGGGATTGGGGTAAGAATGGTTCTGTGACAGTTGGTATCAGAGCATACACACTCCCATATATTTTAAATAAATAACATCTCGAGTCCCCTGAACCCAAGAAACCCTAAAGTCCATAATGGTGAAAATTGAGGTGTCTAGGCTTGCGGTTGTGGCATAATCACCTACTTCCATTTTCCCGATGGCTGAGGTTCCCCACTCTACATGACCTTAATTGATCTAGAACTGTACGTAAAGGTTCTTTTTCGAAATTCTAGAGAGTCTTCCAATTATCTTATCTTTCTTTCTGAGGATTACACAGAGACCACCTACTAGTTTGAAGTAGGGTGACTCATTGTCTCTTCCTTTACTAGGTATCATGACTAGATATGCACTCTCCTATTTTAGGAATCAACAAAAATTGTGAAATATATTTTGAAACTATATCCTATAATATGATATACTCTTGACTCGACCTATGTGATTAAAGGACTCCTAAATTGACATACCTTGTAGATGGCCCCACAAACCCATAGTCAAAGATGAAAACCCTCTGGAACAAAAAATGATCAAGAAGGAAAGATTGATAAAAGGAAGACTAAGAAGATAAGACATGAAGAATGGGAAAAGACAATTAAGAATAAGAAAGTTCTTGAAGAAGAAGTTGAGAATGATGTAGATAAGAGAAAAAGACCCATGCTCAATAATGTTGATGGTAATGAGGATGAATCAAGAAAGACTACCAAGGATGATACTTAGGAAGTACAAAACAAGATGTTGATGGATGATATGACCAAGGGCAAAATACACAACATCGATAAATCCTGGAGGAGTCCAAATCACCATGACTGCCATTACCCCTACATCCAAGCCTGTAGTCATGGAGATGGAGACAAAAATAGAGGTCGGAATTTCAAAGGAGGACATGCCAATTGCAAAATCTAGGGTTTAGTCAGAAGGAGATATCAAGACTCGCTAGGAATCAAAGAACCAATGAAATCATTACTAGATCTAGATTATGATATGTTGTTTATGCAACCCTTTGTAACTTTTGAAATGAACCTTATACTCACCATATCTTTGAAAGTTGAAATTTTATGCCCCTATTTATGAATACCTCTAAATTGTCATCATATTTGATTATATAGAATTGTAAAGGTAATCCCTTTCACCCAATTTTTAATTTCCTGACCTACCTCTTGAATAGGTTAGGTCTATGAAAATGCTAATACTCGATCTTGAAACCCGATTTTTGGAATACAATGTTGACTATATCTTGTAACTAAATTCCTAAAAATACCTAAGTCTAGATGTAACGACCCTACCTCCTAGTAACCCCCAATTAAGGGAGACCAAGAGGTCATAGCCATTATCCTAATTTCCGGATCAAAGGTTCGACAAATAATCAATAATAATTATCAAATTCTACTAAACTAAACTGAAATCTTGTATAAAATAAAACTTTGCATACCTTTTTCAAAAACTTGGATATCTACTTCTGTCCACATCAGGAGTCTATTCTAACTAATCCTCCTTTGTACTTTAATTCTTATTTAATTCCATACATGCCACTTTACTGTTTGTCTTTTTGAATCTTGTACCTAAAACGCCGACAAACAAAACGTCAGTCAGCATAAATGAATATGCAGGTATGTGGGGGAAACAATAATTGTGCAATTAACTATAACAACATATTGTAGGCAATTATGATTTAACAAACAACTTTACATTTTCTGCATAACTGCTCAATCCATACATACCCTAGCCTCTGCACTGTCCCTGCAGTGGACCTGGATGCTACCTTCCTTATGGTAGATCCCCATTAAACCCCTCATGTACCTACCTAATAGGTGAATCAATTTCTAGGGTTGATGAGTCACATGTCACTACCCATAGGTAGCCCAATCCCTAACTCATGATGTGCTAAAGAGTCGCATGGCACTACCCATAGGTAGCCCAATCCCTAACTCTTGATAACATGTTGGTCCCACTTATCAAGTAGACCCTTTACCAGGTTACCCTTTTCATCATTAGCAAAGCAATAGAGGAGGACCAAGATCTGAACCAGTCATGTATACATATTTATGGTGATAATCATAGTCACTTTATAGTTGCATGAAATAAAAGTCATCCAAGCAGTTATTTTCAGGCAACCGATAAAACATCCGAGAATCACCGTGAAACTAAAGCGATTAGCCATAAACGTAACCACATACCTGTTCTGCTGATTTGAGATAGAAATATTCCATGCAAGTAAGAAATCCAAGCAAGAAAGCACACACAACAAGATCCTGAAATAATCATACAATTTCTTCACTACTCATGTTATCAAGATCTATTCAATCTAACTTGCTTCCTAGGGTTTCCACTTTCTTTTATGATTTCACTTACAATTAGGGTTTCATTATCACTTTTGCTACTACGAACCCTAAAATAGTAAAACTACTCATAAACCCTAATTATCTTGTCCTATCTCTCCTAACATTCTTAGGATCAACAATTAGCAGCATATTTCCAAATAATTCGAATAAAACATATTAATCTCTTCCTTTACCCTAAATTAGGGTTTCTACATGCATTATCATGGATTAAAACCCTAAAACAAGAAACTTCTCATCTATATCAGATTCGATTCGTATTTTATCATCCAGCAGGCTAATAGAGCTCTAATTAACTAGTTAGGCATCATAGATTCGATCTCCAATCACAATTAGGGTTTTCAATCAAAGTTCAATGCATTATATGATCACTTTAGACACTTTTGACATTAGATGCGAAATCAAGTTCTAATAACATTTTTATTGAATTCCTCATGTTTTTCTGATCAAAATCCATATATAATATATTGCCATCCGAGTTACCAATACTGAGTTAAGATTTTTGCAAGATAAAGATGGTTGAGCCAATTAGAAACAACCACACCATCATATTTACCTTTTTTTAACTTCCAATCTGGATCTGGATCAGGCGATAAAAGACATATATGCCCTTAATATCATATGTGTGGCCTCAGGGCAATCTGGTCAATTAACCTTTCTTTCTTCCTCCTGCGGTCGCTTTCTCGTTCGCTCACGCTGCAGACGCGACAATTCTACCCGACACTGCAGACGGCCTCCCACTGCCGCATGTCCTCGTATACCTAGCGCTTGTGCGCCATGCCATCGGAGGTGCCATGGTGGTATCCTCCCTGCCCCAGCTTCTCCGTCCAAGGAGCCCGATCACCCCGATGTCCTCAGCCACTCGCCTCCCTGGTTTCCTTGCTGCGCCGTGGCCTTCTCCCTTGTGGACTCCAACACGATGGACCATCCAGCAGAGGCTCAATCAAACTATGACAGAGGCTGCCACAGATGATAGCATGAGTCAGAACAAGTCCACCATGATGGGAGAGGGCGGGTGCGCTTGCTCTGCCGTCAGGTGCCTAAGGCACTCTGTGGTTACAGAAACCGTCCATGGCCCCCCGGACCTGCGGCCACCACCACTGGTCGGCACCGAAACATCAGAAACTTGAAAGAGGGTGTTTCCTACTGAGAACCCTCGTTGATTATGCATCATGGAGGGGTAAGGTGAGATAGATCAAGGAGGTGTTTGGAAGGTAGATTCTTTGCAGAGGTTCACAGCTGCCAACCTTGTCCATCCGAACCCATGGATGAAGAGGGTCCTTGCTAGACCGATGAGGAGGGGCACGCATCCAGGATGTGGAGGGGGGGTATGATTACAGACCATCCTTTTATAGGACTAGAGGAACGTAGGCGAATAAGGATGGATGGAAGTTTTTTATGGAATTCACTTCCCTTATTGCACACATGGTAAGAGAGGGTCTTAAGGGAAAATATGGGTTTTCTTCTCTTATCTTTAATTATCTTCCCATCCTTATCATGTACATGAGTTCATGCCTTAGTCCAAGGATTTTCTCTTCTTAAACTCTTCCTCTTATATTACCTCTTTTTCCTTGGGGTTTAAGTAATCCAAAAGTGGCAAGGAGTATTACCACCATCCATAAACTCAATTTTCCAAGATTATTTAATCTCAACACCAACGAGGAAAGAAAATACTCCTTTATATAAACACTTTGCTTTTATTCCAAAATGCCACGAGAGGCACCACCATATGATTTCCATATAATTCTTATCTTTTCCTCATCGTTTCAAATTTCCTTCTTAATAGATTTGTTTTTAAGGATTTCCCTTTATCTTTTATTTCCTTTTCCTCTTTTCCTAATTTCTTTCATTAGAATTCATGTATAAATGAAATTTACTCCATTGTGGCCATTAATGCCACTTTCTAGACATTTCTATGTATTTCTCATAAATACATTTGCTTAATATCCATTATCATGCAATCTTTTTCCATTACTTGGACTTTTCTTCTTTTCTTCTCTTTTATATCCATTATTGGATTAATATAATAATAGGAACCACGAAATTCCTAATGTAAGGGAGATTTGCAAAGAAATATCTTCTTTCAAGCAAAGCATACAACCTTTTAAATTAAGTCCAAATTCACAAAATCATTATATTTCAATTATGAAAACACATGCAAAATTGGGGTTGTAACATCCTTCCCCTCGTATAAGAATTTTGTCCTCAAAATTCCATCAAGCAAACCAACAATCTGGGATAAGACTTTTCCAATGTCCATCATGCAAACAAACAATTCAGGATAAGACTTTTCCATGTTCGTCATTGGCCCCTATGTGGCTTTACCTTATCAATGGCGCTTCCAAGGAACCTTTATCATCACATATTCTTTTCTCTGAGTTCTTTTACCTTGGCATCTATAAACCTCACATGTGACTCAGGTCATTTGAACCTCCCTTGGGGCTCACTAGGTTCATTGCTCAGCACATGGCCTGGGTACCTCACATAGTGCTCTAAATTGAACACATGGAACTCATTATACATCATGTTATCCTGAGGGGTAAGGCTAAACATGACCATCTTCACCGATCCATCTCAAATGGACCACGCAACTGAGACTCAACTCTCTTATCTATAACTTAGAGGGGTCGGATTTTCATATCACTTACTCTCCCACAATGAACTGCATGTCAGTCTGCTTTGCATCAGCTCATAACTCATGTCGCCCCTGGGCTCTCTCTCAGCCATTGCACGATCAAAGCGACTTCATCTGCACACACTGTGGTTCTTTCTTGACCTTCGTGAGGTCCATTCACCAACATCATCTTAATGAAGTGGTGACCGACACAACCTCCCTTATAGAGCTTCTTTACATCCCTACCCTAGCTATGGTGGTTATCATCACATCTTACAGAGGACAAGAACTGTCTCCATGTATCACCCTAAATAAGCACACATGTTCTTATCAGACCTTCTAGTTTGGATCATACTAACCATTAGTTAGGGGTGATAAAATGTACTAGCATTGAGTTTGTCTACTTCCACCTCTTGGAAGTGATTCTTTAGGTTATACATAAGAACTTTTGAACTCATATCATGGTGTAGTTGAACCATCTCTCTCTCATATGTAGTTCAACTAGATCCATCCCTTGACATCATTCTTTCTTTCTCATGTCATCTAGGTAAAGCAATCTACCATAACCCATATTGCATCTTGACCTTCCTTGGTCTAGGAGAGACTTATCACAACATCCATAGTGATGAACTCCCATTCCCTCTCGAGGACTCTTTTATTCTCTACATCAACTCTTTGGGTTACTGGTGTTCGTCCTACATGGCGACAAACCACATGCAACTTCATCTTAAGCATCCAATGTACTACTCAACTTACTATCTTAGTAGTACCACGGTGTATGATGAACTTAAAATCATGATCTCCTGTATGTCATGATTCCTCAAGATTGATACCTCAGAAACCCTAAACCACTCTAGTCGGGGTTTCATCACCTTCTTTTCTAAAGAAGTGCATCTGAGGTTCTACAACCATCCTTCTATTGCATAAATACCTAGGCTGTCTAACCAAAAAACTACTAACTTGTTCAACAGATCTCATTACATCTGAGTGTTAGCCAAACATATCTTCTTTTCAACTTGGGGCTAACCCAACAACCTCTTCTAGCCTCTAACTAAACTAGGCAACTGCATCTCAACCACTTCATATCCTTATGTGAAAGGTAATGTTGAAGAAATACACCTTCACTTATTATGTTACACCCCGATCTCACAATTTCCTCAAATCATGAGATTAGGGCATAAGATAGGATTTATATGTAATACAAAGGACACCCTTAACCTTTTTTTCTTTCTTTTTCTTTTCTTTCTTTAAAACTCTTGTTTCCTCGCATTGAACCACATAAATCATTTTAACAAGGGAATCTGAACATTTCTTTTACTAATCAGACTTTAATAGTAAAGATACATGTATAAACATTCATGACGTCTCTCACACCTTATACACATAAGACCTACTAATAGCATACAATTTCAGAAGAGGAATAATATTACACATCGTTATTACAAATCTCTCTCTTATCTCTTACTAAGGACCTAGAGTGACAAGGACCGACTGACTCAACTAATCTTGTACTTAACTCTTGTGGAAGATCTACACTGATGCTCTGACCATCTTCAAGTCCACGCGGTTAACCCTAAAATGTTTGAGTAGAGGGGTGAGCCTACTTGCTCAGTGAATGAGTACTTCAAATAAACAGTCTAAGGTACTAATGTGATTACAGATATAACTATGAGTAAACGTTATGAAATTTAACCACAATAAATACTACACTGAGCAGTTCTAAAACAATATAATTGAAATAACAAGAATGTAAATATTGCATCCAAAGAATAACTACTAGAAGACTATGCTCTAGTCTTCCTTAACTCTTTCATTTATAAGGAACTTTGTGAACCTATATGATCATATTTTAGCTTATGCCTTGATCTATGCAGTGTACTCTGCATAGAGACTCGCAGTGCACTACGGCCACACCGTACAAGACTTAGCGACACACCCGGGAAATGCTAAGTCTGACTGCTGTCTTGGTCTGCGTCAGGAACCTCAGGCTCACACGGCCTCACCGCACTCTCAAAAGAGTGTAAACTGGACTCCTCCTACCTGAGTACACAGGCGGAGAGTCCGGGTTACCACCGTGACACACGCACGGATTATTGTTGAATAACCCCTATTTACTCCAGTGCCACCGTGACACATACACGGATTATTGTTGAATACTGCCTCTCTGTCCTCGTGCCACCGTGACACACGCACGGATTATTGTTGAACACGAGTCACCGAACATCTAGACACACGCTAGGTAGGTCGTTTCACCCCTAAGGCACATACCTCTCAAAGGGGTTCTACGGTGTTCAGGGCACCTAAGTCTAACATTAACATTATGAGTACATTTTAGACAGAAATCATAACTCATTTAACATTTCTCACAAGGCTCACACGACCTGCCATATCATATCATAAGAAACATCATAACTCATGTATTCAAACATATATCATGTCTGACCAACAAGTATTCTCATTCTAACATTTCATACATATATGCATGATCTCAGTAACATCCCTTTCTAGGGCATGTCATATCTCATCACCTGCAATTCACGAGATATGTATTGTGAAAATAAGAAACCCTGTAGTATATATATGCCAACTCAAAGAGAACAAGCATGTAAAGTTAAATGCACAAGCAACATACAATTCAACAGTTAAGCATCACCACATCTCATATGGAAACCTTTCATATCACCATAACTTAATTCATTGAACACCCTGTCCTTAGGGTTTCCTTTCTTTATTCTCTTATCACATAGCAACACCCTGCTCTTAGGGTTTCATTTGCCTCATTCACTTATCACATGGCTCTCATAAGGATTTCACACGATATAAACATTCACAAATTAAAGACTGCTTTCAAAAATTATATACAGTCAATATATGTATGAACCCATGGAAATTGAACTAAATTTAGGTTTCCATGCTATTCACTGAGTTATCATACACCAAGAATAAAATTCAAATAAGGTAACCCATGAGGTACATCCTAACCACTTATAAGATTACTAGTCCTCTTCAATAAGGTTGAAACTCTAGTGATATCTCAATTAGGTTAAACCCTAATTACATCATATGGTATAAATATGAAAAGCATTCTTACTAGGATGTGTTGTATACGTTTCTGATGTGAATCTACCATCAAAGAGTCATTCAAACAGAGAAGGAATCCATATCATATCAATTTGCAACAACTTAAATTAAACGGACATTTCAGGGTTTAGAATCACATACCAAGCAATTAGGGATTTGGATGCTATAATCAAATTTCGTGCATTATGCTGTTTAAAGGAAGAACCCACTCACCCTAAGGTGTGAAAACACCTCAAAACTGCAGCTCAACTCAGGAGATCTCGAACTCATATCAAATCCCTAGCAAATCTCCCAATTCTTCTTCCATTCAACTCAGAAACCTTGAAAATGAGGGATTATGAAGAAAGGGTGAGAAAAGAGGGAATTTTGACATCATCTTGGATCAAATCAGAGCATGGATGGAATCTTGACATGAGAGAGAAGATTCACCATAAAATTCTATGCAAAGGATCCAAACTTACTTGATTTCACCATTCCTCGGACCGCAAAACCCTAGGTCAGCAATTCCTCCTCTTTCTCCACTCAAGCCCTAACTCTCCCTCTCTCTCTAGATTTTCGTTTCTCTGGGATGGATGACGAAGAATGAGAGCTGTGTGTGTGTCTGGTCGATCATATAAGTCAATTTGAGCTGCTTGGGTCAATTGCATATTGACCCAACACTCAACTTTAATTATATTGGCTGAATATTCAGTTTCACAATAGTTTCTGTAATTCGCCTACTAAATAGCTAACAGAAGCTCCAAAAATTCCGGAAAGTTTATATGTTATACCTAATGAAGTTTCAAACCTCCAGTCAAAATTTTAGATCATTTCTAGTTACCAATAAATAATTAAAAATCAAACAGTGTACTGCTATATTGCAGTCTGCAGCAGATTCGGTCGAGTTTGTCCTGCACAGAACTCGACCGACACCCTCACTGTAGAGATCAAAAGTCATCCAAAAATTACGCCAATTTAACAGAGTGTCTAAAACTGTGTTTTTCAAGCACAGTTAAAATTTGAGATCAATTGGATATATCTATAAAAAGATAAAATTCAATTACCACACTGCTATATAAATCTGGAAATATGATCGGTCGAGTTTGAAACTCAACCAATAAACAGGTCAGAACATTCTTCAAAAAATCTGATATTTACCAATGTTGTTCAAATTTTATATATCCAAATTATAACCAAATTTGAAGTAAATCAGAATTACACATAAAATACTAAAAATCATTTACTGAGACACTATACTTATCAAATTTTGTGTTCATGTATCATCAAAACCCTATTTTGGGCCGATTAGGGTTTATGTTTCTCAAACCCTAATTCTCAAGGCAAACGAACACTTAAACTTCTTATCATAGTTAAAACATTCTCATTGGATTATCATCATTCATTAGATTTCAAGAGTGATCAGTCCAATAAATCATGTAATCATCTTGGTAACCCTAGTTTACCAATTAAGCTCAGATGGGGTCGTAACAACTCTCCCCCCCTTAGAATGTTTCGTCCTCGAAACATAAACCTTCAAGAAAGATACATTCAAAGTTATTCTAAGCTTCTAAAGCCTTCCATGTCATTATATTCTTGTATTTCATACCTGAATGTAGTTTTCAACATTAGATCTTTTAATTCTTTACTAAATCACAACATATTTCAAATAGTTCTCAATGATATCAAGCAAATTCTTTATGCCACAGTCAAACATAGAATGCAAAGATAAACCACCACGCTTTCGCTGCGCAACTCTGATACTCTGATACATCTATCTCAACTTATGCGGCTCAGAGAGTTCTATTGTTCTGTATCACCTTTAAGTGACAAAAGCGAGTTCACCATGCTGTTTTAAACTTTAATAACATGCTACTCAGATAGCAAAATAGTCTTGAATTAAAAGAATAGATTCAACAATCAATTGCACAATACTACTCTTGGCATCCCCATTGGGTCATGGATGCATGAGGTGAAGCATTGCCACCTCATTCCATACTATCCTGTTTCGATCCTGGGACCTGTGGGTTATGGGCCCACACACAATTCAAAGTGTAACCATCGTATTATATCATTTTAGGGTTTCAACAACAGTAATAAAGTAATCCACAATTGTATCAGTCATTCAAGCATTAATCATACTCAATTACCATCACTCAGTTATAATAGAGCTAGGTATAACAAGCTACACCTCATTAGGGTTACTTGTCCAGACAATCTGATTATCATCCCTTTCTATTAATATGAGCGAATAAGTATGACTACCTTGTTCAGGGTATCTCTCCATGTGTTTTGACATCATCTTAACCGTATATGATTCATTTTCTCTTATCATTTCATTCCCACCTTACTCTCATTAAGGAATATATGAAAGAGAAGATGATTTTAAGACTTGGAATACTTGTATTCAAACATTCCCTTAATACATTCTCGTATGTAGATTTACTTAGTTATCAACAGAGATATTTGATTAATTAGCACTTGCTTGAATCTCACAACCTCTTTATTTTATAACTTCTCCATCATATTTCAAACCCTATCTTATGTTTCATAGTCCTCTTACCATATACTACTCTTTAACCCGTCATCTTTAATTCTAAATTTTTCTCTTATGACCATGTTGCTTATTCATATGTATGGTCATGTATACCATGTTGCACATATTTCCTCCTTTATCTTTATACTATTGTGAAGTTAACGTTCTAAATTAATAGTCCCTCTATTAGTTTTTCCTCATGTTGAATACATTACATATTCTTCATTTTTAAATCAAGTGGATCATGCATGGGTCAAACATAGTTTCTCTTTCAATCAAGTTTTTCTCTCCTGAATACAATCTACCTTTGTATGACTTATTCATTCGTTAAACTACACCTATGTTCTTCACTTAGGAACTAGTTTGTTGTTCTAGTATTATGAATTATATGATCATATGATTCTCTTCACTTTTACACTTTTGAAGACTCTTCACTTCTATGGACCTATTGAATGCTCAACTCTATTCTTCTACTCAGCCTTTTCTTTAGAGTTCATAAAAGCATTATACTCAATTATATGATCCATTCTTCATGATCGATTCTTGCTATCTAGAACCATACATACATTTCACATATCTTTTCTATATTTCATATGTATAGTTCATATAATATTAATCAATAAACTGATCATGAACTTCATATCAGGTTCTATTATTCCCAAGTAAGGGTTTCACATTTGAGACCCCAAAATTGAACCTCAGATACCAGTTTCAACTGATTCTTAGTTGTTCTGATCTTGCCCATATGTTTCAACATCTTACTGTATGTACATTCTTACTCTGATGTGGGTCTAATTATTCAAATTCTATTCTTATTATACTATTGATAGGATTCATTAGATCCTAGTAACGCATCCTGCCAACCGGACCAGGCCAAACCTGAAGTCCTGAAGCCAAGAACTACAAAGGATTACTCAACTCCTATTCATCTCAGAAGTGTGGAAGAAAACTTATCCACTAACAAAAGCTCATTCAAAGGTCAATTCTAGTCTACTTGTTACAAAGAATGAAATCAATAAATGCTACAACTGCATAGTGTACAACAGATATTAAAGACCCATATTTCAAAGTATTGAATATTTCAATTCAAACATATAAGAACATTTCTATACATTTCCAACAAAAACAACATTATGAAATGTAAGTTCTATTTCCTTTTACATTTATGCTCTTAATCCTTGTTTCTTTTCTCGTTATCTAACCCTAACCTTTCTAGGGTTCCTCTCTAGCCCATTCTTCCACTGTATACCTGGCCAGGGTATACGTGAGAGAATAGACAGAGTAGCTTGTACTGGTTGATCCAAGTACTCAGATATCGGGCCAGGATATCCAAATACTCAAATCCCCAAAGCTAACATCAAAACATCTCCTATCTGCCACACTTATGATGCTAACTTACTAACTTAATGGTCCTTGACAACTCACCCTAAGCTCTGATACCAAGCTGTTACACCCCGATCTCACAATTTCCTCAAATCATGAGATTAGGGCATAAGATAGGATTTATATGTAATACAAAGGACACCCTTAACCTTTTTTTTTCTTTTTCTTTTCTTTCTTTAAAACTCTTGTTTCCTCACATTGAACCACATAAATCATTTTAACAAGGGAATCTGAACATTTCTTTTACTAATCAGACTTTAATAGTAAAGATACATGTATAAACATTCATGATGTCTCTCACACCTTATGCACATAAGACCTACTAATAGCATACAATTTCAGAAGAGGAATAATATTACACATCGTAATTACAAATCTCTCTCTTATCTCTTACTAAGGACCTAGAGTGACAAGGACCGACTGACTCAACTAATCTTGTACTTAACTCTTGTGGAAGATCTACACTGATGCTCTGACCATCTTCAAGTTCACGCGGTTAACCCTAAAATGTTTGAGTAGAGGGGTGAGCCTACTCGCTCAGTGAATGAGTACTTCAAAGAAACAGTCTAAGGCACTAATGTGATTACAGATATAACTATGAGTAAACGTTATGAAATTTAACCACAATAAATACTACACTGAGCAGTTCTAAAACAATATAATTGAAATAACAAGAATGTAAATATTGCATCCAAAGAATAACTACTAGAAGACTATGCTCTAGTCTTCCTTAACTATTTCATTTATAAGGAACTCTGTGAACCTATATGATCATATTTTAGCTTATGCCCAGATCTATGCAGTGTACTCTGCATAGAGACTCGCAGTGCACTACGGCCACACCGTACAAGACTTAGCGACACACCCGGGAAATGCTAAGTCTGACTGCTATCCTGGTCTGCGTCAGGAACCTCAGGCTCACACGGCCTCACTGCACTCTCAAAAGAGTGTAAACTGGACTCCTCCTACCTGAGTACATAGGCGGAGAGTCTGGGTTACCACCGTGACACACACACGGATTATTGTTGAATAACCCCTATTTACTCCAGTGCCACCGTGACACACACACATATTATTGTTGAACACTGCCTCTCTGTCCTCGTGCCACCATGACACACGCACGGATTATTGTTGAACACGAGTCACCGACCATCTAGACACACGCTAGGTAGGTCGTTTCACCCCTAAGGCACAGACCTCTCAAAGGGGTTCTACGGTGTTCAGGGCACCTAAGTCTAACATTAACATTATGGGTACATTTTAGACAGAAATCATAACTCATTTAACATTTCTCACAAGGCTCACACGGCCTGCCATATCATATCATAAGAAACATCATAACTCATGTATTCAAACATATATCATGTCTGCCCAACAAGTATTCTCATTCTAACATTTCATACATATATGCATGATCTCAGTAACATCCCTTTCTAGGGCATGTCATATCTCATCACCTGCAATTCACGAGATATGTATTGTGAAAATAAGAAACCCTGTAGTATATATATGCCAACTCAAAGAGAACAAGCATGTAAAGTTAAATGCACAAGAAACATACAATTCAACAGTTAAGCATCACCACATCTCATATGGAAACCTTTCATATCACCATAACTTAATTCATTGAACACCCTGTCCTTAGGGTTTCCTTTCCTTATTCTCTTATCACATAGCAACACCCTGCTCTTAGGGTTTCATTTGCCTCATTCACTTATCACATGGCTCTCATAAGGATTTCACACGATATAAACATTCACAAATTAAAGACTGCTTTCAACAATTATATACAGTCAATATATGTATGAACCCATGGAAATTGAACTAAATTTAGGTTTCCATGCTATTCAATGAGTTATCATACACCAAGAATAAAATTCAAATAAGGTAACCCATGAGGTACATCCTAACCACTTATAAGATTACTAGTCCTCTTCAATAAGGTTGAAACTCTAGTGATATCTCAATTAGGTTAAACCCTAATTACATCATATGGTATAAATATGAAAAGCATTCTTACTAGGATGTGTTGTATACGTTTCTGATGTGAATCTACCATCAAAGAGTCATTCAAACAGAGAAGGAATCCATATCATATCAATTTGCAACAACTTAAATTAAACGGACATTTCAGGGTTTAGAATCACATACCAAGCAATTAGGGATTTGGATGCTATAATCAAATTTCGTGCATTATACTGTTTAAAGGAAGAACCCACTCACCCTAAGGTGTGAAAACACCTCAAAACTGCAGCTCAAATCAGGGGATCTCGAACTCATATCAAATCCCTAGCAAATCTCCCAATTCTTCTTCCATTCAACTCAGAAACCTTGAAAATGAGGGATTATGAAGAAAGGGTGAGAAAAGAGGGAATTTCGACATAATCTTGGATCAAATCAGAGCATGGACGTAATCTTGACATGAGAGAGAAGATTCACCATAAAATTCTATGCAAAGGATCCAAACTTACTTGATTTCACCATTCCTCGGACCGCAAAACCCTAGGTCAGCAATTCCTCCTCTTTCTCCACTCAAGCCCTAACTCTCCCTCTCTCTCTAGATTTTCGTTTCTCTGGGATGGATGATGAAGAATGAGATCTGTGTGTGTGTGTGGTCGATCATATAAGTCAATTTGAGCTGCTTGGGTCAATTGCATATTGACCCAACACTCAACTTTAATTATATTGGCTGAATATTCAGTTTCACAATAGTTTCTGTAATTCGCCTACTGAATAGCTAACAGAAGCTCCAAAAATTCCGGAAATTTTATATGTTATACCTAATGAAGTGTCAAACCTCCAGTTAAAATTTTAGATCATTTCTAGTTACCAATAAATAATTAAAAATCAAACAGTGCACTGCTATATTGCAGTCTGCAGCAGATTCGGTCGAGTTTGTCCTGCACAGAACTCGACCGACACCCTCACTGTAGAGATCAAAAGTCATCCAAAAATTACGCCAATTTAACAGAGTGTCTACAACTGTGTTTTTCAAGCACAGTTAAAATTTGAGATCAATTAGATATACCAATAAAAAGATAAAATTAAATTACCACACTGCTATATAAATCTGGAAATATGATCGGTCGAGTTTGAAACTCGACCAATAAACAGGTCAGAACATTCTTCAAAAATTCTGATATTTACCAATGTTGTTCACATTTTATATATAAAAATTATAATCAAATTTGAAGTGAATCAGAATTACACATAAAATACTAAAAATCATTTACTGAGACACTATATAGTTATCAAATTTTGTGTTCATGTATCATCAAAACCCTATTTTAGGCCGATTAGGGTTTATGTTTCTCAAACCCTAATTCTCAAGGCAAACAAACACTTAAACTTCTTATCATAGTTAAAACATTCTCATTGGATTATCATCATTCATTAGATTTCAAGAGTGATCAGTCCAATAAATCATGTAATCATCTTGGTAACCCTAGTTTACCAATTAAGCTCAGATGGGGTCGTAACATATTATCTCAGCTCAAACTCTAAGTCTATCTTCATCAAGGAACTCTGAGCTCATCCTCTTGGTTTTCGAACTCAACCTTGTATAACTCGCAAATTCCACATGGCTCATGATAAAACATCCTCACAGGATGACTACCTTAGTTCTCTTGATGTTTGTAAACCATCCACATATCGTTTATTCCACAAGGGTATATTATTATCTCTATCCTCATACCTCATAGCAACGTTCCAACTCACATCATCTTCATCCTTGGTGTATGACATGCATACTGTCCTATCTCTCACTCCCATAATAAGAGGAAATAAGCATTTGTCTGCAGTCCAAAGACCGAGTTCTTCCCATTCTAAGAGTAGAGATGGTACATCCCACCTTGCCAGTACACCTTCAAATCTAAGTTGAAACGTACAACATATGTCTCTACATCATGATCATCTCGATATTAAGTTTACTTTCATGGAGAACTAGTCTCAAACCTACTTGGGTCCACACACAAACCTTGATCATCTCCTCTAGGTCTGTAGGGTGCTGGAACTTTTGGGGTCATCCCTCTTCCCTTATGTATGCAGAGAGTGCCCTCCTCATCTGCCTTTTGGGTCCCACGAGTTCATGAAGGTGATCAATCTCCTAACCCATGGCCCTCAGACAATGATAGTTGTTACCTCCTGACCCTATGGTCATGTGCAACTAGGGAATTATGCAACTCCTACTTCCATCAGTCTTATCCCTACCTGACCCTAGGATAGACTTTGGATTCTAACATAGAACCTACCCAACTTAGAACCTTACCCAAGTCTCCATCATCTCTCTCTACATTCCTGGGCTGTCTTTCATCCTTTCATAGGGGTCATGGTGACCTGCCTACCTTGGTCAGGCCCCATACCGATTACCTCCATGGTAACACATCCGCATTCACTTAGAGATGTTTATCTTTGGGCCTACAGGTTCATTCTCATACCATGTACTTTTCACTTACCTTCTCAAGATCCTATGAGACCTCTTTAGGTTACCTTAAACCTACAAAACATTCTATAAGAGGGTCCCTCTCCCAAGATGAGAGGAACTACATCTTGATAACAAAGGTCAAAAATTTCCTTATGTCTAGGGTTTACATCCACATGAACATGCTTAACCCTAGCAAGCTACTAAGGCACAAGCAGACCACCTACTAAACCATGCTAGGTCACATTTGTTCTCATCCTCAACATTGGATCAAGATCACACCTTCCCATGTCATCAACTTAACTGTGAGGGGTTCATCAAACATACCTTAAACTTAAGGGGTTTCCCTTTCCTCTAAACCTGAGGAGTGCCATGCTCGAATCTATAGAAACTCAGATATCATCATGAGCATCAGGTATACCACTTCCCCTCTTAGGCCTAGGAACCCTAGGTTCACTTTTCTGATGTCCAACTGCCTACTCATCTTTTAACCACGAGCCAAGCATGTACAAGGTATGACATGCACATCCTATTATCATTCCACTTGTACAATATTTCATAGTGGAGTCCTCCTCAAGGACAACCAAATAGGTATAAAGGCCTCGCAACTTGTTACTAAACCTCTTCAGGGTCTAAGGAACTCTTCTTCCTAACCCCAAAAGGTGAACACCTATACCATAGGCACATAGGTACCAGCAGCCTCATCTTCTCTCTAGGGTTTGGTTCCTCTAAAGGCAACCAAGATATCATCAGCCTCCAGGAATCAAGCATGAGGCAACTACTATCATCCACTTAGGTCGCATATCCTCAACTCCCCATTGTTCCTCATATCTCGGAGTCTAGGATTCCAAACTTCTTGCTTGGGGTCCTGCTCTCTCTCTCTCTCTCTCTCTCTCTCTCTAGAGCTAACCCTACAAACAACCTTACTACTAGAGGTCCTCTCTCCATGAAGGATCAAGCTCATAAGCATACCCCTACATGGGTGAAGCCTATGTTAAACTTATGTTTTCTCAAGATTATCCATAGCTCTTCTTGCTTATCTTATAAGCTATCCCTCATACTCTCTTGTCTAGGGTTTTAGCGTACTCTGGGTGCATACTATGCCATGCTCATATAAGACCATAGGGTTTCTATAGATTCTTCACTAACCTCATCAATGAAGGATTTTTCCTTCACTTTAACTTGCACGACCCTTCCCAGAGTTGGATCACCAAAGGTACTAGGTCAGCTAACATCACATGGTTCATACTATCATAAGTATCCAAAACCAAAAGCATGTCAACCACACACGTGGTCGACCATGATATCCATCTCATCATGTCGTCTCTCTCTCTAACCACCGCTTAGGGTTAGGGTTAGCATCATCCTCATAGGATGTACCAGGTCTCTACTTATAATGGAGGTCTCTACCTCCAAGACTAACTCCCTCTACTCATCCTCAAGTCTCTCCTGAGGGCATGACAACATATGTCATACGACCTAAGCATGCAACTATTCTTTAGTTTACGCTTAAACTATTAAGCTTATGTCCATGAAATCTTATTTACATGCTTTTCATTAATTTGGTGGAGGATTCCTTAAACCTTATCAACCTTACCCATACCGTAAGAGGGTGAAGAAAAGAGAGAAAACCGTAATTCTTAAAATCCTTAACATCATTTGAGTTGAGAAGGGACGAACAAGATGACAGAGTCATAAAGGTATCTTATTTCGAGTCGAATCCTGAGACATTGGCCAGGCAGTCACACCAATCCGGGAGTCCTCATATTCTGACTAGCGGTGCAGAGGAAAATCTTGCCAGCCCCCAGACGTGATCCTTTTCTAGACACCTTTGTCTTTTGGAAAATCATCTAATAATTCCCTTGGGTTCTATAGAGTTTGTAAATTTCAATAATTATTAAAGATTAAATGAGGAACCTATGCTCTGATACCAAATGTAATGATCTCGCCTCCCAGTAACCCCCAATTAAGGGAGACCAAGAGATCAGAGCCGTTATCCCAATTTCTGGATCAAAGGTTTGACAGATAATCAATAATAATTATCAAATTCTACCAAACTAAATTGAAATCTGGTATAAAATAAAACTTTGCATACCTTTTTCAAAAACTTGGATATCTACTTCTATCCACATCTGGAGTCTATTCTAGCTAATCCTCCTTTTTAATTCTTATTTAATTCGACATATGCCACTTTACAGTTTGTCTTTTTCAATCTTGTACCTAAAAATCCGAAAAACAAAACGTCGGCCAACATAAATGAATATGCTGGTATGTGGGGGAAACAATAATTGTGCAATTAACTGTAACAACATATTGCAGACAATTATGATTTAACAAACAACTTTACGTTTTCTGCATAACTGCTCAATCCATACATACCCTAGCCTCTGTGCTATCCCTGTAGTGGACCTGGATGCTACCTTCCTTATGGTAGATCCCCATTAAACCCCTCATGATCCTACCTAACAGGTGAATCAATTTCTAGGGTTGATGAGTAGCATGGAACTACCCATAGGTAGCTGTTACAACCCCAATTTTTGGGATCATCCGGTGAGAAATGTAATTTCTCATATTAAAGATAATTGAACAAAGAATGGTATAATTTGTTTTGAAAACATGGATTTTGTTTACAATAGCCTTGATGTCTATGTTGTGGGCTTTATTGGCTATTGGGCCCAATAACAAGGAAATAACAAAGAAAATTCAATTAGTAATTGAATAATTGAATATTTGAGAAAAGGAAGAGGTAGAAACCTCTAGAAGGCAAAGAGGTGTAATCCAAGGATGGATTTCGTGCATCTTGGATTCCTTGGGTTCCAAGGAGCCCAAAGTTGCATAAAGAGTGCAATAAGAAAAGAAAAGATTAATTAAGTATTTCTTTATTAAGGAAGAAATTGAAAATAATGGTAAAATGTGGAAATTGAGTAGAAAGAGGCATAAATGAGATTCCTTGGTGAAATTTCGTATCCATGAGGTTGCTAATATTAAAAGGAATGCCAATGAGGAAAATAAAAGAGAAATTAAAAGAAATCCTCAAAAAGAGATATTTAAATGAGAAATAAACAAGATAATGTGAAATAATGCATAATGATGCATATAGAAGGATAATAAGTATCAAATAAAAAGAATTTCGAAATAATGGAGTGTCTTAGGATCCAAGGAGTCCCAATAAAGAGGAAAGAAAGAGAAAATACTAAAAAGGCAAAATAAGAGGATAATGTGTTGCATTATTAATGAATTACGTGGTATTGTTTAAAAGGATGATATTTTCTATAAAGGAAAATAGGATTTCACGATCAATGGATTAAAAAGCAAGAATAAAGAGAGTAAGTAAAAGGAATTTCAAATTCCTAAAACATCCAAATAATAAAGGATAATAGAAAAGAATAATGAAGAGAGAGAGAAAGGTTGTTGCTTCACAACCAAGGAAAGTGTATTTCCTTTTGAGTTGGACTTGAGTCCTCATGAGGCACGCCTTAGGGCTTCATACTCCACCCTATATAAAAGGGTAAAACTTTGGTCGAGGTCCAGGGAGAGATCCCATGCAATCCAACCTCTTCTCCTTCTTCTTCTTCCCGTGCTAACCCTAACCAAGAAAACATAGGGCTGTCTTGGGGTCAACTGGCGGCTGTGGTGGATCTTGATGAAGGCTCGACACAACCCTAGGGGCCTGGGGTAGCCAACTACCTCTCCCTTGCTTCCATATCCACCCAAAATGGCCAGCAGACCTGCAGGCGTTGCTGCGGTGGGCACAGCATCCGGGCCTGACTTCGGCCACCTCAGCCGTAGTTAAGGACCTCTGCAAGAACGATGGAGGGCGGTGGAGACCATGGGATCATCGCCGACGTGCTAGGGGTACAGGAGAGGTGAGGAAGAACCCTCACGAGCCGCTACAGTTGGCCGCGGCACTAGGTTGTGCAAGGTAGAAGAAGACATGGGCTTTGGACGGTTCTGCCCCTCCGGGCATTGAAGAGATGGGAACTTAACTAAGGGCGTTTCAGACTTTTTGTTATTTTTTCAAAATAGCAAGCTGCGTTGCATGGGACGAGGCGTCGTGGCGCCCTCTCATTGGTTGTGGTAAGTGTTTTATTGCAAAAATCATAACTAATTCTAGGAAACTCGGATTGAGACAAATCTTATATGAAAATTGATCCTCAGAACGAGGGGAATTCAATAAAAACATGTTTAGAAGCTAATTCCTCTTGCTATGCGAAAAGTAGTGTAAATCATCATCTTTAATGAATTAAAGATTAAGAAACCCTATTTTGATATGAATAAAGTGTTTAATAGGGTTTAATGGATCATTAGAGTTGATGTTAACCTGTTAAATGTAAAAAGGTACTTTATGTTAAAAAAGGAAGAACTTTGCACATGATTAGTCTAATTTAGAGTTTATGTGTGTAAATGTCCTTGAATTTGAAAAGGGCATAAAGTTATCATCTTTAATGATTTAATTAAGGAAAAACCCTTAAATTTGATGATAAATGGACTTAATGACGTTATTTGGATGATTCAAGCTGATATTAACCTGTTGTTAATAAAAGTGAAAATAGGATCTAAAAAGATGATCTTTTAATATAATTGGCTTAATTTAGGGTTTCGTGCATGATTATGCATTAATGATCTTGAAAACCCTAATTTAGGAGAATATGTCTTTTAATTGGTTTAAGTGTCCAAATCCATGAATAAATAGGGATGTGATGATCCTAAGTCAATTTGGGTATAAAAGACTATTAAAATGGATAGTTGAGCAATTAAGGTTCATATAAATGGAAAAGAGTATTTTAGGGTTTGTTAACCTAAAAGGGATAAAGTTTGAGAAATTGATCTAAGAAACCCTAATGAATATTAATGAAACCTTAATGCGGATTAGAAACCCTAGAAAGTGAATCCAAGTCAATAAAGTAGATTCTTGATAAAGTGTGTAATAAATAGAGTACATATTCTTTTCAGGAATTATGTGATGATTGAATTACTTGCTTGGATCTATTGATTGGCTTGATTGTATATACATGAAGTATATGTTGAATAATCTGCATGACTCATCAAATTAGGTATGTGGTTACACTTATGAATAATTGCTCTAGTTTCACGGCGATTCCCGAAGTTTTAATCGGTTGCTTGAAAATAACTGTTGGATGTTTATTTATTTCATGCAACTATAAAGTGACTATGACTATCACTATAAATGTATGTATATAACTGACTAGATCCGGATCCACCTCTATTGCTTTGAAAAGGCTAAAAAAAAGGGCTAATCCTAGACAAAGGTCTAGGTTATCGAGAGTTAGAAACTGGGCTACCTACGTGTAGTGCCATGAGACTCATTAGCCTGCCATGAGTTAAGGAGTGGGCTACTTACGAGTAGTGCCATGTGACTCAACCCTAGAAATTGGTTCACTTAGAGGTGGATCATGAGGGGTTTAATGGGGACAGCATAGAGGATAGGGTACTCTTGGATCGTGGAGTTATATCTAAAATGTAATCTTGGTTGTTAAATGATTCATTGAATGATTACATTGTTAACGTATTTACATAATTATTGTTTCCCCCACATACCAGCTTCGGCTGACCGACGTTTTGTTTGTCGGCATTTTAGGTACAAGCCAAAAGGACAAACAGTAAATCGTCATATTGTGAAATACATGAAGTTAAATACAAGGAAGATTAGTTAGAGTAGAATCCTTAAGTGGATAGAAGTTTAGAGATCCAAGTTTTAAAAAGGTATGCAAAAATTTATTTTCTTACATCTTTTCAGTATAGTAGGTTAAAATTTGATAATTATTCTTGGTTAATTGCCGAACCTTTGATCCGGAAGTTATGGGTGCGGCTTCGACCTCTCAGTCTTCCTTAATTGGGGGTTATCAGGAGGTGGGGTTGTAACATTTGGTATCAGAGCGTAGGTTCCCCACTTAACCATTAATAATTATTTAATTTTACAAACTCTTTAGAACCCAAGGGAGTTATTAGAGGAATATCTGAAAGATGGAGGTGTCTAGAAAAGGATCACGACTGGGGGCTGGCAATATTTTCCTCTGCACCGCTAGTCGGAATACGAGGACTCCTGGATCCGTGTGACTACCTGGCCAAAGTCATAGGGTATGAATCGAAATAAGATACCTTTAGGACTTTCTCATCTTATTCATCCCTTCTCATCACAAATTCCCTTAAGGACCTTAAGGATTAGGGTTTTTCTCTCTCCTCCTTGCCCTCTTGAGGTATGGGTAAGGTTGATAAGGTTTAAGGGATCCTCCACCACATTAAAGGAAAATCATGTAAATAAGATGTCATGGACATAAGCTTAATAGATTAAGCGCAAATTAAAGGATAGATACATGCTTAGGTCGTATGACATAAGTTGTCATGTCCTCAGAAGAGGCCTGAGGCTAGATAATAAATGTATATTTATCTCTTTTATTTATATATTTTTGATATTTCTTTAGGTTTATTTTGTTATTTATTCTCTTAGTTTCATAATTAATTTTTTTATTTTAGATTTTTATCTTTAATTGGATTTTTAATTCTATTTTCTTGGGTTTTGTAGGAAAATTATATAATTTGCAGCAGTCCTGAAATTCATATATACCCTCCACCAAAAGTGACATAACTCTTGCATTCGAACTCCAAATTGAGTGCACACGTATTCATTGGAAAGGGAATTTAATTTCCTAAAATAAAATCCATTATTTGGATGGCGTTTGTGCTTTTAACGGGAGAGAAATACGTTCAAAATCACTGCTGCGAGAATCTGCATTAAAGGGAGTTACATGGTCAAGATAATTAAAGACAATCAACTTTCGATTTGACCAGATCCAGAAAATTCAAAAAAATGGTCTCCCTCTCTTTTTTACCTCTCTTTTGATGGCATCCTACCCCCTCCCCCTCCTATAAAAGGAGGGACTCTTCACTTGTAAAAGCATTCCATTCTTCATTCTATTTCATCCAATTTTTAGTTGTAGACCACATCTTGTATAATGTTGGATCTCATTTTAGTTTGCAATTCTTCTGATCTTGTTATGTCTGAGTAAATCTCTCTGGGGAATGGAAGTAGCCCCTTAGCCCGGTTCTATTCAATATAATCAATTATATTCCTCCATCGAACAAATGTCTTCTCTCTGTTTCTTTGTGATTATTTGGATGATCTGATATATTCTTATGGAGTGATATGACTGTGGATCTCTGTAAGAATGAAACAATAGTCCCTTAATTGTGATTATCATCTTTTTGTCTATTTAATCTTATTCTTGTTATAATCCTTGGTGACGCGACCACCTGAGCCTTGGGTTTGAACGCCGGTTTGAATTCACATGCTTTTTGATATGACCGTGGATAATGGCATGTTGGACGGCTGGGCAATGATCCGTGAACGCCGGGACCAACGGGTTCACAGGAAGTCTGACCCTTGTGAGTTTGTCTGTAAGGACATGTAAACACAAGGTCCTAATTTGATCCTTGGAATTTAGAATTTGATTAGTTGAATAGGAACGTGGTTTTGGTGGTGATCTTCCGGACCCCAGATCTTTATTTTTTTGATTAGTTAAATTTTATTTCAGCACTTTTATTTTTGTTCTTAGTATTAACAACTCTCTCAAATCGGGATTTAATTCTTATACTTGCAATCAGATTTGGATTTTAACTTTTCTTTTTCGCCGTCCCTTGGATCGATACCTATCTATACTAAGTTGACTTGTTGTTCACAACAAGTTGACAACCAAGTTAGAAGGTTAAACTCTAGGACTTTTCCTAGTGATTGTTGCATGTACAACGACACACATCAATTTGGCGCCGTTGCCGGGGACGACATAGTTGTTTTTCAGATCTGGTTGCCTGTATATCTTGTATAATCCTTGTTCATATTCTCTTACTTTCATAACTTTAGTTTTTTTTTGATAATTTTCTTTTAGTTTTTGTAATTTCTTTTTACCTTCCGAGCACAATTCCGGAAGTGTATCTCCTCTTTCTGCTGAGTTTCCATTCCAGCAGTACTGCTTTCTAGTTACTTTTTTTTTGTAATTTTAGTTATTTCATAATTTTTGAATATAATTTTTAGTTCTCTTTGTAATTTTTGACTAACCTCTCACCTCATAATCTTTCTTCTCTCGTTCATTGATTGACATATCTTTCAGGAATTTTTCTTTTCAAATGGAGTGGGCATCCCAATACCCCCCACAATGTTATTATTGTGGTCTCTACCACCATGCATCTCTTTCCTGTCTGATTCTACCCCATGCTTATAATAGCACCCCTTTTAATTGCGAGCCCTTTCATCCTGGTGGATACAATGTGAATCCACATTTTTCTAAGAACTATTATGGGGAACCTTGCTATCCATATTCTAATGGGGGATATGATCAACAAATTTTTTTTGGGGTGTAACCAATAAAACCTTGGGGGTTATGAACATGTTTATGAAACCCAATGTAATCCTCAACAAGAAGAGAAACTTAAGTCCCTAGAGAATATGGCAACAAAACTACTAACTAGCCAAAGCTTATTGGCCACCTTACTAGAAGCCCAAACCCAAAATATAGATTGTTCAAATATGTTTCCTCATGAATTGGTGACACCTTATAATATTGAATCTTCCTACCAAGATGGACGCAATGGAAATTACAATCCACCATCTTCTGGAGATTATTATGAGGAGCAATGCCACCCAAAACAATATGAGGAGTACAATGGCCAAGGACACTATAGGGTGTGTGGTGAGGATGACCAAAATTTTGGGGTGTATAAATCCTATGGTGAAATGCAAATTGATCTTGAACTGGAAGATAGACTTAAGGCCCTAGAAAAGATGGTAGCAGAAGCACAAGCAAAACTTGAATCCAGTCAAGCCATGTTAGCTACCTTTATAGAGGATCAATCACAAACTCCCCCTATAGAGCTTGAGCAACCCAAGATGGTTCTTCTTGACGATGATGATGATGATCCTTATTTTGTGTCATATATGTCAGATCCTGAAGAAATAGAACAAACCATGGAGACATATTTTATGTGTGATGAGGACGTTGGTATCCCTATCTTTCCTTTAGAGACTCTATTACTTGAATATGAAATGTCAAAGAAGGAGAGTCATTCTGAAGATCCAACAACTCCTCCCATCCTCAACATAAATCTGAATGATACCATAGACCAATACCCTTCTTTTGAGTCTATTTTGGATAATGAGAATCTAACCCCCTTTATGATTCTTCCCAAGCCGTAACAGCCAATTTCCATCCCACACATGGCTGATCTAGAAGGGGAGATACCACCATTAGAAGAAGCCCACACACCCCCTTCTATTGTTTGCAAGGAAGACATCATCATCCCTCCTAAATACTTGGGGAACCCTTGTACAAAAAAATTAGAGACATATGTTACATCAACAATGAAACTTACCAAACCCAATGTTGATGGCATTAATTTTAAGGAAAAACAAAACACTTTTATAAATGATTTTAAATTTTTTGTATTAGCATCAATTCTCCCATATGCAGGTCATCATGATGGTGGAAAACCTGAACTAGATCCTCCACTCGACTCAGTTCATCATGCTCTACTGGCATTACTAGTCGGGTACCCGTCAACCTCCCCTTATCCACATCCATATTCAACACTTCCCTTGCTATCGAAGGAAGATCTATGGATATTATTGGAGGGAATGCGAGGTGAAAGAAAATATGAGCACCCCACTGAGCTTCTACAATTACCCTATCATAGGGTACATTATGAAGCTCCTCAGATAAAGGTCCCATCCCTCATACACATCCCCTTCAGCTGGACATTTTTTGAGCTACCTAGGCCACCTAGAAATCCTCGCTCTTCTCTTCCCTCCATCTCGGGTTTTGATTTTTCTCGGGATGAGCAACAATCTAAGTCCGGGGTGGAGGTGGGTGGTATGTTTCTATTCCACCCCCTTATCTTTTTTTATTCTTGCATTATTTCTACCCTTTTTTGTTTTGCATATAGTTACTTTGTTTATGGCCATTATCTAGTCGGCCATGTTTTTATTTCTTTTGTTGAAAAATGGCCTTTATCTAGTCGGCCAATATGAATAAATGTTTATCATTATACCCCTTTGAATTTAGTAAATCTTTTGCAAAAATTGTTACAAATTGCCATGTCTAAAACCACCATGTCACCTAGGATCCCAAAATAACATCACTCCTTGGAAAAGTTGGCAAGCCGTATGGAATCAATCAAAACCAAACACAAATTTTCTCTATTTTTAAATTGTTGATTAACTTGATATAAATCTTGTATAATGTGATTGACATGAATGTTCTTTCTGATGTAATGACACTTTCAAAAAAAAGAAAGAGAAAATAAATGTATGAAGTTATAAGCACAAGGACACCTTTTGTTTCCCCCTTATTTTCTTTCTAAAAAAAGAGAAGCAAAGAATCACCACCAGACAAAAATCAAGTCCGGGGTGGCATGATTCCCATATAAAAAATTCCATACCCCACAAAGGGGCGTACCATCAAAAGATGCCAAAAGTGCACATTAAAAAAATTGTGACCAATGTAGCCACAACTCCACAAATTTAAATCCCAAGTCGAATAGAGGAGGGATAAAAAAAATTAATCACTTCGTTCTTTGTTTTCACACCCCCTAATTTCATCTTGTTCTTGTGCAACAACTCACAAAAAAAATACATTTATAAAAATGATAGTGTCAAAGCAAAAGTAAGATGAAGCATGTTTTTCTACAAAAACTTGATTTAGAACCAAGATATGATATTTGTTTTTAATAGGGAATATAGAATTTTGTGTTTTGTGGTTTTAGGAGATTGGGTTGTTTGGACAAATTTGGAGTAAGGAATAAAGTGATGTTACAAGGGTGAGGATAGACATGTTGTTAGTATAAATTGGAATAATTTGAAATTTTAATTGTTTGAGGACAAACAAAGATTCAAGTCCGGGGTATTTTGATAAATGTATATTTATCCCTTTTATTTATATATTTTTGATATTTGTTTAGGTTTATTTTGTTATTTATTCTATTAGTTTCATAATTAATTATTTTATTTTAGATTTTTATCTTTAATTGGAGTTTTAATTCTATTTTCTTGGGTTTTGTAGGAAATTATACAATTTGCAGCAGTCCTGAAATTCATATATACCCTCCACCAAAAGTGACATAACTCTTGCATTAGAACTCCAAATTGAGTACACAAGTATTCATTGGAAAGGGAATTTAATTTACTAAAATAAAATACTATTATTTGGATGGCGTTTGTGCTTTTAACGGGAGATAAAGACGTTCGAAAGCACTGCTGCGAGAATCTGCATTAAAGGGAGTTACATGGTCAAGATAATTAAAGACAATCAACTTTCGATTTGACCAGATCCAGAAAATTCAAAAAATTGGTCTCCCTCTTTTTTTTCCCTCTCTTTTGAGGGCATCCTACCCCCTCCCACTCCTATAAAAGGAGGGACTCTTCACTTGTAAAAGCATTCCATTCTTCATTCTATTTCATCTAATTTTTAGTTGTAGACCACATCTTGTATAATGTTGGATCTCATTTTAGTTTACAATTCTTCTGGTCTTGTTATGTCTGAGTAAATCTCTCTGGGGAATGGAAGTAGCCCCTTCGCCCGGTTCTATTCAATATAATCAATTATATTCCTCCATTGAACAAATGTCTTCTCTCTGTTTCTTTGTGATTATTTGGATGATCTGCTATATTCTTATGGAGTGATATGACCGTGGATCTCTGTAAGAATGAAACAATAGTCCCTTAATTGCGATTATCATCTTTTCGTCTATTTAATCTTATTCTTGTTATAATCCTTGGTGACACGACCACCTGAGACTTGGGTTTGAACGCCGGTTTGAATTCACATGCTTTTTGATATGACCGTGGATAATGGCATGTTGGACGGTTGGGCAATGATCCGTGAACGCCGGGACCAACAGATTCACGGGAAGTCTGACCCTTGTGAGTTTGTCTGTAAGGACATGTAAACACAAGGTCCTGATTTGATCCTTGGAGTTTAGAATTTGATTAGTTGAATAGGAACGTGGTTTTGGTGGTGATCTTCCGGACCCCAGATCTTTATTTTTTGATTAGTTAAATTTTATTTCAGCACTTTTATTTTTGTTCTTAGTATTAACAACTCTCTCAAATCGGGATTTAATTCTTGTACTTGCAATCGGATTTGGATTTTGACTTTTCTTTTTCGCCATCCTTTAGATCGATACCTATCTATACTAAGTTGACTTGTTGTTCACAACAAGTTGACAACCGGGTTAGAAGGTTAAACTCTAGGACTTTTCCTAGTGATTGTTGCGTGTACAACGACACACATCACTAGACCTTCTTGTCAGGAGGATAAGTTAGTCTTGGAGATAGAGATCTCCATTGCAAGTAGAGACCTGGCACATCCTCTGAGGATGATGTTAACCCTAAGTGAAGGTTAGAGAGGGAGAGCTAGATGTCTTGGTAGACCAGGAGTTTGGATGGACATGCTTGGGATGCCATATGAGCCATGAGAGGTTGGATGACCGAGTACCTCTGCTAACCCAACCCTAGGAAGGGTCGTGTATGTTAGAGTGAAGGATAGCTCCTTCATTGTTGAGGTTACAGAAGAACCTATGGAACCCCATGATCTAATATGAGCATGGCATAATAGGCACCTTGTATGTATCAGTAGTGTGAGCAATAGGTTAAACCCTGGCTGAGGGAGTTTGATGGATAGCTTATGTGATAAGTCTAAGGGGTTATGGATAACCTTGAGCGAATATAAGTTGACCATAGGCTTCATCCAGCTAGGGGCATGCTTTTAAAGTTGATCCTTCATGAAGAGAGAACCTCTAATGGTGAGGTTGGATGTAGGGTTAGCTCTAGAGAGAGCAGGGAACCCAGCAAGAAGGTTGGAAGCCTAAAACCCTGAGATATGAGGAACAATGGATGATAGTGGTTGCCTCATGATCGATCCCTAGAAGTTGATGATATCTTGGTTACCTTTAGAGGGACCAAACCCTAGAGAGAGAAGATGAAGATTTTGGTACCTATGTGCCTATGGTATAGGTGTTTACCTTCTGAGGTAGGAAGAAGAGTTCCTTAGACCTAGAAGGGTTTAGTAACGGGTTATGAGGCCTTGTACCATGCTGGTTGTCCTTAAGAAGGACCCAACTCTAAGTGTTGCTCGAGTTGAAGGATGACAAGGAGTGCATGTCATGCCTTTTGCATGCTTGGTTCGTAGTTAAGAGATAGATCATGCAGTTGGACACCTAAAGGTGAACCTAGGGTTCCAGACCTAAGAGGGGAAGTGGTATACCTAATGCTCATGATGAGAATTAAGTTGCCATAGTTTCGAGCATGGTACGCCTCATGTATAAAGGAAAAGGGAAGCCCCTTAAGTTTAAGGTATGTTTGATGAACCCCTCACAACTAGGTTGATGATAAAGGAAAGTATGATCTTGATCCAACATCGAGGAAAGAGGATAAGTATGACCAAGTATGGTACAATAGGTGATCGGATTGTGCCTTAATAGCTTACTAGGGTTAAGTAGGCTCATGAGGATGTAAACCCTAGACCTAAGAGCTTTTGCGACCTTGTTGTAAAGAGATAGTTTTCCTCCCATCCTGGGAGAGGGACCCCTTTGGTTGGGTGTATATCAGTTTTGTTGGTTTAAGGTAACCTAAAGAGGTCTCATAGGATCTTGAGAAGCTAAGTGAAAAGTACATTGTATGAGAATGAACCTGTAGACCCATAGATATCCATCTCTAATTGCATATGAATGCGTTACCATGGAGGTAAACAGTACGGGGCTTGACCAAGGTAGGCAGGTTGCCATGATCCCTATGAAAGGATGAAAGCCAGCCCATGAATGCAGAAGGAGAGATGATGAAGACTTGGGTAAGGTTCTAAGTGAACATGTACTATAAATGGAGAATCCTAAGTCTATCCTAAGGTCAGGTAGGGATAAGACCGATGAAGGTAGGAGTTGCCTAATTCCCTAGTTGCACATGACCATAGGGTCGGGAGGTAACAACTATCATTGTCTGAGGGCCATGAGTTAGGAGATTGATCACCTTCATGAACTCATGGGACCTGAAGGGCAGATGAGTAGGGCACTCTTGGGATGCATAAGGGAAGAGGGATGACCCCAAAAGTGCCGGCACCCTATAGACCGCGAGGAGATGACCAAGGGTTGTGTGTAAACCTAGGTAGGTTCGAGACCAGCTTTCCATGGAAGTAACTTTGATATCGAGATGATTGTGATGAAGTGACATATGAGGCACGTTTCAACTGAGATTTAAAGGTGTACTGACAAGGTGGGATGTACCATCTCTACTTTTGGAACAGGAAGAACTCTGTATTTGGACTGCAGCCAAATGCTTATTTCCTCTTGTTATGGGAGTGAGAGATAGGACATTACGCATGCCACACACCAAGGATAAGAGATGATGTAGGTTGGAACGTTGCCACGAGAAATGGGGATAGAGAAGATAACCTACCCTAGTAAAGTGAATGATACATGGATGGTTTGCAAACACTAAGAGGAATGAGGTAGTCACCTTATGAGGAAGTTTTTATCATGAGCTATGTAGAACTTACAAGTTACACCAGGTTGAGTTTGATCACCAGGATGATGAAATCAGAGAGTGTTCTTAATGAAGATAGACATAGAGTTTGAGGTGAGATGATAAGTGAAATACATGGAAGTGTATGCCTTCAACGTTACCTAATACGTAAGGATGTAAAGTAGTAATGGATGCTCTGGTTGAGATACAACTGACTTGTTTGACTAGAAGCTAGAAGAGGTCGTTTGGCTAACCCTATGTTTGAAAAGGAGAGGTGTTTGGATAACACTCAGATGTAACAAGATTCGTTGAAAAGTTAAGGGTTGTTTGGTTAGCCAGTCTAGTCCTTGATGCAATGAATGGATGGTGGTAGAACCTTAGATGCACTTCTTTGGAAAAGAAGGTGATGAAACCACCGACTAGAGTGGTTTAGGGTTTCGGAGGAATCGATCTTGAAGAATCATGACATACAGGAAATCATGATTGAAGATCACCATACACCGTGGTAAATGGCAATAGCACTTTGGATGCTTAAGAAAAAGTTGCATGTGGTTTATGGTCATGCAAGCCAGGAGGTAGCGGACGAACCCCAGTAACCCAGTGTATCGATATAGAGGACAAAAGAGTCCCCGAGAGGGAATGGGAGTTCATCACTATGGATATTGTGATAGGTCTCTCCTAGACCAAGGAAGGTCGAGATGCAATATGGGTTATGGTAGATCGCCTTACCTAGATGACATAAGAAAGAAAGAGTACTGTCAAGGGATAGATCGGGTTGAACTACATATAAGAGAGATGGTTCAACTACACCATGATGCGAGTTCAAAAGTTCATGAGTATGACTTAAAGGTTCACTTCCATAAGGTGAAAGTAGGTACATGAAGAACTCGATGATAGTACAGTTTATCACCCCTAACTAATGGTTAGTATAATCCAGACTAAAGGGGTCTGATGAGAGCATGTGTGCTCGTTCAGGGTGACATATAGAGACAGTTCTTGTCCTATGAAAGATGTGACAATGACCACCATAGCCAGTATCGGGTTTTACAAGAAGCTCTGTAAGATAGGTTGTGTCGGTCACCACTTCAGTAAGGTGATGTTGGTGAAAGGACCACATGATGGTTAGAAAAGGACCACAGTACATGAAGACAAAAGTTGCTTTAATCATGCAATGGCTGAAAGGAGCCTAGAGATGACGAGAGTCATGAGCAGATGCAAAGTAGACTGACATGCAGTCCACTGTGGGAGAATATGTGACATGAAAATCCGACCCCTCGAAGTTATAACTAAGAGAGCTGAGTCCCCGATGCATGGGTTCTTTTGACATGGTTTGGTTGAGAAGGTTAAGTTTGACCTTACCCCTCAGGATAAAGTAATGTGTGATGAGTTCCATGTGTCCAATTTAGAGCACTATGTGAGGTACCCGACCATATGCTGAGTAATGAACCTAGTGAGCCCAAGGGAGGCTGACATGGCCTGAGTCACCTGTGCAGTTTATAGACGTCGGGATGAAAGAACTCAGAGAAAAGAATATGTGATGATAAAGGTTCTTTGGAGACGCCATGAGTATGGTAAAGCCACATAGGGGCCAATGATGGACATGGAAAAGTCTTATCCTGAATTGTTTGTTTGCTTGATAGAATTTTGAGGACAAAATTCCTATAGGAGGGGAAGGATGTTACAACCCCAATTTTTGGGATCATCCGGTGAGAAATGTAATTTCTCATATTAAAGATAATTGAGCAAAGAATGGTATAATTTGTTTTGAAAACATGGATTTTGTTTACAATAGCCTTGATGTCTGTGTTGTGGGCTTTATTGGCTATTGGGCCCAATAACAAGGAAATAACAAAGAAAATTCAATTAGTAATTGAATAATTGTATATTTGAGAAAAGGAAGAGGTAGAAACCTCTAGAAGGCAAAGAGGTGTAATCTAAGGATGGATTTCGTGCCTCTTAGATTCCTTGGGTTCCAAGGAGCCCAAAGTTGCATAAAGAAAGCAATAAGAAAAGAAAATATTAATTAAGTATTTCTTTATTAAGGAAGAAATTGGAAATAATGGTAAAATGTGGAAATTGAGTAGAAAGAGGCGTAAATGAGATTCCTTGGTGAAACTTCATATCCATGAGGTTGCTAATATTAAAAGGAATGCCAATGAGGAAAATAAAAGAGAAATAAAAAGAAATCCTCAAAAAGAGATATTTAAATGAGAAATAAACAAGATAATGTGAAATAATGCATAATGATGCATCTAGAAGGATAATAAGTATCCAATAAAAAGAATTTCGAAATAATGGAGTGTCTTGGGATCCAAGGAGTCCCAATAAAGAGGAAAGAAAGAGAAAATACTAAAAAGGCAAAAAAAGAGGATAATGTGTTGCATTATTAATGAATTACGTGGTATTGTTTAAAAGGATGATATTTTCTATAAAGGAAAATAGGATTTCGTGATCAATGGATTAAAAAGAAAGAATAAAGAGAGTAAGTAAAAGGAATTTCTAATTCCTAAAACATCCAAATAATAAAGGATAATAGAAAAGAATAATGAAGAGAGAGAGAAAGGTTGTTGCTTCACAACCAAGGATAGTGTATTTCCTTTCGAGTTGGAATTGAGTCCTCATGAGGCACGCCTTAGGGCTTCATACTCCACCCTATATGAAAGGGTAAAACTCTGGTCGAGGTCCAGGGAGAGATCCCATGCAATCCAACCTCTTCTCCTTCTTCTTCCCGTGCTAACCCTAACCAAGAAAATGTAGGGCTGTCTTGGGGTCAACTGGCGGCTGTGGTGGATCTTGATGAAGGCTCGACACAACCCTAGGGGCATGGGGTAGACAACTACCTCTCCCTTGCTTCCATATCTGCCCAAAACGGCCAGCAGACCTGCAGGCGTTGCTGCGGTGGGAACAGCAGCCGGGCCTGACTTCGGCCACCTCGGCCGCAGCTAAGGACCTCTGCAAGCACGGCGGAGGGCGGCGGAGACCATGGGATCGTCGCCGACGTGCTAGGGGTGCAGGAGAGGTGAGGAAGAACCCTCACGAGCCGCTACACTTGGCCGCGACGCTAGGATGCGCAAGGTAGAAGAAGATATGGGCTTTGGACGGTTCTGCCCCTCCGGGCATTGTAGAGCCGGGAACTTAACCAAGGGCGTTTCAGACTTTTCATTATGTTTTCAAAATAGCAAGCTGCGTTGCATGGGACGAGGCGACGTGGCACCCTCTCATTGGCTGCGGTAAGTGTTTTATTGCAAAAATCATGACTAATTCTAGGAAACTCGGATTGAGACAAATCCTATATGAAAATTGATCCTCAGAACGAGGGGAATTCAATAAAAATATGTTTAGAAGCTAATTCCTCTTGCTATGAGAAAAGTAGTGTAAATCATCATCTTTAATGAATTAAAGATTAAGAAACCCTATTTTGATATGAATAAAGTGTTTAATAGGGTTTAATGGATCATTAAAGTTGATGTTAACCTGTTAAATGTAAAAAGGTACTTTATGTTAAAAAAGGAAGAACTTTGCACATGATTAGTCTAATTTAGAGTTTATGTGCATAAATGTGCTTGAATTTGAAAAGGGCATAAAGTTATCATCTTTAATGATTTAATTAAGGAAAAACCCTTAAATTTGATGATAAATGGACTTAATGACGTTATTTGGATAATTCAAGCTGATATTAACCTGTTGTTAATAAAAGTGAAAATAGGATCTAAAAAGATGATCTTTTTATATAATTGGATTAATTTAGGGTTTCGTGCATGATTATGCATTAATGAGATTGAAAACCCTAATTTAGGAGAATATGTCTTTTAATTGGTTTAAGTGTCCAAATCCATGAATAAATAGGGATGTGATGATCCTAAGTCAATTTGGGTATAAAAGACTATTAAAATGGATAGTTGAGCAATTAAGGTTCATATAAATGGAAAAGAGTATTTTAGGGTTTGTTAACCTAAAAGGGATAAAGTTTGAGAAATTGATCTAAGAAACCCTAATGAATATTAATGAAACCTTAATGCAGATTAGAAACCCTAGAAAGTGAATCCAAGTCAATAAAGTAGATTCTTGATAAAGTGTGTAATAAATAGAGTACATATTCTTTTCAGGAATTATGTGATGATTGAATTACTTGCTTGGATCTGTTGATTGGCTTGATTGTATATACATGAAGTATATGTTGAATAATCTGCATGACTCATCAAATCAGGTATGTGGTTACGCTTATGAATAATTTCTCTAGTTTCACGACGATTCCCGAAGTTTTAATCGATTGTTTGAAAATAATTGTTGGATGTTTATTTATTTCATGCAACTATAAAGTGACTATGACTATAACTATAAATGTGCGTATATAACTGACTAGATCTGGGTCCACCTCTATTGCTTTGAAAAGGCTAAAAAAAAGGGGTAATCCTAGAGCAAGGTCTAGGTTACCGAGAGTTAGAAACTGGGCTACCTACGTGTAGTGCCATGAGACTCATTAGCCTGTCATGAGTTAAGGAGTGGGCTACTTACGAGTAGTGCCATGTGACTCAACCCTAGAAATTGGTTCACTTAGAGGTGGATCATGAGGGGTTTAATGGGGACAACATATAGGATAGGGTACTCTTGGATCACGGAGTTATATCTAAAATTTAATCTTGGTTGTTAAATGATTCATCGAATGATTACATTGTTAACTTATTTACATAATTATTGTTTCCCCCACATACCAGCTTCGGCTGACTGACGTTTTGTTTGTCGGCGTTTTAGGTACAAGCCAAAAGGAGAAACAGTAAATCGTCATATTGTGAAATACATGAAGTTAAATACAAGGAGGATTAGTTAGAGTAGAATCCTTAAGTGGATACAAGTTTAGAGATCCAAGTTTTCAAAAAGGTATGAAAAAAATTATTTTCTTACAGCTTTTCAGTATAGTAGGTTAAAATTTGATAATTATTCTTGGTTAATTGCCGAACCTTTGATCCGGAAGTTATGAGTGCGGCTTCGACCTCTCGGTCTCCCTTAATTGGGGGTTATCGGGAGGTGGGGTTGTAACAGTAGCCCAATCCCTAACTCATGGTGTGCTAAAGAGTCGCATGGAACTACCCATAGGTAGCCCAATCCCTAACTCTTGATAACCTGTTGGTCCCACTTATCAAGTAGACCCTTTACCAGGTTACCCTTTTCATCATTAGCAAAGCCAAAGAGGAGGACCAGGATCTGAGCCAATCATGTATACATATTTATGGTGATAATCATAGTCACTTTATAGTTGCATGAAATAAAAGTCATCCAAGCAGTTATTTTCAGGAAATCGATAAAACATCCGAGAATTGCCGTGAAACTAAAGCGATTAACCATAAACGTAACCACATACCCGTTCTGCTGATTTGAGATAGAAATATTCCATGCAAGTAAGAAATCCAAGCAAGCAAGCACACACAACAAGATCCTGAAATAATCATACAATTTCTTCACTACTCATGTTATCAAGATATATTCAATCTAACTTGCTTCCTAGAATTTCTACTTTCTTTTATGATTTCACTTACAATTAGGGTTTCATTATCACTTTTTCTACTACAAACCCTAAAATAGTAAAACTACTCATAAACCCTAATTATCTTGTCCTATCTCTCCTAACATTCTTAAGATCAACAATTAGCAGCATATTTCCAAATAATTTGAATAAAACATATTAATCTCTTTCTTTACCCTAAATTAGGGTTTCTACATGCATTATCATGGATTCATGGATTAAACCCCTAAAACAAGCAACTTCTCATCTATATCAGATTCAATTCGTATTTTATCATCCAACATGCTAATAGATCTTAAATTAACTAGTTAGGCATCTTAGATTCGATCTCCAATCACAATTAGAGTTTTTAATCAAAGTTCAATGCATTATATGATCACTTTAGACACTTTTGACATTAGAAGCGAAATCTGGTTCTAATAACATTTTTATTGAATTCCTCACATTTTTCTTATCAAAATCCATATATAATATATTGCCATCCGAGTTACCAATATTGATTTTCAATTTTTGTAAGATAAAGATGGTTAAGCCAATTAGAAATAGCCACATTATCATATTTACCTTTTTTTGCTTCCAATATGGAACTGGATCAGGCGGTAAAAGACATATATGCCCTTAATATAATACGTGTGGCCTCAGGGCAATCAAGTCAATTGACCTTTCTTTCTTCCTCCTGTGGTCGCTTTCTTGTCCACTCACGCCGCAGACATGGCAATTCTTCCCGACACTGCAGATGGCCTCCCACCGCCGCATGTCCTCGTAGAACTAGCTCTTGCGCACCATGCCATTAGAGGCTCCATGGTGGCGTCCTGCCAACCCCAGCTTCTCTGTCCAAGGAGCCCGATCACCCCGACCTCCTCAGCCACCTGCCTCCCTAGTTGCCTTATTGCACTACGGCCTTCTCCCTTATGGACTCCAACACGATGGACCATCCAACAGAGTCTCAATCAACCTGTGGTAGAGGCTACCACAGATGATAGCAGGAGTCAGAACAACTCCACCATTATGGGAGAGGGAGAGTGCGCTTGCTCTGCCGTCAGGTGCCTAAGGCACCCTGTGGTTACGGCAGCCGTCCATGGTCCCCCAAACCTGCGGCCACCACTACTGGTCGGCACCGAAACATCGAAAACTTGAAAGAGGGTGTTTCCTACTGAGAACCCTCATTGATTGTGCATCAAGGAGGGGGAAGGTGAGGCAGATCAAGGAGGTGTTTGGAAGGTAGATTCTTGGCAGAGGTTCACAGCTGCCAACCTTATCCATCCGAACCCTTGGATGAAGAGGGTCCTTGCTAGACCGATGAGGAGGGGCACGCATCTAGGATGTGGAGGGGGGTATGATTACAGACCATCCTTTTATAGGACTAGAGGAATGTAGACAAATAAGGATGTATGGAAGATTGTTATGGAATTCGCTTCCCTTATTGCACACATGGTAAGAGAGGGTCTTAAGGGAAAGTATGGGTTTTCTTCTCTTATCTTTAATTATCTTCCCATCCTTATCATGTACATGAGGTCATGCCTTAGTCCAAGGATTTTCTCTTCTTAAACTCTTCCTCTTATATTACCTCTTTTTCCTTGGGGTTTAAGTAATCCAAAAGTTGCAAGGAGTATTACCACCATCCATAAACTCAATTTTCAAAGATTATTTAATCTCAACACCAACGAGGAAAGAAAATACTCCTTTATATAAACCCTTTGCTTTTATTCCAAAAGGCCACGAGAGGCACCGCCATATGATTTCCATATAATTCTTATCTTTTCCTCATTGTTTCAAATTTCCTTCTTAATAGATTTCTTTTTAAGGATTTCCCTTTATCTTTTATTTCCTTTTTCTCTTTTCCTAATTCCTTTCATTAGAATTCATATATAAACGAAATTTACTCCATTGTGGCCATTAATGCCACATTCTAGAGATTACTATGTATTTCTCATAAATACATTTGCTTAATATCCATTATCATGTAATCGTTTTCCATTAATTGGACTTTTCTTCTTTTCTTCTCTTTTATATCCATTATTGGATTAATATAATAATAGGAACCACAAAATTCCTAATGTAAGGGAGATTTGCAAAGAAATCCCATATTTGAAGCAAAGCGTACAACCTTTTCAATTAAGTGCAAATTCATAAAATCATTATATTTCAATTATGAAAACACATGCAAAATTGGGGTTGTAACACTAGATCATTCATCAAATCTCAATGACATGGTAATAAAATTGGTGATTGATATCACAAATGTTGCTCAAATATTGCTTGAATATTGCTTAATTGTTGCTCAAATATTGAATATGGATGAATGATCTCCCCTAAGGTCTAAATTGGAATCTAACCCCTAATATTCAAAAAATTTCAGCCTATGATCGTGATGTACAAAATGTTGAAACATGGTAATGAATCTTGATGTTGATGTGACTCGTATAATCCCCCATATGGACCTTGAGACCACCCACGACAGGGCTAGTAACTTTTATATCCCCAAAAACTCAGATCTTGAAGATGTTGACTCAATAGTAATTTTGAGGATTGTAATGTTGATTATATGCATAGGGTTAAATTCCTAAAAATGACCTAGGTCTGAATTAGTCACCCACCTCGAATATACTTGATGAAGTAATTGATGTTGAGATTTTGAAATATTGCTAGATTGTTTGTTATGGTTGAATGATCACACGTGTGGTTTGGACATGAATTAAAACCACAGACTTGCATGTTGGAACCCAAGATTTGAATACTTGAATCTTGAATCTTGAATTATGATCTTGTTGGTACATGACCCACTTAATTAACCTTGATTATCAATCCCAATCCTCACTCAGTATGGAGACATGACTTGAAAGTGAACTCAATTAGTGAACTATGATCTTTTGACCCCTTTATTAATCAACAAAAGTTTATAAGAGATTGTTGATGAGGTGATGATTTGAGGAAATGCTTTTGATTATATAGTTGAGGATGTTTCAATATTTGAGGATACGACTTGCATTGGATAGTCCCAATTTTGAGGTGTTTTTGAAATTTGAGGACAAAATTCCTATTAAGGAGGGAAGGATGTGATAAAATGAATTTTTCTTTATTTTTGTTCTATCCTAATTTTTTACTCTTTATGTTCACTTATGACCTCAATTTAATTTTTCTTGGCTACTTGATCAATATTGATACTCAAATTGGAAATATAGTGACCAATGTTAATTTTATACACATCATGACACCACAAATTATGTTAATTTATCACTCTACTCAAAGAAATAAAATTTTACATGAAACTTTATCTTTTGTTCTCAAACTTTTTCTAAATGTTCTACACATTTTTGTGAACCTATGGTCCAAATTTCATCTTATTTGGACATTCCTACAATTTTCAATGATTCCTTGAAGTTAATGTGTTAAAATCCCTATTAGTTGCCATTTTTATTTGATTTTTCCACCTCAGTGATCCAGGGCTCGCTTGGGGGATGAACCATAGCCCTAGGATCAACTATCCATGGATTGTAGCATGATATAATGACAATCACTTCATCTCCTACCTCCCATAATTAGTAGGGAGGAGTCAATGAGGATCGAGACTTGCAATCAACTGCTTGTGACCCCAATTTGAAAATCTGAGCGAACAAAAAGCATCCTCTCACAATTTCACTCCTATCCATACCCCATTTGACCAACATTAAAGATGAGTTTCACCATAAAAATAATTCCCTTATTTTCTCATCTCACTCCAACGGCCATGGCTGTAACCAAAATTCTTTTAACCCTAAATTTGCCCCCTCGACGCTATAAAAAGGCCTCCTAAGAATCGCCACCACCATGCCATGCTTGGAGACTCGCTATTTCTCACTCCCTCGGCCCTGAGCACCTCTATTTCTCCCTCCAATCACCTGCTTCTCTAAACAATACTGCCACACAGCCCATATTGGGCGTTCTTCCTCCTCGTCTCCTCTCCCCAAATCCTGACCTACCATCCAACTTGTGAGGTCTCAATGGACTTGGACGACACTCTCACTGCCTCCATAGAAGCCCCTTGCTCCCTTTCCCCCAAGCACTAGAGATTCCCCTCCACCTCACTTCCTGGCTCGTGTGTAGCCTGATCAAAGGAGGACTAGTTCATGAACCACCAGTCTAGAGAGCAAACCAATGCGAACCATTGCAGCAAATGAACCACAATTGAACCAACAATCAAGGAATTGAACCGCAAACCAAGGATCAAACTGATCCATCTAAAGTAGCAAGCCACATTTCTACTTGGCCCTATCTTGATCATCCATTATGCATAAAATGGCTTCCCCTTTTCCTGATTAAGGTATTTTTCTCTCTAAAATGGCTAGATCTTGTTTAAATCATAAAAATGCATCCTAGCTCCTAAAATTATGAATAAATAGTCAATTTTGATCAGAAAAACCCAAAGATCATTCAAAAATAATTTTTGAGACCTGATTCTAAATGATTCTCACTGATTTCCCTATACTTTGACCTCTTGCTATTATAAATTTTCAAATGACACAATAATCGTGATTTGTCTTTGGAAACCCTAATACTTGACTCTGATGATTATATTGAAATACTAAAATCATAACTTGACTATTGAAGAACCCATATCTATATTTGTTGACTTGATTCAATCTTGAATATGATTTCTAGGAGTAATGATTAATCTTGATGATGGTATCTTAGTGATTGACCTAAATCTTGTGAAACCCTTGATCATTTGACCTAATACCTGATCCATGACTTTACTTTTACATCTATCAAGAATTGACCTAATCTTGAATACCAATGATGCTAATAAATCATGATGATGATCTAAAGACTTGATAATGACTTGAATGATGATCATAATAATTAGGATTAGCTCATAAAATCTAGGTAGGTCATTCACACTAGAAATATTCTTGACACTTGAATAAATGTTGAACATCTTGAGATTGTTTATCATAAGTGAATTACCTAACCCCAAGGTTGAATAGGAATGAAAAACCCTAATCTTTTGATCAACCTAAATTGCACGTCCAGAAGGGAGGTGGACTTAGAAGGAATCAAACTTTAAATTTAGAACCCGAAACCTTCAAGGACCCCCACAACTTTATTACGGGGTCGAAGTAGATATACGGGGTCGAACATGGGGATGTGGTGAAGTTTCGGACACTTAAGATCTCACTCATAAGTTAGATAAGCCAAGACGATAGTTGAGGAAAGTAACGGGCTAGAACTGGTCTAGCAGATTGTCATGAAGTAAAACAAAGCAAAGGAAAGAAAATAAAACATAGTTTGTAGGATTCTACTAATCAAAGAGAAGGAGTTCCTGGCTACGTAACCACAAGTTGGGCAGTCTATGCACCCATTCTCGGGCATAGACAACCCTCGAACACCTCAGCAAGCAACCTACATCCAAACATAGCACGTACTGTGGTATCTGTTCTTGTGGGGTCATCCCACTCACTTTCGTGTAGCATGACTAAAACCCATCAACGATGTGAAACCTCTTTTGAGGATGACCAATTAGCACCTTAGAATATACTAGATACCCTCTCAGGTCTAGAATATTCTAAGATGCTAGGAACAAGCACGATCTGGGTAGAACCAGGTAGTGGGCCTGATCGAGCCTAGGTCCCAGGTTCTGCACAGATCACCTTGAACCATCCTCCTTTCAGATTCCAATTCAAACCACCTTCTCTTATCTATTTCTACCATGAATATCTCGATATAGGTAGGAAGAGAAGTTTAAGAAAGAAAGAGATCAACCAAACTAGCAATCATAACTAGACAGAGAAGATAGAACAGAAAACATACTAGATCTGAAATAAAACTACTTGTTTAAGGTAAAAGTACATAAACATGCCCAAAATGGGCTACATATCCAAGAAGGAACTCAACTAGCCATGGACAAGCATAGTTGGCACAGAACAAAGATGAAAGAACATCACTTGTACATAAATAGAGGAGATAAGTAAAATAAAGGAGAAGTAGAAGAGATTTAGCCCATAGAGGAGAGGTGACTCTCACTCCTTAGCCTCCATATAGACATGATCTCGTCTTTGGGTCATCCTCCTTGATCTTCTGGACTCCTCGACGTCCTTTCTCCTTGATTCCACCCCAAACAGTAGCTCAGTGGATGTGTGGAGGTGGAAGATGGCTGGAAATGGTGGGAAATGGGGGAACGGAGGTGGAAGTGATGATGGATAGAAGCTAACTGAAGAGATAGATGTAGGACGAGTTCGCTGGCCTTTCCAGGTCCTTCAAACTCTCCAACGGGGCTCTAGGAAACAAGAGGGGTTGGAACCACTAGGTGGAAACTCCCCAGATCAGAACTTGGAACTTACGATCCCTGAACCCTTCGTCTGATCGCCAGGGGTAGGTATTTATAGGTGAAGGCAGACCCGCAGTTGAGGACGCACTGTGATCGAGGTAAGATCTGTGGTCGCGGTAGATGACTCAGTCGAGGTAGGTTCACAGTTGTGGTCTTGCTTGCCACGGTCACGGTCCTTCTTGCCACGAACGCAGTCACGGTCGCGGCGGTCGAGGTCGCGGTCTATTTTCTAGCATCACTATAGAGTTGTGACCAGGATTGATTTTGTGATCGAGGCTGACACCACGGTCGCGGTGTATGCCTTGGTCACAGTCGATCTCACAATCATAGTGTCGGCTCACACCGTGGTCGAGGTGGATGCCTCAGTCGTTGTCCTACTCATCACGATTGCGGTTGCAGTGGATGGGAATCTAGCTGCTGCAAAAATCATGTGTTGGGGAGAAACCTTGGAGAGTCAATGGCTTTTCAGGTTCGGTGCCTGCAAGTCCCAAAATTGGCTAGTTTGAGCAACTTTATCTATGAAAAGATATACATTACTAAAAGATAAGAAACATGAGATATTTTGGGCATATTAAGGCTATAGAGACACAAAACCATAGATAAATGCTTAGCATAAATACGTAAATTTAGGTGTTATCAACAACCCCAAGCTTAAACCTTTTCTTGTCCTCAAGCAAGAATGTGCTCAAAGAACAAATAGATAACATCCAAACTAAACTTGGAAATGAGTGATAAGGTTAAGAAAAATAGTTTAAAACATCAATTCTCTTGATCCATGTCATTTCAAAACAACCCCCACCAATCGAGCACAATCCTACCAAAGTAAGATCAAAGGGTAACCAGGAAAGATTAAGCTAGTACACTATACCCTGTCGATACTCATAAGGGTTTGAATCATAATTATACAACATAAAAGCATTGTCATAAAGGCGACCACACGGGTGATGAGCAATGGTCCATCATCATGTATTCGTGTAGACCAACCGAGAACAACGCGCCTCCCACTTATTCAGGTCCTAAGAGGCAAAAAAAGCAAAAAGACTCTAATGACTTCTGAGGATCCCGATCTACGTCATTTTTGTCCATGTAATGAGAAATAGTCCCTGCAGTCTGAGGCAGTTGACCCAAAGCAGTGAGACAAACTCCTCGTATTGCGCTCGAACCAACCCTGCTACTGGGATGATCTCATAGGTCTCCTAGGAGTTCCTAGTGGCTCTCTAATGATCCTTAGGGTGGCACTACTAGGCACGACATACCCGCGTTCATGAGCACAATCATACACTGGCTGGGCACCATCCTCAACTCTCCTAAAAGATAAAACAACACTCATTTGTTCACTCTCAGGCTTTTATTCTCTGCATTCTATTTTTATAGGCTTGGGTGAGAACTATTTTGATATTTTTGGGATTTTTGTGGGCGGCCAAACCTCTTTTGAAAATTTTTAACTTTTCATCTTTTTGACTCAATCTAAGGTGAGAGGGCACATAGTCCATCAAGGAAAACACTTCAACTTGATTATAGCTCAAAACTCATCATTATCCACTTGAGACGTGTGAAAAGATAGTAATTATGATTCAGGGATCCTTAGAGTAGAGGAAAGCTTGTGAAATCACATCTAAGAGTCTTTGATCATGCTTTAGCTCTTTCCAACAATCATATACCTTGGATTTGTCATTAACAACATAGATCAAGGTAATAAAGCTTTAAGCTATGAAAAAGGCACATAACCTTAGATTTATTACCAAACTTAAGGAAAGAGTCAATGAGCAAGTCATGCAAAAGATCAAGCAATTTAAGATGAAAATTGTGCATTTAGGCATAATGTCAAGCATTCATCTATTATATTCACACCACATAGCCATAATTGCAAAGCTAAAAATTAATAAACAAAGTCTTACAAAGCTAAAAATTTTAAAAGTTTTAAACATCTACGCTAAATGCAAGGGACATAGAAGATAATGCATGCATGTTATGAAAGAAATAAAATGGAAAGGCAGAAGATAGAGGGTGGTACACCCTGACCACCCCAAGCTTAATTTTTTGCTTGTCCTTGAGCAAATCTCAGGCTTTGGATGGTGTGGAAAGCAACTGCTATTGGTAATCACTGTTTATAAACTGGTCCAGGTTATCTATGCTACTTGATGTGTTCTCATAGTCCTAGTTTATTCCTTGTTGAAAATGAAGTGATTGCTTGAAATCCTGGGCCGACTGATAGAAAGACCGGAGGGGTTACTGAAATGACTGCTGAAAATTTAGTTAAGGCGATGGAGGGAAGGCCATGTCAAACCTCTATCTGAGGTACTGCACATCCTACTCCAACATGTCAAAGTGTCAGCCCTGAAATCGGTCATGAACTCATAAAGGTTCCCTGAATTGGGGTATGGGGCATATTTTTCATGCTGAGGAGGTTGTAGGTAGTTTGCAGTAGGCATCCCTGTGTAGGGTCCTCCCTGATACGGTATGTCATGGAAGGTTGCTCCTGTCTTCTGTCCACCCTCCTGAGCCTGTGGCACTGGTGGTGTTGAAGTAGAAGCTCCTACAGTTCTGCTCGTGTGATGAACATTACCCTGGGCATCCAATAGAGAGATGTCCATGAATGTTGTTCGACATGCAAACTCTGCATATGCTGGTAGTAGTATTTTGTGCTTGCAGTAGCCAAAGATATAAAGATATCATACGTTACACTATTTGACCACTCCTGAGCAGATCAAGTGATCCAATTCCAACTTGGACCACTCGACTTCTTCCTGCATAAGTGCCTATTGTCCATCTTTAATTCCAAGATGGCGTACCATAAAAGTGATAATTCCCGCCATCAGCATGAATTGGACCTGCTTCTTGAAAGAGTTGTGAAAGTGGCAGATAACGAAATTCCTCACGTTCACTTTCCTTCCTATTGCTACACACCACATGATGTAGAGGTATGATGCACTAAGATCCCCTTGACTGTCTTATTTTTCTAAGATGAAGTTTGCAATCACCCGATGCATATAACGAAGTGTCAGGTTGTGGATGTGCAAAGCTTTGGCGCCTCTAGCAACATATGTATCTTACCATGTAAGCATTTTCCATGCTTGAGCAGCAATAAAGTTGTGGTCCCATGTCTCTAGCCGCCCCTGGACATCTCAGTATAGTCCTTAGCAGAGCATGACAACCAGCTATTGCAGTGATATGTAGTTACTTTGTGGGATTGGTTCAGGAGGCGAAAATGCATGACAATGTGCTAGTGGTCCTTTGGTGTTACTAGCGTAGCATAAAACTCATAGGTGAGTCTATGATAAGAATTGCACTATGCATACGTGAGGACATCTAGGCCAATGACTGCAAGATATCTGTCGACTTGTTCTTGTATCCCGAGCCTAATGAGTGTTCCAGGATCAACATATCTCGGGCCCACTAGTCTACGCTTGTCCTTAATCAGAGTATCAAAATTCTACTTTTGCTTCATACTTCTAAATAAGGGAGAAGGGAGCGAGCTTTAGTTGACTCCCTCAGGGGTGAGGTGGCGTCTCCTCCCCTGAATTGAATCACATGATGAAGTTGACCGCCATAAAGTCATTAACCATTCTGCTGATTGTCGACGCTGGTATCCTGCGGATGAAGCTCTATACAACACTGCAGGCTCTCTTGATGCCCCATCGAAGTCTAGAGCTCAGCGTCGTGGTGTGCCCTCGCCCTTCTCTCACTGGAGGCTTCCTATAATGACTCACCACTGTAGGTATCCATAGGAGTGTCAGATATGTGGTGGTAGTCTGAATGGGTCTCCTGTGACCCGAACCCTGCTGGAGTAGAAAGCATTCCCTCATATTCATATACCGGGTTCGTGGTTCGTGTGGCACGGTGTGGATATCGGATCCCATACTCTAATAGTAACGAGGAGCTTCCTTCCCCTTTCTTTTGCGTCATAGTCTTCTTGAGCTTCTTAAATCTATTTTTCATTACGTCCATGATGCTGATTTTCTAGTGCTGATCTGGTTGGCTCGACTATGGTGAGGGTTTAGTACTGCCACCCCAAAGTACTTCAACCTCGACCATGATGTAGACTGTGACCTCTAAGGAGCTTGGACACCGTGATCGAGGTATCTGACGTGACTGTGACTGGGGTAACTGAGGTGACCGCGACTATGGCTTGTAACTTGACCGCGATCATGACCACCACAGTGGCCCTGACCGCGATCGAGGTGACCGCGATCTATATTCTGACCATGACCAAGATCAACAGAAACCCTCAATGATCTATATCGGGGCTATTGTTTCTGCAGATGCTTACGTGCCTCTCCTTCCCTGCTAGACAAAGATGGAAACAAGAGGAAGAGAGAAATGAGTTGAGAGTTGTGCGATGGCGGGGAAAACTCGGGGATTTGGCAAGGAGAGGATGACTCGGCCTGGGGGTATTTATAGGCCGGGCGCATAGCTCCGCCTTGAGCCCGATCATGCCAGGCCACGGGCTAGGTAGCAGAAAAATCACAAAAGGCGATGGAAACCCAGTCAAAAAGGCAAAATATTCGGTCAAAAGTGCTACAATCGGTCAAAATAGAGGGGACAAACTGACAGGCTAATAAGTCAGGCCGTAAAAGCATGTTTGGATCACAGGTACTGTAGTCGCGGTCACACAGAACTGCAGTCACAGTCGAGGCACAAACTTGCCCATGATCGATGTCCTTGCCTTCGGACTGCGGTCGTGGTCTAGGTGTCAGACCACGGTCACGGTCCTAGCATTCTGACGCGATATGAAAGGATAGCATCAGAATCAAACACCAAGGGAGAGCAACAAGATATATCAATTAACTTCTTATAAAAGATAAACCAAAGGTAGCATGTCAGGGTGGAGAGATGGAAAGCATGTAATAATAAGAAATCTAGATGATGCTAAGGAAACTAAATTTCAGTAGTTAGGGGAAAGATAAAACTTATATTGACTTTTATTATGTAAAATTTTAAAACTTAAAATTAAAAAGAAAATGTGGTAGTTAGTAGGGGGTGTCTTCCCTACAACTCCTATGCTTGGATCCCAAATTTGTAGTTTTGGGGTCCGAGTTACCTGTGTCTCGCTGCTTGGGCTCACCATGTAGTGACAGAATATGTGGAGAGGTGGGCCCTTCCGAGTCTGGAAAAGAGGAATAAAATCTGCTGACTCGACGAAGTCATCTTTGTGCTAGTATTTGCTTGGACTGCACTAAAATGAATTCTTCAATAGAACATCCTCAAGATACCTATCGATGTATAAATTTGAATAGGAAGGCCCTAGGATGTCGAAACATGATGGGATGGAAGGGAGAGGCTAAAAGTTTTCTAGAGAACCCCTCACTTATCTCTCCACCTGTGAACTTGAGGTTGGATACTCAGATAAGCCTTCATGTACAGTCTGAGTCATTGACGTGGTTTATTATCGCACTAACAAATTCACTCGGGGTTGAAATCCCCGAGCTTTTACCAAAACCTCGTGCAATAATACCACCCGTAAGCGGACATGTCTTATCGCAGTATAGTTGAGGATTGAATCCCAAGAGACAACATTTTTAAGAATCTTAGTCAGTCGAATCTAGTTCAAGCAAGACTAATATTTAGAACAATTGGTTGATTTGAGGTTAATTAAACTAATTGCAAGAAAGTAAAGAGTAGAATTAAAGTTGGATCTAGATTAATGATATGGAATCACTGGGATGGTATCGAGTTTCACCACCACTACACATGCAAACACATCCAAACACATAACATCCAGGCAAGCATCTAACTATCCAAATGGAACTGCTGCGAACCCTGTCATAGGGATGTTTAGGCCCACGTAAGCATCCCCTTAGGCGTCCAATTTCTCATCGCCATCCGGATCATGCACTTACGGTTATGAAGATACAACGTCCAACTAAGGCTATGGTCCTCCCTGAGGGATGTTTAGACCACAGAAGCGTCACCGTGGGCTAGATGGCTCGTCCCCTCACAGATCATACACTTACAACCTCAAGGAACCCCATTCTATTTCTAGTCTGGGAGTCAACTGTACTAATTGACAAGCATGTAGGAGATAAGTCTGCAAGCAAACATCGATGATTAATAAGAAGATACAACATCCAACTAAGGTTGTGGTCCTACCCAAGGGATGTTTAGACCACAGAAGCATCACCGTAGGTTAGATGGCTCGTCCCCTCATGGGTCACACACTTACAACCTCAAGGAACCCTATCATATTTCTCATTAAGGAGTCTACCTCATTAATTGACATTCTATGCTACGAAGAGAAGAACAAGATGAAAGCAAGCAGATAGTCAACTACAAGCATATCAATTAGCAATGAAATGAAAAGTTATATACATTGCCTTGGAATGTTAGATGAAAAGACATGAATGTATGGGCAGCGGGGCTAGTCCCCGCACCCCAGTGAAATGGAACTACTCGCTCATGGTGCGAGAAACAAAAAGAACAAGAGAGAAGGAAGATTCCTCCATGAGCATGATGAAGAAGATAGTCGCAACTCGGTGAAGATGATGTGGTCTTCTACTTCGTGTCGGGGTAGATTTGGACGAGGAGAAAGAACCACCAAGGCGGGCTGGGCAGACCTTCTTCTCCACCTTCTTTCTCTTCTCGACCTCCTTGCTTGCACCAGGAGGAGGTGTGGGTGGTGTGTCAATGGCTGAAGATGGTGGAGTGGTGGTGGTGTGGAAGGGAGACCGATCCTTACACAAGCAGCCTCTCGTCCTCCTGGAATCAATACCCAAATGAGGACCCTACTGGTCCTATTTATAGGCTCGGGTTTGGTTCTCACGTTTTTGGTGTGAGTCCTCCATACGGTCTAGTCCAAATGGTTTGGTCACTTTTTTCCCAAACGGTTTAGAATAAGAGACCATACGATCTTGCTTTGTACTTTTCCAATCGGTCTCACAAGTTTAGCTCAATTGGTTTCATACAAACCTTTTCCAAACGGTCTCGGTAGCCTTCCTCCAAATGGTCTTGTACAGACCTTTTTCAAATGGTCTTGCAAGACCTTTTCTAAATGGTTTAGTGTAATTGACATCCAAATGGTTTGCTTGCATATGACTAAACGGTCTTGATATGTAACTTTCCCAAATGGTCTCACAATCCCTTTTCCAAACGGTTTCATGCAATGTGACCAAACGATCTTGGTGCATCAGTCTCCATACGGTCTTGGACACTCGACCAAACGGTCTTGGGTGAGGGCCTCTTCGATCCGTCTTGAGATTCTGACGCTGATCAAAAGACCAAACAGTGTTGGTAGTCAGCCTCCGGGCAAATGGTCTTGCGTTCTTGATGCCTTCATACGGTCTTGTAGCTCCCAGCGATCAAACAATCTTGCGTCGGTGATCTCAAATGGTCTGTGGACAGATCATTTCCTTTGATCCTATCGGTCTCAAGGAACCTAGCTCCAAACGGTCCTACGATGATATCCTCCAATCGGTCTTGTTGTCGGCATCTAAACGGTTGTCACTTCCGTGTGATCGTTCTTCACGGTCTGGGCATGCTCAAAGATCAAACAATCATGAGGACAGGATGTTGCAAATGGTCTTGGAGTCCCTTGCATCCAAACGGTTTGAGATTGTTCGGTTGGAGGCATCGGCGTGGGCAATGGTGGCAGCTACTGTGGACGGCGGAGGTGCCATAGTCGCTGGTGCTTAGGGCTGCATCGCGGTTGAGGAGGTGAGATGAGAGGAAGGTAGATTGATGCAGGTGTTGGTCTAGGGTTTGCAGGCGGTGCTGTTGTAGGCAGCGTGAGGGAGAAAGGTGTCGTGGCTGGTGTGGGGGTGTTGTGGATTAGGGTTTTTAGAGGTTGAAGATGATGGAAGGAAGGAGGGAAGCGGGAGCGAGAGGTCCTCCATTCGGTCTTGAGAGATTACTGTCCATATGGTTTGAGAAAGAAGTGACCATACGGTCATGATAACAAGGCACCGGCCAAACAGTTTCAAGCGCTCGACTCCTTGATCGGTCTAGAATGACGGTGACATCAAACGGTCTTGGAGACGAGTACAATCTAAAAGGTCATGGGATAGAGGTCACCCATATGGTCTTGAGACCATATGGTTGATACCGTATGGTCAAAACCCATTGGTCAAACCAAGGATGAGTGAAGGTAGATTTGGGGCAAGGAAGGGTGGCTCACACTTTAGGGTTTGATATGGATGATGGTTGATTGAGATGAAGATCGAATGGTGGTGAATTTTGTGGATTAGGGTTGAATGGAGGTAGGTGACATCTGATGATTTAACCTCATTAAGATCTACATAAAATCAATATAAACTCAGTTAGAAACCTTAATAATTGAACCAATTAGGAAATTTAGCACATTTTGATATTTAGTAACTGAAATTGGATGTATTGAATAAAAAAGAGCCCAAGAAGGTGACTAAAAATCATGATGAATATGCATTCATCAGTCATCCAATCATTTTCGGAGCAAGAAGTATCCCCGGGTGAAATTAATTGTTGTTCTACCACCCCAAGCTTGTCACACTCCATGGGGTCTGGGGTATCTTCATGCTCAATTGCCATGTTATAGTGAATCGTCCATCCTACTCCCTTGATGTTGACTTTTCCTTGAAAAGGGATTGTGGACAATGTTGGCTCCTTCTAGTCCAGCTCGCCGTCATCGGTATACTCACTCCATAGGGATGACTCAATATGAGATGTATCACTTTGTTCTGGATCAACGTCTGATTCCAATTCTTCAAATTGACCTTCATGTCATGAGGTTGTTTGACTACTCCGATCATCTTCATCGTAGAACCATTCATGCATGTGGCTTGTATCTTCCATTGGCTAATCAATTAAATCATCGGGATAGAATGAAGGGCTTCCCCAGGTGGGTTGGTCTACATAGAAAAATCTAGGTGAATCTAGTTGATGGTCTGAATAGGATGGCAAGGCATGTTGTGATTCAGGCCCAATGGAATGGTTCTAGCGATTGTAATATTTATGGTTGTGTGATGGCATTTGCAATTGAATGGTAAACAAATCGATGAGCTCTTGAAGCCTCCTACCATGCTCAACATCCTTTTCATGAAGTTGTTGGACTTGAGAAGCAACACCTTCAAGAATCATAGATTCCACCATGTACCTCTGTTTTGAACCCACAGTGTCAAACTAATGTGCTTGGACGAATCCTTATTCAATAGTTTGGAGTATATTTCTACTATGGTCTGCAATCTCCGTGGCTACTTGGAGCTGATGATCTTACTTTTCTAGTAGCTGCTGGAGCGGATCCACATTTTCTTGGAGATGAGGAGCTAAGGGGGAGATAAGCGCATTGACACTTTCTCCAGCTAGCTCCACTGCTCTAATCAGTTCTTGATCCCATGATAGGACTGAAGTTGAGGGCTGATTGGAAATCCTCGTCGCTGAAACTTCTAAGTATGACGACGGAGGAGGCGAGTATAGCTCGACTAGCTGTAGAGCACGACCTTCAATTATTTGCCAGCAGTTGGAACTGTGGAAAAACTCGGGAGGGTAGGTGGACAAGATGACTTGCCTTGCTGAAGCAAGGTCCATGGCTGAAAAAGTATAAGAGAAAGGAAAGTTATTCAGTATATATAAACAAGTATGTTTAAGATAAAGTAAGAACTATGCATATATATACGGGCTTAAAAGTGACTGAACAAAATATTTTAGGTGTGTAAATGTGGAAAACCACGTCCCCGAAAATGGTGCCAAGAAGTTGATCAGCCTAAATCACGCGTCTGGAAGGGAGGCGGAACCCGAAACCTTCAAGGAGCCCCGCAACTTTATTACGGGTTTGAAGTAGATATACATGGTTGAACACGGGGACGTGGTGATGTTTAGGATGCTTAAGATCTCACTCATAAGTCAGATAAGACAAGATGATAGTTGAGGAAAGTAAGGGGCTAGAACCAGTCTAGTAGATTGTCACAAAGTAAAATAAATCAAAGGAAAGAAAACAAAATAGAGTCCATAGGATTCTACTAATCAGAGAGAAGGAGTTCCTGGCTATGTAACCACAAGTTGGGCAGTCTATGCACCCATTCTAGGGCATAGACAACCCTCAAACACCTCAGCAACCAACCTACATCCAAACATAGCACGTACGGTGGTATTTGTTCCTGTGGGGTCGCGTAGCGTGACTAAAACCCATCAACTATGTGAAACCTCTTTCGAGGATGACCAATCAGCACCTTAGAATATCCTAGATATCCTCTTAGGTCTATAATATTCTAAGATGCTAGGAACATGCGTGATCTAGGTAGAACCAGGTAGTGGGCTCGACCAAGCTCAGGTCCCAGGTTCTGCATAGATCACCTTGAACTGTCCTCCTTTCATATTCCCATTCAAACCACCTTCTCTTATCTATTTCTACCACGAATCTCTCGATATAGGCAGGAATAGAAGTTCAAATAAGAAAGAGATCAACCAAACTAGCAATCATAACCAGACAGAGAAGATAGAAGAGAAAACATACTAGATCTAAAATAAAACTGCTTGCTTAAGGTAAAAGTACATAAACATGCCCAAAATAGGCTACATAGACAAGAAGGAGCTCAACTAGCCATGTACAAGCATAGTTGGCACCGAACAAAGATGAAAGAACATCATATATACAAAAATAGAGGAGAGAAGTAGAAGAAAGGAGAAGAAGAAGAGATTTAGCCCATAGAGGAGAGGTGACTCTCACTCCTTAGTCTCCATATGGGCCAGATCTCATCTTTGGGTCGTACTCCTTGATCTTATGGACTCCTTGGCCTCCTTTCTCCTTGATTCCACCCCAAACAATAACTCAGTGGATGTGTGGAGGTGGTAGATGGCTGGAAATGGTGGGAAATGGGTGAACGGAGGTGGAAGTGATGATGGATGGAAACTAACTAAAGAGACGGGCATAGGCTGAGTTCGCCGTCCTTTCCAAGTCCTTCGAACTCTCCAACGGGGTTTGGGATCCAAGAAGGGTTGGAACCACCAGGTGGAAACTCCCCAGATCAGAACTTGGAACTTACAATTCTGAAACCCTTCTTCTGGTCGACAAGGGTAGGTATTTATAGGTGAAGGCAGACCCGCGGTTGAGGACACACCACGATCGAGGTAAGATCCGTGGTCATGGTAGATGACTCGGTCAAGGTGGGTCTACAGCCGTGGTCCTACTTGCCAAGGTTGCAGTTGTGGTTGCAGTCGCGGTTGCGGTCACGGTCTCGACAGTCGAGGTTACAGTCTATTTTCCAGCATCACGGTAGAGTTGTTACCAGGATTGATTATGCGATCGTGGTTGACACCGTAGTTGCGATGTAGCCTTGGTCATGGTCGATCTCACAATCGTGGTGTCAGTTTGCACCACATTTGAGGTGGACGCCTTAGTCACGGTCCTTCTCACCATGGTCACGGTCGCGGTGGATGGGAATCTAGCTGCTGCAAAAATCATGTGTTGGGGAGAAACCTTGGAAAGTAGATGTCTTTTTAGGTTTGGTGCCTGCAAGTCCCAAAATTGGCTAGTTTGAGTAACTTTATCTATGAAAAGATATAAATTACTAAAAGATAAGAAACATGGGATATTTTGGGCATATTAAGGCTATAGAGACAAAAAACCATATATAAATGCTTAGCATAAATACGTAAATTTGGGTATTATCATCTTGTAACAATTGGTACATGATCTTTTTGTATATCATGATCTTAACCCTTGATCCACATCTTGATTGATCTAGTATCTACTTGAGACTCTGATCTATTTATTCTCAGAATCTATACTCTAAACTTAGGTGAAAGGTACACTTTTATCTTTAAATCCTCCTTGAATAGACTAATGGTATTGAATGATATTTCTATGTACCTCTTGAAATCTTGGGTATGTATTTGTTTGAGCGACTTTTCCATACTGAGTAGTATTCCTATTTTATATATTATAGTCAGCAATAAACTTGAATACATAAATGTCATTGCCCATTATGACTACCCAAATTATGATGATGATAATGTTGATAAAGTTGGTATTTAATGCAAGAGACCTCCGCATTCGAAGGGTGGAACTTATACATGTTGATCGACCTCTGACCTCATATGGAGAGGCGCCTGATGACCTCCCTCATCTTGTTGGGGTGATGGAACCACATAAAATATATAAGTATGCTTCTCGATATCAGCATAATCAGAAGCTTTTAATAAGATTGAACTGTTTGAAATACTCTATGTTTTGAAAATCACTTGTTGACTACATTTTGAACATAAGTCATGCCAAGCACTATAATTTTTTATAAATGTTTTCAATTGATCAATATATGTTCTTTTCAAAGCGTACAAATGCATGTGTATTGATTGCGTCTCGATTTACTTGATTTTAGGCAAACCAGATGGATCATTGATGAGATCGCTTCCGCTCTTGATAAACTCTGATGATAAGGATAAATCTACAAAATCTACTATTTGGGTTGGTTAATTCTTTTGTTTTATGATTTATTATTTCTTATTGTATATTCCAGTGTGTGAGATCATTTTGGGTCACTTAGAGACGGACACCTCAATCCTTTTACTACTGTCTAGGAAGTGGGATTGGGATTGGGGAAATAATAGTTCTGTGACAGTAGCACTGTGGTATGTTTATTTTGTTACTTTATGTTCAAGGTTTTTTTAAAACATATTTATAAATGGAAATAGAAAACATCACATCATAAAAGGTCACTTAGTCCAAACAAGTCATTGTTTTCCAAGATAAGAATCTTACTCATACCATACAACTAGACAATATCATGAGTATGTCAATAAGAGGATAAAAACATACCTTTGGAAGTCAAAGTATAGATCTAGTATGCCATATATTTGAGTAGACCCTTTTAGGATCCTATCATATGGTACTTCATCAATTTAAGGAGATTACTAGACTTTAAGATATTATTACAACATGCTATGTAGAATGATAGGAGGTACAAGGGATCGATACTCATCCATTCTTGTGGTCATCAATGAAAATATCCATAGAGCAGAAGAAGAGGAGTCAATTGTTGGTCATATATTTTAGTTGTTTTTTTATTAAACCCAATGAAAAAGAAATAAGATGATGGTTATGTTTTCTATAATTAGCTAGGATATCTTCTTCCCTATGCCTTTGATGTCTTTGGTGTTCTTACCGATGAATCAATTTCCCTCCTACGACACATACAACATATCATAAATAGGAATATGATGATGTCATCATCTATTTCTTCAAATTTTGTATTTAACCATTGGGCTTTGCTATACAAAAAGGTTTGACAGCCCAATTTGTAGCTCGTACCTCTACGAAGGCAATTATTAATTTGGCTTGTTCTATTTGAACACATATAATTAGGTTTCCTATTGTGGACATTTGCTGAATAGAAATTTTGAACTATCCATTACGATAAAAAGTAAAATGCTATCCAATAATTATTTTACATATTCATTATTTAACATCCGAAGTCATTTTTTTTAAATGATCATAAGAAGAAAGATCATTACATTTGTCCATCTTATACGTGTCTTATGGTATTACTTAGTCTAGTAAGTAATCTTGACCACAAAACAAAGACTAAATTCTCAATAAAGCCACAAAATATTTCTAATAGACCTGATTTTCTTTTGAACAATTCTCAGTTATTTCAAATCTCATTATTGCCAAAGATACAAAAGTAACAGAGATTTGATCAAATCATTGTCACAATATTTATTAGATTTTAATCCAAATCATTTAATATATTGTCACTCTAGCCAATCACACTTCTTCTTCTTTTCCACAGTTACATAGATGGAAATAAAATGTTTCTATCTAGATTTTTTACAATTAATTAACCGATTAAACAAAATCTTGAGCATTAAATGTTGATGGATTATTTTTGAATATAAAAACCTCAATTTTTTTTAAATTTCTAACTTATATTTCAAAGCCAAAGAGAATTCCAAGTTATGTCCTTTTTATTATCATTGACCAACATACACAAGTCATCTTCAACACCATGAAATTTATGTGGATCTTGCCTAATTCCCACATCAACTGGCACTTCCAAAGAAGGAAATATACATTAAAAACTTTACTTTTTAAAAAAATGCATAACTTGCAAACTATTATTTTAAAAATCCAATTTTTTAAAATATTGTTTCCCTATGGGTTAGTATCCATCTTGACCAACTTTGAAACTAAATTGGCTTCCTTTGACCATATGCTTTATTCTTCCATCAAGGCTTATTTTGAAAGTTGATTTTTTTTTTCAAATTCAAAGTAGCGACTCTTCTAATATATGGTAATAATTCACATGATTGCCAATACCTCTATCACACACCTTAAATTATTTCATTGTTCTAAGAATTATTGACAGTAAAAAAAACCAATAATTTCATAATAACATGCACATAATTTGATTTTTCCTAAAATTGTTTTAAAAAAATCTCAAAACAACACCCTTAATTGTCATTTCTCTGACTAGTTTGTCACATATGAATATTTATGATTAAATGATGAAGTCTAGACAAATTATGCAAAATTATATACAATTATGGGCACAAAGGTAATCTGATTAGTCAATGTGGGAATTCCACTTCATCATAGTCTTCTCCTAATTATCATTGTTAATGAGAGTATGGAAGAAACTACATTATACCAGAATACCAAATTATATGCTAGTTACTTGAGGACTTGGTCAAGAGATGAAAGATAAAAGTGATCCCTCCTTATCATGGTGTTAAAATCCAATAGTTTGCTCACATGCTCCACTCAACTACAATATGTATGGGTATAAGCTCGATCATGTCTTTTTCCACCACCATAGTCACTTCTTTCTTCGGTATGACATGTACTTGGCTAACCCATGGGCTGTACAAGACCCAATAGATAATTCCAGCACCAAGTAGACTCAAGGTATTATTCCAAACTACCTCCTTAATGATAGGATCCAACCATCATTGATACTCAATGGAGGGGGCATGATTCAATGTCATGTTTTTAAATTTCATCAATAAATCTTAGGTAATTCTCATGAGGTTTTTATTATGTAGTCAATGGCCTTCCTGTGGGTGTAGATTTCATGGAGCAACTGTCTGGTGATGGAGCCTTAGTTTGGGGCTCCATATGTCTTCATTATGCTCATTGATTATTGCAACATCCCTGACCTGGGTTATGAGTTAACCCTAGGTGTTTTGCCTAAATATGTAATTAAATCTTTGTGATTAACTCTGAGCATGTAATTAAGTTTCTCAGAAACATATATTTCAGTTTGCTCCTTTTTATTTAAAGTTGTAGCATTGTTTTGATATACAGGGACCTATGTGCAATTTACCCAGTTGGAAGGGTCAACTTTCAATTTGCACATGTTGAGATGTTCCTTTGATGTTGAGACATCATGAGAATCTTTTTGGTAAAGTTTGAGGGATTTCCCAAGCTAGGGCACCAAGGTGCAGCTGTGGAAGCAATCCTGGTGCTTGAAACCCTAATTTGGGGTAAAATGCAATTTACCCAAATTAAGGGATGCAAATTGTGAAATATGTCATCTAAAGTATCTTTTAGACTCTTGCCATCATTTAGAGAAGAAATGATGAAGGAGTCACCTCAATTGAATTATCAAGTTATGAAATATGCCTTGTGATTGAATAATCAGGGTATATGTGCAATATCTCCTTATGTATGTACCTTATTATTAGATTTCTCTCCTTTACCTTCTTTTTTCTAAGACTTTAAGAGAAGGTTTGTCCTTAGAATAAGGAGGAAGGGACGAGCAAGTAATGAGGGAAGGACTTAGTTGGAATTAGGGGAAACTTATGGGCCTTTAATGAAACATCACCCAAGTATTTATACACTTTACTTCTCTAAGAAAAGAAACCTTTCCTTTGTGCATATCACTGTTTCCTCTTTGCTTGGCCGACTAAGGACTATCTTGGAGCTCAAGAGGAACGACCAAGGGTGCAAGGTAGGTTTGAACCCCTCTTCTTGCCTAATTCCATGGCTAGAACTCGAATTCAAGGTCATCTTCATGGCTAACTCTTGAAACCCTACCTTTCTAGCCGTCTCTTTTCATCCTTCCTTGGAGTTTTCACCTTGGCCAACCTGTGGGAACTCAAGGACGCCATTAGAGCTTGGATCTTGAAAGCTTGGAGCTCAAGGAGCAAGCTTTAGGCAGGTTTTATAACTCTAAACCCATGCTTTACTATATACATCTCTTATATGCGGTTAGATGATAGTTCTTCATGTTTCCCTACTTTTCCCTGCTATTTTGCAAGCAAATCCATGGGATATTCATACTGTTCTTGATCTAGAAGATGAAGGCGTGATTTCCAAGAAAAACCCACCGCTTTTCACTTCTTTAAACGGTCTCACCAGTTTGCTCTCTCGGTCTCAAGACCGCGAGGTGAGCAAACGGTCTCTAGACCGCGACAGGGCAAACGGTCTCCAAGACCGTTTGGCCCCGTTGACCGAGCGTGGACCGTATAAGAAACCTGTTCCTAATTATATAGGCTAATTACCCTCACAATTTGGGAGGCTAACTCCAAAGGAATCGGGAGATATGACCTTTTTAAGTAACAATTTTAAATGAATTTATTCCTGATTCTCAAACGGTCTGAAATTGCCTTTTTGGGCAAACGGTCTCAAGACTGTGTAAGGTCGTTAACCAGGCGTTGACCGTATGAGATTACTGTTCAAAATAATGTTAATTAACAACTCACCAATATTGATGGTCTAATTCCAAACGGGCTAAGAGTTGAAGGGTGAATACTAGGGCTAACCCTAGATGAAATCAGTACTGAAGTTATGATGACCTAATTATGGTTTTTAGGGTTGATTGACCTAAACGGTCTCAAGACCATTTAGGGGTCACCCAAATGGTCTCAAGACCACGTGGGCAATCAACCATGACCGTTTGGAGGTCTGGGGTCAAGATTAGTTGACCAATTTAAGGTACAATTACACCAAACTATATTGCAATTAAATATTGATATAACCCTCAACTCAACTGATCCAACCTTGAAGAAATTTCACTAGAATCCAAAATTGGATGGGCTAACGGTCTCAAGACCGTTTGGAACTCATCCAAACGGTCTCAAGACCGAGAGGACAATCACCCAAGACCGTTTGAAGGTCTAGGGTTAAGTAATTTGACCAATTGAGGACCCAATTGCAAATAAGTTGTCAATATAATCAAATTCTGTTTTGTGGTTCAATCATGGTTCAACCCCTATCAAATCACCTTATACCTTGATGAAATCTTGGGAAAACGGTCTCAAGACCATGTGGGGTCCACCCACATGATCCCAAGACCGTTTGGGCCAAGTTTGGGCCCATTTGGAGCTCAATTGAAGGGTTCAACCTTGTGTTAGTGCACATTGTTGAGTGTTGATGGGTGAACATTGATAGACCCTAATTGAATCGACTTCAACCCTAATTGGTCAACCATTTAGGGTCAATTGAATGACCAAGTGGTCAAGCATAATCTAAATTGACCCAATCCATAAGTGGTCAACATGGATCTGACCTTTTGAGGGCTTCAACATGAGTTGACATTATTGGTTGTATCTTTGAATCTTGTTGATGGTCCAAGTAGTTGAGACCATGTGAGCTCGCGGTCTCAAGGTCGAGAGGAAGCTCGCGGTCTCAAGGTCGTGAGGAGGCTCGCGGTCTCAAGACCAAGAGGAGGCTCGCGGTCTCAAGACCGCGAGGGGCCTCGCGGTCTTGGGGTCAAAGAAAGGCAAACGGTCTTCATGACCCTCGCGGTCTTAACCTCAAGATGAGTCTTCGCGGTCTTGAATCAATGGAGGGCTCGCGGTCTTGGAGGAGGAAGAGGCCTCGCGGTCCTGAGGTCAAAAGTGACCAAACGGTCTACACATCCTCGCGGTCCTGATGTCAATTGGTCAAAAGGTCAACTCAACCAATGGGTCTCAAATCGATTGAGAGTTGAGGGTTGAGATCAATCAAGATAATTCAAGTTTGACTTCATTCAATCAATTGATGATACAAATGGTTCAATGTTGCCCTAATCAAACCCTAATGATAACCTAGGAGATTAAGGGGTTAATGGACTAAGGTTTTGACCCTGATGATGATCAATGGGGTGAATTACCAAAATACCCCTGAAGGGTAAATTAAGTAATACCTTGATCTAATCAAACCCTAATCACATGATAGTGATGTTTTGGGCTATGTTAACCTATGATGACTTAATCCGACCTGATCTAGAGTGATGTTGACATCACCTAACCTTATGATGAGAGAGAAAGTACTTCTAGAGAGAGAAAGTACTTCTAGAGAGAGAAAGTACCCTTTTCATGTGAAAATTCAATTAAAGCATCTCCAATGCACAGGAATGAGCATAATTAGGGCATGATCCACCTGTGTGAGATCATAGAAACCCTAATTATGATAAATGATGAACCTTTAACTAATCTAAGAGCATCAATGAAGATGTTACTCATACATGATGATGTGATGAGTTCAATTCACCTTAATGTGAATAGTAAACCCTAATTCAAGGGTAATGGCATGATTTTGAATATTAAGCTCTATTTGATGTGAATTAGAGATTTAACTCTTATAACAAGAGTGGGAAGTATATTCCTTATTTATTTATTACCTTTATCAGTTGTATTGAACCTCGCAGTCGCCTGGTGTTGAGGTGGTGCTGATGATCCAGCTTGAGAGTTAGAGTATGAGATGAGAAGGAAGTATCCTGCCCTTTTCACTTGATATGTCTTATCAATTTCGGGGACGAAATCCTTGTAAGGGGTGGATAATTTGTAACATCCCTGACCTGGGTTATGAGTTAACCCTAGGTGTTTTGCCTAAATATGTAATTAAATCTTTGTGATTAACTCTGAGCATGTAATTAAGTTTCTCAGAAACATATATTTCAGTTTGCTCCTTTTTATTTAAAGTTGTAGCATTGTTTTGATATACAGGGACCTATGTGCAATTTACCCAGTTCGAAGGGTCAACTTGCAATTTGCACATGTTGAGATGTTCCTTTGATGTTGAGACATCATGAGAATCTTTTTGGTAAAGTTTGAGGGATTTCCCAAGCTAGGGCACCAAGGTGCAGCTGTGGAAGCAATCCCGGTGCTTGAAACCCTAATTTGGGGTAAAATGCAATTTACCCAAATTAAGGGATGCAAATTGTGAAACATGTCATATAAAGTATCTTTTAGACTCTTGCCATCATTTAGAGAAGAAATGATGAAGGAGTCACCTCAATTGAATTATCAAGTTATGAAATATGCCTTGTGATTGAATAATCAGGGTATATGTGCAATATCTCCTTATGTATGTACCTTATTATTAGATTTCTCTCCTTTACCTTCTTTTTTCTAAGACCTTAAGAGAAGTTTTGTCCTTAGAATAAGGAGGAAGGGACGAGCAAGTAATGAGGTAAGGACTTAGTTGGAATTAGGGGAAACTTATGGGCCTTTAATGAAACATCACCCAAGTATTTATACACTTTACTTCTCTAAGCAAAGAAACCTTTCCTTCGTGCATATCATTGTTTCCTCTTTGCTTGGCCGACTAAGGACTATCTTGGAGCTCAAGAGGAACGACCAAGGGTGCAAGGTAGGTTTGAACCCCTCTTCTTGCCTAATTCCATGGCTAGAACTCGAATTCAAGGTCATCTTCATGGCTAACTCTTGAAACCCTACCTTTCTAGCCGTCTCTTTTCATCCTTCCTTGGAGTTTTCACCTTGGCCAACCTGAGGGAACTCAAGGACGCCATTAGATCTTGGAGCTTGAAAGCTTGGAGCTCAAGGAGCAAGCTTTAGGCGGGTTTTATAACTCTAAACCCATGCTTTACTATATACATCTCTTATATGCGGTTAGATGATAGTTATTCATGTTTCCCTACTTTTCCCTGCTATTTTGCAAGCAAATCCATGGGATATTCATACTGTTCTTGAGCTAGAAGATGAAGGCGTGATTTCCAAGAAAAACCCACCGCTTTTCACTTCCTTAAACTGTCTCACCAGTTTGCTCTCTCGGTCTCAAGACCGCGAGGTGAGCAAACGGTCTCTAGACCGCGACAGGGCAAACGGTCTCCAAGACCGTTTGGCCCCGTTTACCGAGCATGGACCGTATACGAAACATGTTCGTAATTATATAGGCTAATTACCCTCAAAATTTGGGAGGCTAACTCAAAAGGAATCTGGATATATGACCTTTTTAAGTAACAATTTTAAATGAATTTATTCCTGATTCTCAAACGGTCTGAAATTGCCTTTTTGGGCAAATGGACTCAAGACCGTGTAAGGTCGTTGACCAGGCGTTGAACGTATGAGATTACTGTTCAAAATAATGTTAATTAACAACTCACCAAGATTGATGGTCTAATTCCAAACGGGCTAAGAGTTGAAGGGTGAATACTAGGGCTAACCCTAGATGAAATCAGTACTGAAGTTATGATGACCTAATTAGGGTTTTTAGGGTTGATTGACCTAAACGGTCTCAAGACCGTTTAGGGGTCACCCAAACGGTCTCAAGACCACGAGGGCAATCAAACATGACCGTTTGGAGGTCTGGGGTCAAGATTAGTTGACCAATTGAAGGTACAATTACACCAAACTATATTGCAATTAAATATTGATATAACCCTCAACTCAAGTGATCCAACCTTGAAGAAATTTCACTAGAATCCAAAATTGGATGGGCTAACGGTCTCAAGACCATTTGGAACTCATCCGAACAGTCTCAAGACCGAGAGGACAATCACCCAAGACCGTTTGAAGGTCTAGGGTTAAGTAATTTGACCAATTGAGGACCCAATTGCAAATAAGTTGTCAATATAATCAAATTCTGTTTTGTGGTTCAATCATGGTTCAACCCCTATCAAATCACCTTAGACCTTGATGAAATCTTGGGCAAACGGTCTCAAGACCATGTGGGGTACACCCACATGATCCCAAGACCGTTTGGGCCAAGTTTGGGCCCATTTGGAGCTCAATTGAAGGGTTCAACCTTGTGTTAGTGCACATTGTTGAGTGTTGATGGGTGAACATTGATAGACCCTAATTGAATCGACTTCAACCCTAATTGGTCAACCATTGAGGGTCAATTGAATGACCAAGTGGTCAAGCATAATCTAAATTGACCCAATCCATAAGTGGTCAACATGGCTCTGACCTTTTGAGGGCTTCAACATGAGTTGACATTATTGGTTGTATCTTTGAATCTTGTTGATGGTCCAAGTGGTTGAGACCATGTGAGCTCGCGGTCTCAAGGTCGAGAGGAAGCTCGTGGTCTCAAGGTCGTGAGGAGGCTCACGGTCTCAAGACCGAGAGGAGGCTCGCGGTCTCAAGACCGTGAGGGGTCTCGCGGTCTTGGGGTCAAAGAAAGGCAAACGGTCTTCATGACCCTCGCGGTCTTAACCTCAAGATGAGTCTTCGCGGTCTTGAATCAATGGAGGGCTCGCGGTCTTGGAGGAGGAAGAGGCCTCGTGGTCCTGAGGTAAAAAGTGACCAAACGGTCTACACATCCTCGCAGTCCTAATGTCAATTAGTTAAAAGGTCAACTAAACCAATGGGTCTCAAATCGATTGAGAGTTGAGGGTTGAGATCAATCAAGATAATTCAAGTTTGACTTCATTCAATCAATTGATGATACAAATGGTTCAATGTTGCCCTAATCAAACCCTAATGATAACCTAGGAGATTAAGGGGTTAATGGACTAAGGTTTTGACCCTGATGATGATCAATGGGGTGAATTACCAAAATACCCCTGAAGGGTAAATTAAGTAATACCTTGATCTAATCAAACCCTAATCACATGATAGTGATGTTTTGGGCTATGTTAGCCTATGATGACTTAATCCAACTTGATCTAGAGTGATGTTGACATCACCTAACCTTATTATGAGAGATAAAGTACTTCTAGAGAGAGAAAGTACTTCTAGAGAGAGAAAGTACCCTTTTCAGGTGAAAATTCAATTAAAGCATCTCCAATGCATAGGAATGAGCATAATTAGGGCATGATCCACCTGTGTGAGATCATAGAAACCCTAATTATGATAAATGATGAACCTTTAACTAATCTAAGAGCATCAATGAAGATGTTACTCATACATGATGATGTGATGAGTTCAATTCACCTTAATGTGAATAGTAAACCCTAATTCAAGGGTAATGGCATGATTTTGAATATTAAGCTCTATTTGATGTGAATTAGAGATTTAACTCTTATAACAAGAGTGGGAAGTATATTCCTTATTTCTTTATTACCTTTATCAGTTGTATTGACCATGCAAGTTTTGATATGAAGGTAATCATATCCATGTATGGATGTTGATGTTTATTTCATTAAAGGCATGTTGTTAGCCTTATGAATAAGTAAATTAATCTGATGCCTTGTCAGTGGCATCCTATGATGATAATGGGCTGTGAGAGCCATGAATACCATCAAGGTCATGCTTTAGAGATGACTTGTGATGAGGATAATGAGAAATGATGATTGACATGAGTTAGGCATGTTACATTTAGTATTCTTCTTTTATAGCTGTTATGCTACTGTTATTGTTTGAAGAACAATGTATGTTGTTAAAGAATACTGAATGTACCTAACTAATCAAGTATAATGTAGAGCCCTGATCATAGATCCATCATTGTCAGAGATTAAGTGATGGTGAAACAGGTTTTCCTCAGGGAACTCCTGGAGCACATACTTTTGAGTATGTGGGGTACATGGATGTGTAGAACCTTACATCCTAGTGTAGGAAAGTGATGTAGATGTGTAATCCATCCATCCTTCACTATATTTCCATACCGTATCAGTGGTAGGTAAACATGAAACCTCCAGATGACGAAGAAAGCACGGATATCCGTATCAGTGGTAGGTAAATATGAAACCTCATGATGACGAAGAGAGTACAGAACGCCACTGTGACTCTAGAATAGCGAAGGACCAGTTTACCCTGGTGAGCTATAGTAGTAGAGACACGAGATGTCCTACAAATGATCCTCTTACTGACTGAGGAAGGTGAAGGTCATGAGAATCCGGCTCTCTTAATGACCTATGTATGATACTGATGAGACTTCTCAGCGATCAGTTGGAGTATGAGTGGTATGCCTCATCTCCACAGGGCATAATGTTGTTTGTAAAACATAATCAACCATGTAATATAACTTGTTAGAGATGACTCCAAGTTAGTTGATTGATGTTACATTGCAATAATGTTTATATTCTCCATATCGCCTAAAATTGTAGAGATCTTGTTATACCTGCAACTGTTATTAATTACTTTGAAGGCTTTACTGCTTAAGATATTCTTTGATGTTATAATAAAGGTTCTGGCGAAGAGTTATAACTCTCGCTGGGACAATTATGTATAATTGTATCACCCCGTAGACTTCAACTTTATAGGTGGACGTCGGAGACAAAGGAACCAGTCTACAGGTGATCAGTCTCAGCAGCAGCAGCACCAGGGGCAGCAGTAATCTCAGGTGGAGATTGTCCTGCCATGTGGTGTAGTTAGAGTCAGTCCTATGTGTCCTCTGTACTCTCAGGTCTTGGAGTCTTGTGTTATGTGATCTTGAGATTTTGTATCTTGATGTATATAATTACTCAAGAAGTAATTATCCTGAGATGTAAACAGTTTATCTCACTTTATGAAAGAAGCTTTTATGGATTCAAGCTCTTGTCTCGAAAAGTTTTAATTTCCCGTGATTTTTGTCTTCCGCTGATTACCGATTCACTTCCGCTAAGTCTTAATCATGTTTATGTCATGGTTTGGAGATCAGAGCCCACAATTATGTTAAGATAGATAGAATGCATGCTTACTCCCAATAATATTCGTTTATAGTCCAATGCACTTATGGGGCTTATTTGCATGTTCTATTTGTGTTGTTTTCTAATGATGGAGGGAAGTGATGGAGGATGATCCAAGGACTTCAAAAACTATATATGAAGACAAAGACCACTGAAGTCATCTTCAACCTAGACATAGTTTATCAAGGATCAATCTAAGCAAATACTTCCATGGAATCCCAATGAAGAAATCAAAGTGCACCAAACTACTAGGAGAGCAGATATGGTATCATGAAATGACCATCCTCTAGAGCCCCCAATCGCCCAAGTTATACAGAGACAAGCTCCAAATCCCCAAAATTTCCCTAACATTGCCACCAATTTTTCCATAGTCATTCTACCCAGAACTTGTGTCCCAGCTAACTCCCCCATGACCATTACCATCCCCACGTCCATGGATAATCCACAAAAGTTGTTGTTACCTACTAAAATTTCCACAATGAACTCAAACTGGTTATTGTGAGTAGAACATACTTTCCCCCAAATATCAGAATGTCCACTTTGGACAGAATGCACGTTCTTCTCAATTGCCCAGAAACCCTTACATACTTCTCCATAGAGTTTCCCAACAAACCTTTGCCTATTATCTAAATACCACTATCACTAAAAAAGTACTTAGGGAGACCAGGATTAAGGGGGACAAGCTCATTTACTCCATTCAAGCCCCCACACCTACCTTCTACCTACCCACTTCATCTCCTACTTCCATCTTACCTCAAAAACCCTAGTTTTAGACCATTTCCTTACATACTACACCTTCCTTTCATTGGCTTAACCCTTTGGGAGGGAGCTTATCATTCTAGCAACTGAAGGTGAAGAAGATAAGCTATCCACAAATACCTATCTATATCTTCTTTCTCCTCTTCTTTTGTTTATTTCTTGATCATAAGTATCTAAGATCATTTGTTGGATGTTGAAGAGATAAATATCAGACCTTGATACCATGTACATTGGGAATATTAATGCATAAAACTACATTCCATTTTATTACTTTTATATTATCTTCTTATCTCTCTCTTTAATGATTGACCCATGGTTCCACCTAAGATATATATAAAATAGGGAATAGGTGGCAAAGAAGGGACAAACACCCAAGTCCATTGTGGAATCTTATCCAATATTCTATTCTACCCAACTAACCCTTCGTTCCACTAAACCTGGATATGATATCTAAGTAGATAAGTGTCATTCTTTCTTTTTAAATTACCAAGATCATTTGAGGGACTATATAGGAGGTGAAAACCCTCTTCCTACACCTTATACCATCACTTTCCACCAAGTGAGAGATGAGAGTAACATTTGGAAGCCTAGGCTAGGGATTAGTCCTAATTTAACCGATCTATCCCCTTATCAATGGATCCTTATAATTTTGGGTAGGTAGTTATTTGGGGACTGATTTCCTAAACACCACATATACAACCAACAAGCAACAAGTAAGGTAGGGTCACTAGTTAACATCGGCCCTTGTTGTTTCATATACTGGCTCTAAATATACTACATGTTAATGAAACCATGATTGCGTTGTTGCATTGGTATGTATGCCCAGAGAGAAAATCATATGATGATTGTGGTGGCATATCTTGTAAACAATTTGATTAATAATAAGAACAATATTACATTTGTTTTGTTTCAGTCAGTTATGAGATAATGATGAAACATAATAAATGTATAAAGAAAGACATTACTCAATGACGTGTGTCTTCGAGTTGATGACCTAAATAATAAGATCATACGGATGTCAAGAGTATGTACAATATTGTTATGTCCCTAGTCAGATGTTATTGTGGAAGGATGATATACATCAATAACACATAAGACTAGAGAATGTGTTGGTTGATGATAGAATCTCATCAGTCATGATATATGATATGAAACCAAACACATAGATACTTGTTGGAGAACAATGTATCAGACATACCCACCATGATGTGACACATGGAAACCATAATATGTAGTCAGAATCATCTCTTACAATGATGGTGGTGATTTTGGTTCTTAGATCTGAAATCACTACACTCATCATATGTCATTCAATGTACTTTGACATCATCCACTGCAACTTTGAATAAGAGTTACCGTAAAGGTGGTGCTCGGGTACATTGTGACACATGGGTATGACTGTAAGTGTTGTAGATGGGATTTGTCCCTCCTACAAGAGTTTGATATCCATGCCACTTGATAAGAAAGACTGAGAAAAGTATGTGCATGCACATGTGAATCAATATATGATATTGAGTTCACATATATCTTACACAAATTGCTCTAGCTCCAGGAACATGGATTGATATTGAGAGGATGATGATTCCATGCCTTGAGTTCAATCTGGATATCAGTGACAAAGGAATTATACAATCACTATAACACCAATCATAGATTGTTGGTTGAAGTTGTTCTCAAACTTTCTTGACTACTTGGGTAGAAATGATGTGTTCCTAGACACCGCTCATTGCTTGTGATGTCATAAATTAATTATGTATATTAACTACCAATGTAACTTGGAACCTATAGGGCCACACACATAGGATACACTTGGAATAGGAGTTCATTTATGAATATAATTTGAACTTGACTACAAAAGAGTTAGGTATTCAATTTAAATAACAACAATTAAATAATTGACTAACTAGATTCTGAACCGACCAATTCAAGTGTTGAACCGATCAATTGAAGTGTCAAGTTAGTTGAAACTGAATTGGCTGAATGTTGGTGGAGGTGGGGCATGAACCTACTGGTTCACATAGTGAATCGATCGAATCAAGGTCTCAAGAGACCGATTCATGTGATGAACTTCTCAATTCATTGATCAATTCGACTGCATCAAGGATTAGTGTTGATTTCATGTTGTGCATTAGAATGTTAATTGGCAATACAATTATGATTGGAAAACATGATGAAATGATCAGTTCAAGTGCCAATTGATTCACCTGTGAACCAATCATTTTGCCACTTGCAAGATGCAAAAATTCATGAAATCCCATCTCCTTAGACTCCCTCTCAGACTAGGAACCCTGACCCTAACCCTCCTATAAATAGAGGGGTACTAGGGGCTTCTCAAACAAAACATCAATCACTCTAAAAATTGTTGTCTTCTCTAGTTGTGGTAACTAAGAGAACCTGAGCAAGTCCTCCCTAATAAATGGAAGGATAGCAAGGGAGAATAATTATGGAAGAGAATGTTAGTGATAGTACACCAACTAGAAGGGAGAACTACTTTGTCTACTATTCTAGAATGACATGAGTTCTTTGTGGTCCTTATGTACTACTATAGAGGCAAGAAGGTTGTTGCTTGCCTCTAGGAGGACAAAGTCAATTTTTGTACGTGGTGTTTCAACCAAGAGTTGTTGCTGCCACTGTATGGGTACGACTTGAATAAAATCCACACTGTTGTGAGGATATTGTCACTAGACTTGCTCTAGGACCAAGTGTGACCTTGCAAACATTGCTTCCCATTACATTGTTACTGATGCAATCATTTGTTAAAGGGGAATATGACAGATATTTTTTTTGTTTCCTTTGCCTGTTTAGATGCCATATTTCCCAACACTAGTATCAGAGCCATGTCAACCTATTATGTTTTGGGATTTAATCAATATGATCGAAGTTTTATTTTCCATCTTTTGTTTATTGCACACGATGTGAATACTTAAAATGATTAATGTGCATCTTCGATTAAATACCAAATATAATCCCAATATATATACATATATATGCAATTTACATGCTTCATCCTAAAATTGGTTTTGATGGTGGATGTGTAGAATGGTTATGGCCAATAACTTTAGTTGTCTTTTCTTTCTTGGTTATGGTCTATTCCTATTTATATCTCAGTTTGCATACCGAGCCTATATATATATATATATATATATATATATATATATTTATATATATATATATATATTTATATATATATATATGTATGTAAATATATATACACGTGTCACCCTAAAATTGGTTTTAATGGTGGATGTGTAGAATGGTTATGGCAAATAACCCTAGTTGTTTGTGTTTGCTTGGTTATGGTTTATTCTTGTTTATATCTTGGTTTGCATACTGAGCCTCTATCTTCTTCTTCCACATGTAAAAGTATTATTCTCTCCTTCCTATGCTCTCTTGAATGTAAGTCAAGGTTTTCCTATTACCATGTAATAAGTTAAATAAGATTATAGTAGTTTTAATTATTGTTAAGATGAAGAGGACATTTAGCACAAGACGAGCTGCCCATTTTGAAAGATGAGCCAATTAGTTGGATGGCAAAGGATGACAAATGATAGGAGGAGCTGAAATGATAGGCTGGTTGTAAGAACCCGTTACACTAAATGAGATTACTCAAAACATAAAACACAATCTATCACCAATTAACCACATACTAAAAAATATGGGTAAATTAAAACCGATTTCAACATCAACACTCGCTCAGAAACATTTGCATAAGAGCCCAATATATTTCTTGTATCCATTCTATGACAAGAATTTGATACAAATTGTTCTATCGCCTTAGCCACAACATATATACATAGGAGAACAATATTTGTATATGCCACACAAACAAACATTAATATGCTGACAAAATTCCAATTCATTTGAAACACCATATACAAAATTTTCCTGTCCGGACCTAAGAGTACAGAGATGACTCTAGGACACACTAGACATCTAAAAAACTTTCTCAAAGATTCATTACCGTATCTACTCTTTTTATTTTTGTCACTTCTTATTACCTAAAAAGATGCGGTGAACCACAAGGGTGAGACCCATGTCCCAACAAGATATATAACCTCCAACAACATTTATTGATTCCAACATTTTAAGGTAATGCAACAGTTTAAGTAGTTTAATCATATATAAAAAATAAGCTCAATAGCACCGATGATTAACAAAATACATAAAGGAATAGATAATAGCTATCTTCATTAGCCAAACTATTCTCATATCCCTATTAACAATATTAGGAGTCTAGCAGCATGAGCATCTCTAACATCATGAATATGTCTAGTATCATAAGCATAGCTAACAACATCACAATGTCTAACAAGTTGAACATATCAACATCATAAGTAGAGCTAACAATATAAGAGTAACTATCTACATACGCATGATTAGCAGTATAGGCATCTCTAGTTACAAAGGCATATCTAGCAATATAAGCATAGATAACAACATGTGATAATGAATGTCATAATCATAGCCAACAGTAATAATATCTCTATCAACTTAAACATGACTATTGTAATTACACATTTATAACATGAGCATATCCACAACTTAACAATATCTACTATCTTTTAATGCATTAAACATCATCTCTATGTATAAAGAACAACAAGGGTTATCATCCAATATAAAGCGTTGTGTATAACCCTAAATAGATTTACTAGACGGTTGTATTATGTCTTTTATTATGCCAAGAGAAATTTGAGGATACCACTCAAAATCCAACTGACCATTACTAAGTCGAAATCAATGCCATACAAGATCTAGGAAGAGTTTGACTCCAAAGATCTTCTTCGCCCCCAGTCAGTACGGGTCCACCACAGTGATACATAAGGTCAAGTTGCTAACAACCTAGTCTGTCCTTGGTATAGGTCATGACACTAGTGAAAGGTGGTGGGTACGCATACCCTACCATCTGAGGTACAACCACAGTTTTCCTCCAATCCCATCACATATATAATCACTGAAACACAACCATAGTCATTCTCAAACTAAGGGCTAGGTATGACCACAGTCATCCCCCCTAAACACTTAGATTTAGGATGACAAGCACCCCACATACTCAATAGTATGCGCTCCAAGTTTCCCTTAGGAATACTCATTTCACCATCTTGCAAGTTCTGACACTAAGATGGATCTATGGCACTGGGCACTACATGATTAGAATTTCACTTGAATAATTATTTCCAATTGAGTGAATTAAGGCTACATCAAACAAGTGGACATATAAACCCTAATTCACTTCTATCAAACATTACTACATAACAATTTCAGAAGATATAAAACATATGAGACATATTGTTCATCATCTCATCATTACATGATGCTATTCACTTGCCATTCATGAGACTGTACCTGTCATCATACTATCATAGGATATAAATCTTTTTCACAATATCATAGGGTATCAACCCTTATCAACACAAGAGGAATACACTGAAAAACACTAGAGGGGGTGAATAGGGTTTTATTATATTTTTAAAATTAATTCAACAAACAACCACAAAAATATTGGAGAAGGAGACAAGGCGTTTAGAGTGGTTCCACCCTTACCAAATACTAGGGAAGTCAGTCCACTACCCAATTGTTTCCAATTGGGATTTGAAAGCAATTGTATTTTATTACCTCGCAAGGATGTTACATAAGATACAACTACCTTCACAACCCTTTGGACAGCCTTCACCCCGAAGTCGTCTCACCAACCTTGAAGCAGCCTTCACTTGAAGTAACTTCAAGCTCCCCCTTGAAGTAGCCTTCCTCCTTGAAGTAGCTTCTCATTGAGATCTTCTAGAAGTAGTCCAAAGTCACACCGAGCTACCTTCACCACCGAAGAAGCTCCTACAACCTCCTTTCTGCAGCCTCCAACCTAGGAGTATCAAAGGAGAAAACAAGTAGTAAAAGGAACAAGAAGGAAAAAGGGAAAATAGACTTTACCACTTTAGCACAAGGCTTGAATCCTATATCAAGCGTTTTGATCTCCTATACAATGTGTGTGAACATGAAAGTATAGTGGGTAGGAGATGCTAGCCTATAGGACATGAAATCTCAACTTATGGAAATGATTTGCAAGTGAAGGATTTCTTAATTGCTCACAAGAGTTGATTCTCAATTGCAAGTATGTGTACTCAAGTGAGTTTAGGTGTCCTAACGCATGTCCTATTTATAGGAATGGCCTACTAGTGTTTAGGGACGTTCTAGGCACTTTCTAGTATGTTCTTAGTGCTCAACTATCTGTTAGGTATCCACTAATTATGTTTGTAACAACTATTTAATTAATTTTGAAAAGTGCAGACAGATCCTTTCTCAGTCGAGAAGTTTTTCGACCGAGTGTCTCTCGATTGAGAACTTCGTCGATCGAGGGAAAGTATGGGGAAAGTGTATTGCAACGTTCAACTTAACTCCCAACCACTTTTTCCCACCAAGTCTAACGGCTATAGAACCTGCTCAAGACTCAGTCTCGGTCGAAATTAAGTTCGATCGAATATGTTCTTGTGTAGGTTTATGTGTAGGTTGTTCATCAATATATGTGCATTAGACTTAGGAGTTTCACGGTCGAGAAAATATTTGACCGAGAGTATCTCGATCGAGAAGTGTGTCGACCGAGACAGACTCTGTTTCAATTCTTTAAATCCTATGCTAAGTGTAATAGTGAGTGTGCAATTGTGATCCTCACTTAGGGGATGACCTATATAAGTGTTGTGTGTGGATAGGAAGATCTAACCGCTTGATTTACATGATATCTATGACTTGTACATTATATACTTGTACAATTTTTACATTTGATTACAATCATGAAAATATAGCAATTTAAGCATATAGATCTTCCAAAGCTTGGTCATCCACCACCTTGTATTCTTGTTCTTGAAATACTCAAGTAGCACATTAGATCCACAAGAATGAAATGTTTTTCATTTTCAAAACAAATGGATTTTAATAATGTCCATTTATCCAACAATCTCCCCCTTTTTGAAGATAACAAACATTTCTAAATATAAATCAAATAAGCTTAAATTATATTGAGTTTCATACCTGAAGTTTATCTTGTGTATACCTTTTCTTGTTTATGGAATGTGTGATTATTATTCCCAAAGAAGTGTGGAACATAAAATCCAACTCTCTAGGGAATATAGAAGCATTTGATGTGAAGCCAAGAGAGTATGTATGAAACTCATTGATTTGAGTATTTAAGATTTATATTATCCCCCCCTTGTCATTTCAAAAAGATAACCATTAAAAACATGTTTTAAGACTCCCCCTTAATTAGTGCTCCCCTACAATATGATGATTAAAAGAGGTAAAAGATGTCCATTTCAGCCAAAATGTAAGTGTCGGGGAAACAAACCGATTTTAAGAAGGAGAAGCACAAATGTCAAAGTAAACATCTTCTAAAGGAGTGATAAGTAATTTCTTTCTTATGTAATTAAATTGATCCAATGGAAGTGGTTTGGTGAACATATTAGCCAATTGATCTTCTGTATCAACATGATGAAGGGATATATGTTTTTTAGAAATATGATCCCTTAGAAAATAATGACGGATTTCAATATGTTTGGCACGGATGTGTAAAATAGGATTATGTGCCAAGTTTATAGAACTAGTATTATCACAATAGATAGGCATAGATGAAAATGTAAAACCATAATCATTTAAAACTTGTTACATATAAAACACTTGAGCACAACAAGACTTGGCTTCCATATATTCAGCTTCAGTGGTAGAAAGGGAAATTGTGTTTTGTTTCTTGCTACACCATGAAACTAAGGCTCGTCTTAATAAGAAACAAATTCCACTTGTGCTCTTTCGATCAAGTTGACAACCAGTGTAGTCGGCATCGGTATAAGCTGTCAAATCTAAAGATTGTCTTTTAGGATACCATAAACCATAGTTTGAAGTGCCGGTTAAGTATCTTAGAATTCTTTTGACAGCTTGAAAATGAGTTTGCATGGGATCTGATTGAAATCTAGCACAAAGTCCAACGGAAAACATGATATCCGGTCTAGAAGCGGTTAAGTAAAGCAAACTACCAATCATGGCCCTATACAAAGAATCATCAATAGGTTCCCCATTTTCATCTTTGTCAATTTTAGTAGAAGTGGCCATTGGTGTGGTAGCATGTTTGCAATGCTCCATTCCAAAACATTTTAAAAGTTCATTTGTATACTTTTCTTGGCTTATAAAAATCCCAACAGGCGATTGCTTTATTTGAAAACTAAGAAAGAAAGTCAATTCTCCCATGAGACTCATTTCAAATTCTTTTTGCATAATATCACTAAATTGTTTACATAAGAATTCATTTGATGCACCTAAGATAATATCATCAACATAAATTTGAAAAACTAGAAAGTCGGATTCATATGCTTTAAAAAATAAAGTCAAATCTGAATTTCCAATTGAAAAACTATTATCAAAGAGATAATTTTTGAGCCTTTCATACCAATTTCAGGGTGCTTGTTTTAACCCATAAAGTGCTTTCTTAAGTTTATATACATGATCATCTTTACCAGGAATTTCAAAACCAGGTGGTTGGGCAACATATACTTCCTCTTGTATTATTCCATTTAGAAATGCACTTTTTACATCCATTTGGAATAGTTTGATGTCTTTGTGGGCAGCTATAGCTAGTAGCATTCTAATGGCTTCAAGTCTTACTACGGGTGCATATGTTTCATCAAAATCTATTCCTTCTTGTTGATTGTACCCTTGTTCTACTAACCTAGCTTTATTTCTCACTACTTCCCCGGCTTCATTCAATTTGTTACAAAAACCCCACTTAGTTCCAATAATGGTTTTATCTTGAGGTTTAGGAACTAAGTCCCATACATCATTCTTAGTAAATTAATTTAATTCTTCTTGCATGGCCATTATCCAATAATCATCTTTTAGAGCTTTAGTTACCTTTTTGGGTTCAATTATAGATACAAATACCATATTTGCAACATCTCTAAAAGAGGAACGGGTTTTTACTTTATCATTAGGATTCCCAATGATTAGTTCTTGAGGATGATCTTTAATTAGTTTAGGAATGGGTTGTTGTGTCTCAATTTGTTGATCATTTTCAGCATTTTGATCATCTTTATTTAATATGTTAAGATCTTCAATTTGATGAGTAATATCAACTATGTCATTATCTTCAGTATTTTGTTTGAGTTCTTCATGAAAAGTAATGTTAATTGATTCTTCAACTTTTCTAGAGATGGTGTTGTATATTCTAAATGCTTTGATAGAAGTTGAATATCCCAAGAAAAAGGCTTTTTGTGATTTAGAGTCAAATTTATCTCTATCATCCTTTGTGTTTAAGATATAGCAAGTTGATCCAAAAGTGTGAAAATAAGCAACCCTTGGTTTCTTATTAAAAATGAGTTCATATGGTGTTTTCTTCAAATAAGAGTGTATGGTTACTCAATTTAGCAGATAACAAGTTGTGTTTACAGCTTCATCCCAAAAGGTTTTAGATGTATTATGTTCAAGCATCATAGTCCTTTCCATTTCTTGTAAGGATCTATTCTTTCTTTCAACTATGCCATTGTGTTGTGGAGTGCGTGGAGCTGAAACATTGTGAGTGTAACCTTGAGATGTGCAGAAATCTTCAAATGTATGATTCAAATTCTCCACCATGATCACTCCTAATTGTACATATTTTATTTTGTAGTTGACTTTCAATCTTTAAGCAAAATTGTATGAACACTTGAATAGTATCATCTTTATTTGCAAGAAAATGAACCCATGTATATCTACTAAAGTCATCAACAATAACAAAACAATATCTTTTTCCACCAATAGATTGAGTTCTCATAGGACCAAACAAATCCGTGTGAATAAGTTCTAAGGATATAGTAGTACTAAGCATAGTTTTTGTTTTGAAAGAAGTTTTGCTTTTCTTTCCTAGAGTACAAGGTTCACAATTTTCAGGTTTATCAAAATATATTTTAGGTAAACCATGTACAAGATCATGTTTAATCAACTTTTTCATAACATGGGAACTTTCATGACCTAATTTTCTATGTCATGGCTATAGAGATTCGTCTTTTGCAAGAAGGCATTTTCCAATAATATCTTGCATAGAATTAGTCCTTAGTATATATAAGTTTCCTATTCTTTTTCCTTCATAAACGATTTCATTAGCGTTTTCAATCAATAGTTTACAAAAAATTTTATTGAATAAGACATCATAGCCACTATCACATAGTTGACTAACACTAATTAAATTATGATGCAGGCCATCAACAAGTAAAACATTTTTTATTTGAAGGTTTGTACCAATGTTACCTATTCCGACAATCTTTCCTTTTCCATTGTCTCCAAAAGTGATTGTTCCGCTTTTCTTTTTTTCAAATGTTTAAAAGGCCTTTTTGTTGCCGATCATATGCTTAGAACATCCACTATCAACCACCCAATCCTGCAAAAGAGATATATTTTAGTACCAATGTGATGGTCCTCTATGGTTAGAGTCATTTAATAACAAAACTGAATATGATTAATAATTGAATAATTTAATTTTTAAGCTATTCAGAACTTCGTTCGGTCGACAAATACTTCGACTGAAGAGTGTATCGGTCAAACATTTTGTCGACCAAGAGTGTTTCTATTTTACTGGTTTAAATAGGAGATTTCATATTTGATATAGGTATTCCCTCGGTCGAATACTTTCTTGATCGAGAATTGTCTCGGTCAAACTATTTGTCGACCTAGGTTGTTTCTCTTTGTTTTTAGTAATTTGTTTATGTTAGTTTGAGATTAAATCATTGTACTATGCTGAGGTACCATTCTATTTAGTTGAGATAAGACATTAAGATATTCAAATGAGGTTTTAGGTCAAATCTCAACTTAATCATATTAAATTGCTAAGTTTGGTGTCTTGGAACCCATACTAACTCAACATCCTTTTTCTTGTAAGGACATGAGAAGGAATAATGTCCAAGACACAAGCAATAGTGACAACAAATGGAGTCAATTTCATTTCTCTTTCTAGGATTTTGAGTTGTGTTCTTGGGTACAAATATGATCTTGGTCTTGGGTGCTTGAGTTCTCCTAGTTTTAGGTTGATAAGAGTGTTCTTTTGAAACATATCCTAAACCTCTTCTTCCACTATAACCAGAAGAATTCTTTAGGATCTTATCAAGAATACCATTATTTCTCAAGCTACTAACTTCTTTTTGTAACTTAGAAATCTCATCTATTTTCTTTTTGATATCTAACTTTGCTTGATCTAGATTAGATGATAAAGCATCTCTTTATTTAACAATAGCATCATAATCTAGATGAGTACATAGGATAGGTTGAGTCTGAAAATTATTTAGTTTTGCAAGAAATTCAACCTTTTCTTGAGAAAGAAGACCATAGTTTTTTTCTAAAGTAAGCAACTTCATATTGCAATCATTTACAGATGATTTCAAGGTAAAGTTTTTAGAAATAATATTGTCCTTTTCAAAAGAAAGATTATTTAATTTAGCATACAAATCCTCATTAGTTTTAGTAACTTTTTTTAGTGTCTTTTTGCAATCAACATATTTGTCATGTGTATCTTGAAGACTAGCAATTAGATCTTCTTTTAGTAAATCAAGAAGGCTTACCTCTTGAGAATCATCACTATCATCTTCTTTGGCCATGAGACACTCCACATTCTCTTCTCCACTCTCACTATCACTTGACTCATCCCATGTAGCTTTGTATGCTTTTTCTCCCTTCTTCTTGGATGAGTTTTTTTTCCTTTTCTTTGCTTTAGGACATTCATTCTTAAGATGTCCCTTCTTTCCACATTCAAAACACCTAGGAGAGGAAGAAGAAGAGGAACCAATAACTTTGTTATATTTAAATCTTCTATATATCTTACCATTTACAATTAGAGCTTCTTCTCCCTCATCACCATCACGTGTCTCATCACTTTATTGAGTGATGACCTTTGTAGACTTTAGAGCTATGTCTTTATTTCTTCCTTGTTGAAGTTCACGCTCCCGTCTTTCTTCCTCCTCTAAGGTTGCTTCATGTGCTTCTAAGTTGCCAATGAGTTGCTCCATCCTTAGTCGGGTGAGGTCATTTGCTTCTTCAATTACAGTCACCTTAGGTTTGTACTTAGGAGGAAGAGACCTAAGAATTTTAGACACTTTATCCTCTTCACTAATGGCTTTACTTAATGCATTCAAAACATTAACAATAGAAGAAAACTTTGCATACATTTCACCAATACACTCATTAGGTTCCATACAAAACTGTTCAAACTTTTGTTTAAGCATACCAATTTTGGAGTTCTTAACTTGAATAGTTCCTTCATAAGTGATGGAAAGTCTATGCCATATTTTGTAAGTAGTTTCACAATTTGATATTCTATTGAACTCACCTACGAAAATTGAACAATAAAGGATACTTACATCTTTTGCATTTAATTGGGCTAATTTTACCGTGTTAGCATCCCATGTAGAATACTCCATTTGAGGAAGAGTGTAGGCAGTTGAAACCATTCTCCAAAGATCCCAGTTGATCCCTTGAAAGTATAATTGCATCCTCCTCTTCCAATAGTTGTAGTTGTTGTCATCAAATGGTGGAGGCCGAGCTACAAGTGTTCCTTCCAAGCTGAGGTTGTTTAGTACCACATCACCCATCTTCTTCAAGACTTGATTAGAACTCCTTGAAGCCTGCTCTGATACCAATTGAAAAACACTAGAGGGGGGGGTGAATAGGGTTTTATGATATATTTAAAATTAATTCAACAAACAACCACAAAAATATTGGATAAGGAGACAAGGCGTTTAGAGTGGTTCCACCCTTAGAAAATACTAAGGGAGTCAATCCACTACCCAATTGTTTCCAATTGGGATTTTGAAAGCAATTGTATTTTATTACCTCGCAAGGTTGTTACATATGATACAACTACCTTCACAACCCTTTGGACAGCCTTCACCCTGAAGTCGTCTCACCAACCTTGAAGCAGCCTTCACTTGAAGTAACTTCAAGCTCCCCCTTGAAGTAGCATTCCTCCTTGAAGTAGCTTCCCGTTGAGACCTTTTAGAAGTAGTCCAAAGTCACGCCGAGCTACCTTCATCACCGAAGAAGCTCCTACAACCTCCTTTCCGCAGCCTCCAACCTAGGAGTAGCAAAGGAGAAAACAAGAAATAAAAGGAACAGGAAAGGAAAAAGGAAAAATACACTTTACCACTTTAGCACAAGGCTTGAATCCTATATCAAGCATTTTGATCTCCTATCCAATGTGTGCGAACATGAAAGTGTAGTGGGTAGGAGATGCTAGCCTATAGGACACAAAATCTCATCTTATGGAAATGATTTACAAGTGAAGGATTGCTCAATTGCTCACAAGAGTTGATTCTCAATTGCAAGTATGTATACTCAAGTGAGTTTAGGTGTCCTAAGGCATGTTTAATTTATAGGAATGGCCTACTAGTGTTTAGGAACAATCTAGGCACTTTCTAGGATGTTCTTAGTGCTCAACTAGTTGTTAGGTATCCACTAATTACATATGTAACATCTATTTAATTAATTATGAAAAGTGCAGATAGAACCTTTCTCGGTTGAGAAGTTTGTCGATCGAGTGTCTCTCGGTCGAGAACTTCATCGACCGAGGAAAAGTATGGGGAAAGTGTATTGCAACGTTCAACTCAACTCCCAACCACTTTTTCCCACCAAGTCTAACTTCTATAGAACCTGATCGAGACTCAGTCTCGGTCGAAATTAAGTTCGACCGAATATGTGCTTGTGTAGGTTTATGTGCAGGTTGTTCATCAGTGTACATGTGTTAGACTTAGGAGTTTCTCAATTGAGAAAATATTTGACTAAGAGTATCTCGGTCGAGAAGTGTGTCGACCGAGACAGACTCTATTTCAATATTTTAAATCGTATGGTAAGTGTAAGAATGAGTGTGCAATTGTGATCCTCACTTAGGGGATGACCTATCTAAGTGTTGTGTGTGGACAGGAAGATCTAACCGCTTGATTTATATGATATCTAAGTACTTGTACATTATATACTTGTACAAGTTTTTGCATTTGATTACAATCACGAAAATAAAGCAATTTAAGCATATAGATTTTCCAAAGCTTTGTCATCCACCACCATGTATTCTTATTCCCGAAATACTCAAGTAGCACATTAGATCCACAAGAACGAAATGTTCGTCATTTTAAAAACAAAGGGATTTTAATGATGTCCATTTAGCCAAGATACACCTCCTTTAGGGCTCAACCATGCCCAAAGGTCACTAAGACCATCATACTATTCCCTGCAAGATCATCATTATTTTTCCATGCCCTATAACAAGGCTCAACAACATCACTTACATATAATACACTGGATCAACACAATATTGCATTAATGAGCTAGGAGATATTCATAAACAATCATAGAAGGGTTATATTAACATTAAGAACATTCCTTTATTACATCAACATGCAAGGAATCTAAATATGATTAACCCTCATCATATTCATTATGCACATGTTTAGCATAAGAAAGTATCAACCATGTGGCTATGATAACCACCAATTAACATATTAAGGTTATGATCATATTAAGGAGTTTATTTCACCATCATTCCATCATATAAGAATGGGAAACATGAATACTCATCTTTATCTATTTTCATTAGAGTTAGGTTCAACAAGATAAATTATATTAATGTTACTAATCAGCACTTACAAACAAATCCTAACTCACGACATCCCCATTGGATCATGGATACATAAGGCGAAGCATCACCATCACATTCCATACTATTCTCAAGTATGAACCCACACATAAATCAAGGTGTATCCATAGGGTTATAGAATACTAATGTTTCAACAACAATAAGAGAGTACTCCATGATTGTATTAATCATTCATGGACTATTCATACCCAATTACCATGATTTGGTTATATTAAAGTTAGGTATAACAAGCTATACCTCATTAGGGTTACCCATTAATTCATTATGGTGATTATCAATCATAATCATACGAGGGTAAGGGTAAGACTACAAGTTTAAGGCATTGAGCCATCATTCTCATCATTAGAATCATAACATTACACTATAGGCTTCACCCAAAATAATGGGAATATTGAGGCATCAACTTCTAACCATTAAATGTTGAAAAGGTAAAGCCATTAGTTTTTTACATAAGTAAACATCTTGAAAAACCACCTATGAAGTCGTTGAGTTGTTCTTTATAAAGAGTCAGCATCTAACCCTAGACATCCCTTGATTAACAACATAAAAAGTTCCATTGAGAGAAGGGTAAAACCCACAAGTGATTGTTTATTTAAAACAAGCCATCAGTAAATGAGCTTCTTAAGTTGATCTCATAAAGGAAACTATTTAAATCACTTTATTAGGACCAAAATATTACATTTAGGCATAATTCCAATTTATTAGATGAAGAAACATTAGATCTTAACCATTAGGTCAAGTTCATATATTAAAACCATCATCAGAGTATAGGTACGACCATTGCATCAAATGACCCAAGAAACCATTGGTATAAGGCTTAATTGTTGCTACAACTACATGCTTAACTCACCAGGTTGTGAAGACCTGATCCACCATCAGTAGTGATCATTAAGTCACCATAGATTGTTAGATCAACACCATAATCACCATCAAATAACAAACTAATATCACCATTGATTGATAGCATCATTAGGGTACTTAGTTGTTAATCACTAAGCTTCTAATTAGGAAAACACCTAACCTAAGGGATGAATGTCAATTGAAACACATGTTCACCACCATCGGCTGTCATGAAGACAACACCATTGGTTGTTGCAATGGTACCACCATTGAGTCATGTGTTTATAGAAGAAATCAGCTTTAAACCCTAAAACTGACCATCAGTTGATAGGTGTTTAGCACCATCAGTTGTCAAACCAACCTGATCCAAGTCATATTATACCTTAGGAATAATGTACAGATGATCACAGGTTCATCTAGAACTGGAATCATAATAGGGAACATTATAAAAATCGAAATCCAAGTCAAGCATAGCTTTTTAGTGCATGGATCATCATTTTAAAGCAAGAACATGAGCTAGCAAGCTTATGGTAAGCAATAAACATGGAGCAAGTTATAAAACTTGCCTCTAATTAGAAGATAAAATCCCAAATAGAATAAAACATTAGAAGGTAGGGTAGAAAATCCATGCATAAGTTGTGAACTCGTCCATCTAGCACCTTTGTTCATCAAATGAGCAAACCCTAAGCATAAGGAGCAAGAAAGGTAGGGTTTTAGAGCTTTAGAGCAATTTCTACCATGGAACAGAAAGGTTCCAACCTGGATAAAGGTAGGAGCAAGGATAAAAGAGAAATAAACGGAGTAAGGAAGGGCATTCTTACTCATTTAGGTCAAGATCACTAGAAGGAAACTTTTTAAACCCTAAAAGAGAGCAAAACAAAACCCTAGGAGCTTCCACCAAGAAATTTGCCTTCTTCTTCTACCTTGGACATGTCCTTTGTATCTAAACAGATAGGGAATGAGGTTATTAGAAGGAGAGAAGTGGTGGAAAGAAAAACTTTCGTTTGGGAGCTCAAAAATAGATATATAAAGCTCTAGGATAAGAGAGAGAAGAAGCATGAGGTGTCTAAAAAGCTCTCCATGCACCCATGGCCTTAAACTATTAAGGATATACAAGCAGACACACAAGCAGCTGACCCACTATACATGGATACCTACTTATCCCTCGTTTCTTGATTTTGCAAGCAAAGCAAATAAACCATTTGCTTGATAGCTCCTAAAGGTAGCTAATCCATAAAGGGGTAAACCCTAAAATACCCTTGAGGAAAACACCTCCAAATCAAGGTTCAACCAGGTGCCCCATGGATAAAAAAAAACAATAATGATGAGGGAACATCTAAAGAACATAATGAAAGTGATAAAATGCAAAGAAAACCTCACAATTGGGTAAATTGCAGAATAGTCCAACATGTGCATAAAATTGCATAACTTGCACAAACAGTGTCCAAATTGGACCAAACTTGAACTTTATCTTGTATAATGATTATAAAGAATATAAAAAGGTTAGGTTAAGGTTATACACAATCAATTATGATATTTAAGTATGTTCAATACTTTGAGCAAGGTCAGGGGTCTCTCAACCATAAACCCCTAACATGGATTTCTCCCCTGAAATCCATGGTAAACAAAGATGGATACTTCTCATGCACCTCATCCCCAATATTCCACATGGTAACTTTCATCTCATTATGATATCACATTATTCTCATATAAGTCATATTCTTCTCCCTCAACTTCTGCATGTGTAACCTTAGTTCATCATAGGAACTGTTGTACCACATGTACAGGTCTGGTAGGACCTTTCAACTTTGGGACTCGATTGTTGTCTTGAACTATTCTATATGTTGTATCACACATCACTCAGAGGCCATACTCATTGGATCTTACCAAACATAGAACATCAAGTATCTCTTATCATATGCAACTTTACAAGGTTTCATCCCTATGCCCCTTTAATGGTTGTTGTAATTAACAACTCAATCAACCATGTACGCATCTCCAAATTTTCAAGAACTATGAAGCATATTTTTTTTCATAGGATTCTCTAATCATATCAATGTTGAATTGACCATCTACTTGGTTGAAGAATCATACATTTGTCTATAACCATTAACAAATATAACTTCCTGATTGACTTTGTTAGGAGTAGAACAACGACACTATCCTCATCTTATTAGGATTCCCACAACACACTTAACAGAGATATCATAACTCCAAGAGGATACTTTAGTCAACCCCAACTCACTCTTTCGAGACTCGGCACACATAAGTACAGTTACTTCAACATTCTTAAGGTTTAGCAAATATGTTGGCCATGTTACTGAACATCTCTGAAATACCTTGAGATGTCATCATTCAAAGCTTGCTACAAACACTCTGTTCCTCCTATTCATAAATTCTATAGGTACATTGGTTAGTCTAAAAGGAATAACCATAAACTCATCACGGTCATGTAACTTATGTCATCCACTTTATCTCTTATGCATTGATATTTGATCCTAGGTTTATCTTAAAGTAACAAGGTATCACATGTCTATTGATCAGCAAACCATCTATCTTTAATAGTGGTCTTGCCCAACTATCACTGAACCATACACAACATTATAGAATTTTTTCCTTCCAAACAACATTTATAGGGTCATCATAAACTCTCTCTCTCTAAGGGAGAGGAATACTTAGAATTTTCATTTAATAAACATCTCCAACCTTCACATACTTCCATATTGTTGATACATCTTGGATACTAGGATTCATTACCTTGGTATCCACCTCATGCACTATAAGGAACTCACATCCTTATCTCATCTACTTTTACCAACATAAAAAATATCAAGACATATAAGAGGAGTCTTCCTAATTATTGAAAGGCTCAAAAGTAAACTCATCACAAACTTTATGATCTTAGAACCATAGTCCAAGAAACCTTATGCTATAATAAGCTATCCACCTTCATGTTTACAATGAATCCACACATACCAAGTGGAAATGATCCACTTGAAAGTTGTGCCCTAGAAAGGAAAGACACACAGGGAAACACACTTCCCACATCATAGCAGAATTGTTCGAGGGTCACTAGCAAAAAGGTAACCAATTCTATTTTTATTATGCAGGTTACAACTTCTTATGTATCATTTTACCTTTTTCATTTCGGGTTCCTTGCCATTAGCGTAGGAATCATCATGATTAACATATCTCATTACTCCTTCCTTGATGACTATTTATCACACTAGGATATATTCTCTTGTTTTATTATGTTTTTCAACCACTTATCTAGAGGTAAATCATCATATTACAAATTTTCTTCATTAAAAAAGGATCATCTCCCTTAATTTCTTTCACATGCGATGCTGATTTTACATTAAAATTTTCTTACATACATATGTTGGTCTGAGATTAAGGCAGGTTCCACTTTATTCCTCTATCATTGTTCCCATTCATCTTCTCATTTTATACTTATCATAGGAATTCTCTCCATCTTATGTGAATTTCATACCTTGAATCACTTTATAAGAATAGACTTATCTATATTGTACTTTATTATCTTGTTGAATTACATCTTCAAGAACTCCTCTTTTGCTTATTTGTATTTGGATTTAGATTTCATGTCATTGTATATTTCTCTTATAGTTACCAAACATTCAAGTTTTGATAGTTAATGATGTAATTCTCATCTTCTCTTGAGGTAATATTGAGTTATTTGCACCATGATTTTTAAATCATTATACTCTTTAGATTGTTTCAAAATGACTACTTGATTAGAGTAATAAAAAGATAACAATCTAAAAGTTCCATACTTACCTTTTCTTCAATAATTGAATACCTATTCAGGGCATCCAAGTGCTGAGATTAGTTAGTATGCACTATATTTTCATGCCATGTTCCTTACGTAAATATCATACTAGTCCTAAGTCCTAGTGTTCCTGTAGACTCAGTGAACCTAAAGATCTAATACCAACTTGTAAGAACTCGTTACACTAAACGAGATTACTCAAAACATAAAACACAATCGGTCAGCGATTAACCACATACCCAAAAATATGGGTAAATTAAAATCAATTTCAACATCAACACCCACTCAAAAACATTTGCATAAGAGCCCAATATCTTTGTTGTATCCATACTATGACAATAATTTGATAAAAATTGTTCTATCACCTTAGCCACAACATATATACACAGGAGAACAATATTTGTATATGCCACACAAACAAGCATTAATATGCTAACAAAATTCGGATTCATTTGAAACACCATATACTAACTTTTCCTACCTAAACCTGAGAGTACAGGGATGACTCTAGGACACACTAGACATCTAGTCAACTTTCTCAAAGATTCATTACTATAGCTCCTCTTTGCTGCCACAAATTTGTTTTTGTCACATCTGATTACCTAAAAAGATGTGGCAAACCACAAGGGTGAGACTCATGTCCCAACAAGAGATATAACCTTCGAAAACATTTATTGATTCCAACATTTTTAGATAATGGGACAGTTTAAGCAATTTAATCATATATAACAAATAAGCTCAACAATATTGATGATCAACAAAATACATATAGGAGTAGATAATAACTATCTTCATTAGCCAGACTATTCTCATATCCCCATTAATAATATAAGGAGTCTAGCAGCATGAGCATCTCTAACATCATGAATAAGTCTAGTATCATAAGCATAGCTAACAATATCATAAATAGAGCTAACAATATAAGCAAAACTATCTTCATAAGAATGATTAGCAGTATAGGCATCTCTAGTTACATAGGCATAACTAGCAATATAAGCACAACTAACAACATGTGATAACAAATGTCATAATCTTAGCCAACACTAATAATATCTCTATCAACTTAAACATGACTATTGTATGTACACATTTATAACATGAGAATATCCACAACATAAGAATATATACTATCTTTTAATGCATTAAACATCATCTCTATGTACAGAGAACAAAAAGGGTTATCATCCAATATGAAGCAATATGTATAACCCTAAATAGATTTTCTAGACGGTTGTATTACATATTTTATTATGCCCTAAGAAATTTGGGGATACCACTCAAAATCCAACTGACCACTGCTAAGTCAAAATCAGTGCCATACAAGATCTAGGAAGAGTCAGACTCCTAAGATCTTCTCTGCCTCCGGTCAGTATGGGTCCACCACAGCGACACATAAGGTTGAGATGCTAACAGCCTAGTCCGTCCTTGGTACAGGTCATGACACTAGTGAAAGGAGGTGGGTACGCATACCCTACCATCTGAGGTACAACTGTAGTTGTCCTCCAATCTCATCACATTTATAATCACTAAAGCACGACAACAATCATTCTCAAACTAAGGGCTAGGTATGACCACAGTCATCCCCCCTAAATACATGGATTTAGGATGACAAGCACCTACATACTCAATAGTATGCGCTCCGAGTTTCCCTTAGGAATACTCATATCACCATCTGGAAAGTTATAACACTCAGATGGATCTATGGCACAGTGCACTACATGATTAGAATTTCACTTGATTAATTATTTCCAATTGGGTGAATTAAAGCTATATCAAACAAGTGGACATACAAACCCTAATTCACTTCTAGAAAACATTGCTATATAACAATTTTAGAAGATATAAAACATATGAGACATATTGCTCATTATCTCATCATTACATGATGTTATTCACTTGCCATTCATGAGACTGTACATGTCATCATACTATCATAGGATATAAATCCTTTTCACAATATCACAGGGTATCAAACCTTGTCAACACAAGAGCAATACACCTCATTTAGGGCTCAATCATGCCCAAAGGTCATTAAGACCATCATACTATTCCCTGCAAGATCATCATTATCTTTGCATGCCTTATAACAAGGCTCAACAACATCACTTACATATAATACATCGGATCAGCAAAATATTGCATTAGTGAGCTAGGAGATATTCATAAACAATCATAGTAGGGTTATATTAACATTAAGAACATTCCTTTATTACATCAACATGCAAGGAATCTATATATGATTAACCCTCATCATATTCATAATGTATATGTTTAGCATAAGAAAGTATCAACCATGTGGCTATGATAACCACCAATTAACATATTAAGGTTATGATCATATTAATGAGGTTATTTCACCATCATTCCATCATATAAGAATGTTAAACATGAATACTCATCTTTATCTATTTTCATTAGAGTTAGGTTCAACAAGATAAATTATATTGATTTTACTAATCATCACTTATACCCAAATCCTAACTCACAGGATCCCCATTGGATCATGGATACATAAGGTGAAGCATCACCATCACATTCCATACTATTCTCAAGTATGAACCCACACATAAATCAAGGCTTAGCCATCCGGTTATAGCATACTAAGGTTTCAACAACAATAGGAGAGTACTCCATGATTGTATTAATCATTCATGGACTATTCATACCCAATTACCATCATTTGGTTATATTATAGGTAGGTATAACAAGCTATACCTCATTAGGGTTACCCATTAATTCATTATGGTGATTATCAATCATAATCATACGACGGTAAGGGTAAGACTACAAGTTTAAGGTATTTTATCATCAAATTCTCATCATTAGAATCATAACATTACACTATAGGCTTCACCCAAAATAATGGGAATATTGAGGCATCAACTTCTAACCGTTAAATGTTGAAAAGGTAAAGCTATTGGTCATTTACATAAGTACACATCTTGAACAAACCACCTATGAAGTCATTGAGTTGTTCTCTATAAAGAGTCACCATCTAACCCTATACATCCCTTGATTAACAATATAAAAAGTTCCATTGAGAGTAGGGTAAAACTCACAAGTGATTGTTTATTTAAAACAAGTCGTCAGTAAATGAACTTCTTAAGTTTGTCTCATAAAGGAAACCATTTAAATCACTTTATTAGGACCAAAATATTACATTTAGGCATCATTACAATTTATTGGATGAAGAAACATTAGATCTTAGCCATTAGGTCAAGTTCATATATTAAAGCCATCAATTGGAGTATAGGTCCGACCAATGCATCAAATGACCCAAGAAACCATTGGTTTAAGGCTTAATTGATGCTACAAATACATGCTTAACTCACCATAGGTTGTGGAGACCTGATCCTCCATAAGTAGTGACCACTAAGTCACCATAGATTGTTAAATCAACACTATATTCATTAATCACCATCGAATATCAAACTAATATCAACATTGATTGATAGCATCATTAGGGTACTTAGTTGTTAATCACAATTAGGCCAAAACATGACCTAATGGGTGAGCGTCAGTTGACACCCTTGGTCACCACCATCAGTTTTCATGAAGACAACACCATTGGTTGTTGCAATGGTACCACCATTGAGTCATGTTTTTATAGTAGAAATCAGTTTTAAACCCTAAAATTGACCATTGGTTGATACGTGTTTAGCACCATCGGTTGTCAAACCAACCTGATCTAAGTCATATTATACCTTAGGAATAATGTACACATGATCACATGCTCATCTAGAACTGAAATCAGAATAGGGAACAATATAAAAATTGAAATCCAAGTCAAGCATAGCTTTTTAGTGCATGGATCATCATTTAAAAGAAAGAACATGAGCTAGCAAGCTTATGGTAAGTAATAAATGGGGAGCAAGTTATAAAACTTGCCTCTAATTAGAATATAAAATCCCAAATAGAAGAAACCATGAGCATGTAGGGTAGAAAATCCAATCATAAGTTGTGAACTCGTCCATCTAGCACCTTTCTTCATCAAATGAGCAAACCCTAAGCATAAGGAGCAAGAAAGGTAGGGTTTTAGAGCTTTAGAGAAATTTCTACCATGGAACAACAAGGTTCAACCTATATAAAGGTAGGAGGAAGGATGATAGAGAAAGAAAAGGAGTAAGGAAGGGGATTCTTTATAACACCCCGATTTTCAAAACACATGAGCGGAAGCTATATTTTTTTTCTTCATCTGGGAGTGTCACAAACATAATAATCATTGCAATTAAAGAAAATGAAACACTTTTCATTGAGTAAAACTGATTCATACATAGTCCTTGATAAAAGAAAAACTACAACTCATCTAATAAACTTTGGTAACAAGACTATGCATAAAAAATATGTCTAAACTTTGGACCGTATCGGTAGATGGCACCCCACTAGGCAAGCTTGGAAATCTCCTAGACCTTTACTTGTTCCTTTAATTATCAGTTGCTCCAAAACTTGCGGACATCATGTCCCCAGCCATGCATTGGGAAAAACAATTGTTAGAGTAAGTGGCATGAGTATTACAAAATGTGCATTGCTAAAGAGATGAAATTGGGTATTATAAACAAGAACTAACATCAAACTGTGAGTGAACTGAAACATAAAATATCTTATTTCTCAATCTGAATCTTTATCTTTCTACCTTATCTTATTCTAGAGACATGTACCCTGGTACATGAGTCTCATGACCTACACCAAAGTGTCAAGGTCATACTTATCTTATCTGATTCCCTCTCATCATTCTCATAGATGATATTATGGGCATGCTCTAAACTAAGGTATCTTTTACTTACAATTTTTATCTAATTGTGGCCACCATTATACAATAAGTCCTCCTGAATTGGCGTATCTATGCCCTGAATTGGTATCGAAGTACCCTGAATTGGCACTACATGCCTCTGAATGACACTGAGGTGTCTCTGAATTGGCGTAACTACACCCTGAACTGGTGCCGCAACACCTCTGAATTGGAGTAAACACTCCTCTGAATTGGCAACAGATGCCTCTAAATCATCCCGGGACTAACTGAATGAGGACTTATCATATAATGTATTATGTGAAGATTTTGACTTAATTATCTTAAGTCTAATCTTAATTAATTCTTAATCTGAACTGAAGCTGAATACTGATAGCTTTACTAAATTATGAATCTAAATTTATCTTATATTAAAACTGAATACTGATATTTGAACTTATCTGAAACTGATTACTAAGTACTGAGCATGTACAAAATTTTAAATCTGAATCGGAATCTTTTATTCTTAAGTGATAAAATTAATTTACAAATGAATGAGAATATGGATCTCAATTACTTCATAATCGAGATTGGTTCTAAAACCCTTATCATGTATCTTTATTCATAGTATGGCTACTCACACAAGGAGTAGTCTAAGTCTGAATCTAAATCTAATATTCATATTATCTGGATAATCCTTAATCTAATACTTCAATCTGATAGGAAAACGTAGCTACTTTTGGTACTAAATACATGACAACTAAGCTTCGAGGCTTAGGGAAAGGACATGAACTAAATATGGAAATATGAAGTATATAAGAGTTCTCAAGTATCAAATATCTGAACTAATGCGATTTCTGACAAGGTTACTCAATTTCTATAAAATCTCAATAAGTTTGATCTCAACACATTCATATGAACTTAAATCTTAAATCTTAAAGTAGAAATCATATGGAGTCTCCACGTGCAACTTAATCATGACTTAATGTCTCATAATTTGGTATTATCATCATAAACTCATGTTACAATATATTCTAATCCCAATAGTACACTTATCTTGGAAATTGGGCCATGGTCTACCTTGTGCAACACCCATATTCTCACATAATACTTAACTTTTAAACACCAACCTTATTAAGGAATCTATTTAACTTCTTAATTTCTTAGATCGCTACATATATAAGAAACCTTGATGACATGTTCCTAGTTGAAATCTCAATACATAGTTACATATATATTTAAGAGATATGATATAATTATATTTTCTTATCCTTCTTATGAACTTAACTTCATGATCTAGAATCATTCCATGACACATCACTACTTAAGGTATTGAGCATATGAAATTCTACAATCATAAGCACATAAAATCTTTCATACATATTTAACTTAGAATGTAGGACATGAAGGTCTTTTCTAAGAAGCATGTAAATGTACTTGGTTTGATAAACATAAATACTCATGGGCATGAACCACTTACCTGTGTCATAGAGGATAAAATCTTCGTCTTGAATTCCTCTAGTCGGGTCTAATCCTTTAAAAGACACTTCTTGTAAATCTCAAATATCCGTCCACTCGCATCTTCATCTTTAAATCACATCCTACACAATCTTATGGCATGCATGCACGCATACCCAAAACATCATATAGGATCAACAGAACCTCTAAATCATGGGTGGACATTTCATCATACCTATTAAGATTGTGGTGTAACACTTGCTTGAAGTTCAATCATGAGGTACACACCTATTACATTATTTTAACAAAACACCATCATATATGCACTTAATCCACCTATCTAACTTTTCTTAAATTAAATTACCTTATCAAGACCATTTAAGAGTCCAGAAGATCCTTCAAGTTGTTCTTCATATCTTGAGCTTTCCAATGAGCCCTTAAACACCCTATTCTGACCACCAGATCAAATTATATGAACTCCTAAAACATCTTAATCAAATTAAAATCTTATATTCCTAGTTACCTTGTTCTTTTCATTTTCTTTAGGCCAGATGGGCCTCGTGACCAGTGGCCCAACAGATTTAGAAGCCCAGAATATATTCCCCCTTCCTCTCTCGTAGGGACGTGTTGCAATAGGGATCACAATCCGGAAATAGTGCCCCTGTTTTACCGTAAACAACAGGGCACCATCCATGGGGGCGTCGTCAAGGGGGTTCTGCCCGATCCTTGTCCACCAGTTCACAGCTGAGACAACAACACACTGCATGCCCAACAAAGACTGGCCGTTCGGTGTCTCCTCACAACAGATGCACATGGAAGGGGATCTGTGAATCCCCTGTTCCACGCCCAAAATAGGGCGCTGACGATCAGCTTCTTCGGCGAGCTCCATGGTCGCCGCTCATGCCACACTACTCAAGCCCAGCCCTCCATTGACTTCGGTCATCCCCCAGCAACCAGGGAGACACCATCATTGCATCCGAGTTGGCCAAAATCAGAGATTTCTTATTCCAAGCACCCACAACCAACGCCACTTGCCCTTCCTGATCCACAGCTACAACCTTCTTCTTGAAGTCATCTTAGACTAAAACCCTAGACGGTTTTACTCACCGCCAGCATGCCAACTACTGAGGCTTTATAGCCTCTGCTATCTTAACAAGATCCACCCTATGGCCTAACTCGATCTCCGCTAGAGTCCATATTCCTTCCAAAATAGGGACTCAGGATACCCCTTTTCTTTTGCAAATGAGTGTCTGCTAATGAACCAGACCAAACTCAAATGAACCGGAAATTTGGCCATGAACCCATGGGTTCATCCTCCAATTCTCTTGGTCTAATGATAAAAGTGCTTTAACACAATACATTGTTTCTAATTCCTTTTAATTTTTCTATAGGCTACCCCTAGGATCACTTGGTCATATAATTGACCAACACATCATACAAATACTATCTACTTATAGAGAAATCCGCATGACCTGAATCAATAGATTGAATCGTTGAAAGCATATCAACTCTTATACCTGTCATTGACCATTAAAATCTCTCAATACATTGCACTAGGCCATCAACCTATGTCAAAAGTGATATTAAGGCATTTGCCTCCATTTATTCAATATAAACTTATATCCAACACATTTATTTACTTAAGCATTAATAATTATCACACCATGTCCATTAGTCACATCATTGATCATTCATTCATATTCATCCATACTCAATTACTAATTCTAAACATTTATACCATCATATGTGTATAGGTGAGCCAAGTGGTATATAAGACAGCTTTTATGAACTCGTTGCACATTAAACCATGGGTAGGTTTACTTTCTCCCTTAGTGAAATCTTATTAGGAAAAACCACATTAAGCTTTTCAAAATTATCTATGAAATTTGGGATGTTACATTCTTACTCATTTAGGTCAAGATCACTAGAAGGAATCTTTTTAAACCCTAAAAGAGAGCAAAACAAAACCCTAGGAGCTTCCACCAAGAAATTCACCTTCTTCTTCTAGCTCTGAAAGGTCCTCCATAGATAAATAGATAAGAAAAGAGGTTATTAGCAGGAGAGAAGTGGTGGAAAGCAAAATTTTCATTTGGGAGCTCAAAAACATATATACAAAGCTCTAGGATAAGGGAGAGAAGAAGCATGAAGTGTCTAAAAAGCTCTCCATGCATCCATGGCCTTAAACTATTAAGGATATACAAGCAGTCACATAATCAGCTGACCCACCATCCTTGGATACATGCTTATCCCTCATTTCTTAATTTTGCAAGAAAATCAAATAAATCATTTGCTTGATAGCTCTTATAGGTAGCTCATCCATAAAGGGGTAAACCCTAAAATACCCTTGAGGAAAACACCTCCAAACCAAGGTTCAACTAGGCACCCCATGGATCAAAAAGCTCAAGAATGATGAGAGAACATCCAAAGAACATAATGGGAATGATAAACTACAAAGAAAACCTCTCAATTGGGCAAATTACAAAAAGTCCAAAATGTGCATAAAATTGCATAACTTGCACAAACCATATCCAAATTGGACCAAACTTGAAACTTAATCTTGTATTATGATTAAAAAGGATATAATAAGGTTATATTAAGGTTCTAAACATTCAATTATGATAGTTAAGTATGTTCAATACTTTGATCAAGGTTAGGGGTCTCTCACTAGTGGCCCAACCCATCGTTTGGAGGTGTCTAGACATCACTTGGACCGGAGGCCAGACGATCATTCTGATGACCAACCGACTGACTAGGGGACAAGCCAATCATGTTTCAGCACATATCTTCACCAACAATAGGTTGATGCATGTGATATAGACCTTAGATGGTTAGTAATTCCTTGTGGCTCTAAGGAATTACAATAGTATGGCCATAACCATCGCTTATGTTTTATTGTATGTTTACATTTTTGGGATATAACATGTATATCATACATACTATAGTATGTGGTGATTGGTATGTATATGTATATATATTTATATATATAACTACAATATGTGGTGATTGGTATGTATGTATATATATATATAATCTTTCAATCAACATATTAAGTCTAAGATGATTTCCATTAGAAAAACACAGGAAAATCTTGATTGAGTAAGCATGGGTTCGCTAAGCATGGTGTGTCGTCTATCTCATGGAAGTGTGACGGTAGTTATGTAGGCCTACCAAGAAGGGTGCATTACTATCATGTTAGCCTTTGAGTCAGGCTTAACTAGGCGATCTTAATGAGATTAAGCACCTAGAAGGATGCAAATGACTATAACAAAGAGTTGTGGATACCATCTATCCAAGAATTGCATAAGGTGCAACTAGAAAAAGTTGTCTACCTTAATGATTGCTTATGGACGTTGGTTTTGGCTGGGTAATAATTCAATCATTTTGGATCTTAGCTCACTAGAAAGTGGTACGCTGCAATCTTCTAAATTAATAAGTGAGGGTTATCAATTTGAACAAAATAGTGCAAGTGATAATTAAATTAGAGCCCTAATTAAATATTTTCAAATTTTATTTTAATCAAATAAAATCAAATCAAAATGTTTTGACAAAATTACAATTTTTTTATAGAATCAAATGGCAACAAACAATACATTTTATATGTGATCAATCCTTGAGAAGGACAAGTGAAATAGGAATAACTTCCATGACTGGTTCAAGACTATGAGAATTATTCTCACCTCTATGTCCTAGAGTCACCAGAGGCAGATGAACATGCTCCCATTACACCTAAGACTAACATGGATGCTTATAAGAAGCATATTGAAGATGTTGTTGATGTCAAATCCCTAATGTTGTGCTCCATGAACTATGAGTTGCAGAGACAACATGAGAACATGGATGGTATTGATATGGTAACACATCTTAAGAACATGTTATAAGAACAGACAAGACACGAGAGATATGATGTCTCCAAGGTATTGTTCAAATGTAATATGATAGAAGGATATTCAGTAGGTCCTCGTGTGCCCAAGATTATTGGGTATGTGGAGAACTTTGCTGGACTGGGATTCCCCTTGGGTCAAGAGTTGGCCACTGATGTGATTCTATAATCTCTGCCAAAATCATACAGTCAATTTGTCATGACCTACAACACAAATGACTTTGACAAGCCATTGACATAGTTACTTGGAGTGTTGAGAAAAATTGAGGCACAAATGAAGAAAGACAAGCCCATGTCTGTGATGATGATCGATAAACCAAAGGGGAATTCTAAAGGCAAAGGAAAATCTATGAAGGGTTTTAAAGATGTCTAGAATCCCAAGTCTTTAACACTCAAAGCAAAAGGAGGGGTGAATAAGGGAGGAAATTGTCACCACAGTCACCAGCCTGGACACTGAAAGAGAATTTTCCCTCTCTATCATAGAGGAAATAAAGAAGAAGAAGTAGGGGATAGAGATTTCCACTTAAAGTATATATGCTATACTATAAATTTAATTACTTATTCATCTTGAGTGTATGATACTAGACGTAGATCCCACATGTTCAGATATGCAGGATCTGAAAAGAAGTAAGCCTTTATGAAAGGGCAATCTTGGACTATTCGTCACAAATGGAGCAAGAGTTGATGCTACTACAATCTGAATTTATAATTGATCTTAGTCTACAGGGCATGTAATAGAGTTAAAGAGCTGCTATTTTATTTCTGCCAATTATACAAATATTTTACTTTATGCATCTTGTATGGATAAGGATGATTATGAATAAAGAAAAGTTAACGTTCTATTTTAAATATGTGATCTTATATGGCAATGACTCAAATATCTTATGGTCTTTGTTTGCTAGATCTAAAGATAAATGTTAATAATGTAAATAACAAAAGATTAAAGATTGATAACTCAAACAATAAATACCTATATCATTGTCATTTAGAGCACATAAATGAGAAATACATTTCTAGAATACATAATGATGTTTTTCTAGACTCTGTTGGTTACTGAACCAATGGAGACATGCAAATCTTATCGATTGGGCAATATGACAAAAGCAATTTTCACTAGATGCAGTGGGTGAGCGAGTATTTTATTAGGCTTTGTACATATTAATGTATGTAGAGATTTTACAATAAATGCTAGAAGAAGTTATTAGTACCTATTATATTTAGTGATGATCTCAGTAAATATGGTAAATTTGTATTTAGTAAAATAAAACTATGAATATCTTGAAGTATTCAAGTAGATTAAGAATGAAGTATGTAACAACCTTGGTAAAAGTATTAAGATACTTTGATATGATCAATGATGAAATACTTTAAACCAAGACTTTGAGGACCTTATGGAGAGATCATGATAGTGTATCACAATGAACTCTACCTAAAAGATGGTGATGTATTAGAAGGAACGGATCACACCCTGATGAGTCATGATTTAATAATCAATTAACCTAGTCAATCTTCTAATTTCCTTTTAGGCACATGCTTTACACTAAAATAATGTATCATTTAAACGTCTTTCATATGTCTTGGGAGGTGTCCTGATACGTCTTTCATAAATATTAGGATCAAAATGTATACAAGAAAACAGTTTCTTGGAAACTCTTTATCAACAAATCACAAAATGTTAGTTTGATTACTACTTTCATGTCAATCCAATAACAAAAGTGTTTGTTACCAGGATGGTTGAATTCCTAATGAGGATTTTAATTCCAAAGGAATCAATGGGAGTAAAATAGAACTTGAAAGGTTCGAGATCAAGACAAAAACATTGAACCTAAGAGGTATTGTAAGAACAATTAGAATCACAAATTGTTGTGGGATCTCAAGTTCCTAATGTAACATACAACCTCATAAATCTAGTAGAACATACCTTGAGATTAAAAGATTGTGAAACTTATAACATAAATAGGTTGCGAGTTGGTCATAAGATGATGAGCCAACAACTGACTATATGCTATTGAGGGACTAGCATCTAACAAATGGCTTAAGGTTGTTGTATCCAAAATGGAATCCATGTAAACTAACAAGGTATGACCTTGGTAGTACCACCTAAAGCGGTAAAATAAAAAAGGTGCAGTTGGGTCTTCAAAAAGAAGACCAAAATGGATAACATATAAGAGTAGATTGGTTGCAAATGGTTTCAAATAAGTTCAAGGTGTTAAACATGATGAAATATCTTTATCAATTGTCATGGTTAAATCCATTTGGATCATGCTTACCTTTGCAATTTATTAAGACTATGGGATTCAACATATGGATGTTAAAACCACATTCCTTAGTAGGAATAAATAAGAGGATGTGTACCTAACATAGACTGAAGGTTTTATAACTCCATTAATGCAAATAAAATATGTAAGCTACAAAGGCCAATCAATGTGATTGAAGCAAGAATATCATAGCTAAAACATTTAATTTGACAAGATAGTCAAAGAGTTTGACTTGAGTAAAAATGAAGATGAATTTTGTGATTACAAAAGATTTGGTGGGAGCATATTTATATTCCACCTATTGATGGGGAATAACATCCCGATACTGTAAGTATTGCAACTGGCATGGAAAGTACCTTCTATACAAAGGGATTAGGTGAACCATCCTATGTGATAGGAATTGAGGTCTATAGAGATAGATTTGGAAATATTATTGACTTAAGAAAGAGCACATACATGACTCAATAAGAGAAATTTTGTCCATGATTCATGGGATTAGTCTCTGATGAACCATGTGTTCCAATTATTATGAATAATGGGAAAACATGAGTAAGATGCCATATACACCCACAATTGTATCTATGATGTATGCAATATAATGTACTCATCCCATTATCTTGTATGTATTGGACATGACGATATGATACCAGTCAGATTCCAATGAAGGTCATTGGAATACCATAGAAAACATCCATAAGTACTTGAGAAGCACTTATGATTGGTTTCTAAATAATGGCAATATGAAAGAGTTTGATATAAAGAGTTGCATCGATGCAAGCTTCCAAAATGACAAACAAAATCAATTTTCACAATCTAAAATTTGTGTTTAACCATATAACTAAGAACTACATGATTGAAAGAGTTCCTAACTACAAAATTTTATTAAATTCTACAACAGAAGTTGAGTACCCTGGTGTTAAGAACACAACAAATAATATTGTATGGATCTAGAAGTTCATATAGATGAATGTATAGGACATTCAAACCATTGATGACATAATAGAAATATTATGACAACAATGAAGCTACTGGATAGGCAAGGAATATCAGATAGCATACTGCGACAAATCCATCTCATATGAGATGTTGTGCAACAAAGAGATGTCAAACATGCCATACACTGACTAAAGGCAAATGTTACTAACCTACTGGATTAGCACTTGCGCAACAGAACCATGATGGACATGTTTAAGATCACTTAGAATAAGATTCATGGGTGATTGGCTCTAAGTGCAAGTGGGAGTCTATTGGTATGCATCCCCAGAGAGCCAATCATATGAAGATTGTGATGGCATATCTTGTAAATAATTTTATTAATAATAAAGGCAATCTTCCAATTTGTTTTGTTTCAATCAGTTATGAGATAATGATGAAACATAATAAATGTCTAAAGAATGATATTACTCAATGATGTATGTCTTCGGATGGATGACCTGCATAATGATATCATACAAAAGTTAAGAGTATGTACATTCTTGTTATGTACCTAGTCATATGTTATTGTGGAAGGCTAATAGATAACAATAACACATATAACTAGAGTGTGTGTTGGTGGATGAAATAATCTCATCAGTCATGATATGTGATATCAAACAAACACATACTTGAAAATGACACATGGAAACCATAATTTGTAGTCAGAATCATCTCTCATAATGATGGTGGTGATTGTGGTTCTTAGACCTAAAATCACTACACTCATCACATGTTGTTTGTTGTACTTTGACATCACCTACTGTGACTTGGGATAAGGGTTACCATAAAGGTGGTTCTCGGGTACATCGCAACACATGAGGATGATTGTGAGTGTTGTAGATGGGATTTTTCCTACCCACACGAGTTTGATATCCAAGACACTTGATAAGCAAGACTAAGAAAAGCATGTGCATGCACATCTGAATCAATATATGATATTGAGGTCACATATATCTTAAATAGTCTTCTCTGATTCAAGGAACATGGATTGAATGGTGAGAGGATGATGATTCCATGCCTTGAGTTCAATCTAGATATCAACGAAAAAGGAATTATAAAATCACTATAACACCAATCACAGATTGTAGGTTGAAGTTATTCTCCAACTTTCCAGATTACTTGGGTAAAAATGATGTGTTTCTAGACACCACCCATTGCTTGTGATGTCATAAATTAGTTATGGACATTCACTACCAATGTAATTTGGAACCTATAGGGTCACACACATAGGATACACTGGAAATAGGAGTTCATTCATAAATATAGTTTAAACTTGATTACTCAAGAATTAGGTATTCAATTCAAACAAAATTGGTTGAATAATTGATTGTTTGGACTCTAAACCAACTAGTTCAAGTGTTGAATCGATCACTTGGAGTGCCAACTTAATTGAATCCAAATCGGCTGAATCTTGGTTGAGCTGGTGCATGAACCGACTAGTTCACATAGTGAACCGATTGGGTCAAGGTGTCAAATGAATGCTTCATATGATGAATCACCCGGTTCATTGATCAATTTGATTTTATCAAGGATTAGTGTTGATGTCATATTGTGCATTAACTGAATATTAATGGCAACACAATTACAATTGGGAAACATGATGAAATGATGGATTCAAGTGTTGAACTGATCGGTTCACATGCTAATCAATTGGTTCACCTTTGAACGATTGTTTCACCAGTTGTAGGATACAATTTTTTTTGAAATTTCATCCCCTTTGACTCCCACTTAGACTGCGAACCCTAACCCTAACCCTCCTACAAATAGAGGGGTACAAGGGGCTTCTCAAACAAAACATCAATTGCTCTAACAATTGTTGTCTTCTCTGGTTGTGGTAGCTAAGAGAACCCCGAGTAAGTCCTACCCAATATAGGGAGGTATAGTAATGGAGAAAAATGGTTGGAGAGAAGGTTGGTGCTATTACATTGACTAGAAGGGAAAACCCCTTCTTGTTAGTTCTTTTTTAATGACAGGAGTCCCTGGCGGTCTGTGTGGATTACTATCGAGGCGAGGAGGATGTTGCCTATTGCTAGGAGGATAAGGACAATTTTTTTCCTTGGTGTTTCAACCAGGAGCTTTTGTTGATAATGTCTAGGTATGACTTTAAGAAAGGCAGTGAGGGTATTATCTCTAGATTTTCTCCATGACCAAGTATGATCTCACAAACCATCCTTCTCGATACATAGTTATTGATGCGATCGTCTGTTAAAGAGGAATCCGATGCATTAGTCAATTAAATTCCCTATAGTCTAACTAAGAAAACCAAACTTCATACCCATACAACCCTACCCTTCACATCTAGGAACCTAGAGAATCAAAAATCTAGAGTCTAATAATCATTTTTTAGATTCTATCCTAAATTTCCTTCTTTACTACCTCCCAATCTTATGAACTTGTTGGTCTGTATAAAAGGGTGGGTTGTTCACCATAATTTCAAAAACCTGAGCAGTCATGTTTCAAGATTTCTGGAGTTGTTCTTGATGATGGTTGGCCAAGACCTAGATATTTGTTTCTCTTTTTGTATTATTTAGTTTCCCTCACCATTTCATATTCTTTTTACTTGATCTTGCATTCTTCAATTACTAGCTATCTCTCTTTGGTCGGTTGTGATCTTTTAGGTGACATCGCATGTTCAAAAGTCACTCCCTTTCATAAGATACGTTCTTTGAGGATCCAGATATATGAGGCATATGAAGAAATCATCTCCACAACCAAGTAGACGAGGTAGAAATGACACATAGGCCTGCATGGCCTCCACCTCATCATAATGAAGAAGAGAGTTATGAAGAAGAAGAATATAATTCATTTGAATAGCCACCACCACCGGTCCCAATGCCTATCCACTATTACTTCATTGTGGTGATCTATGATTTCCCCATCACAACCCACACTAAACATTTTCAAGGAACGTCATTCTCCATCCCGTCGACATCGGTGCAACTTCTACTACCCTTATGTTGGTTACCTACAAGTGTGTCGACTCTTAAAAGTGTGCATCACCTTTGCCCGACATTTGCTAAAGACAATGCCATTTGTTTAGTCGTGCCCCCTTCTTTCTTAACAACAAGGTTAAGAAGCAGTATTCCTCTAGAACTCAAATGATGATGTGGATAAGAATGAAGAAAGAGTTCTTAAAGAAACTTGATCCTATTGTGAAGTTGACATCAATGTGTTTCTACATCACTTGTCTTAGGAATATGAGCAATGAATAATTTCATGTATGTTTCTAAAGATTCCAAAAGTTCTTGAGAGTTTTCCTTTACCATGAAGCACGTTAATGGAGATTGGTACAATCATTCTGTGATGGGTTGTCTCAACTCAATAAAAGCATGTTGAACTCTTCATGTATTGGTACTTCCATAGAAAATAATCTTGAAGAAACATGGGAAATGTTTAAGCATGTAGCAAAAACTCTATGCATCTTGCATCCTCCTCCATTGTTGCCTACAAAAGAAATATCGATGTGCTTCATGAAGGTGCAACTCGATACAAACACTCAACTCATGCACACCTGGGATGTAGGGAATGATTAATAATCAAGATGGATTTTCCTCTAGTGATTATGGCAAGATGTGGAGACGCTTATGGAAAAAATTAAGACAATATAATTTTTTGAGAATAAAAACTCAACCTCCCATATGTCCCAATCATACACTCCATAATGGCAAAATCACCCCAACTTTTTGGGGAAACACCAAGGGGATGATGTACATGGGTAGACACAACAACAACATGGATCCAAGTTTGAAGATGAGGTTCTTTCAAGGTTGAGAAGCCTAGATGAAGCGAAGAAGGATGTTCCAAACCATGATCAAACAATTCAAAGGCTTGAACAAAGATTGTACTACTTGTCCTTGTCCCTATCTAATTGAGAGGAGGGTATTATTCCTTCTCTATGATGATGAATCCAAATACCTCCCCAACAGGGGGATGGATGTTCTCCAAATGTTGTTTTATCAAACTCAAATGGCCCAATGAGCTCTACAAATGCAACAAACACTTCTTCAACTTCTACATGCCCACCACCTCAAGTGCATGTTCAAATACCACAACAACCCTACATTATCCAAGAGCCACTGCATAGACAACAACAACCTTAACAAGGGAATTTCTTGTCACAAGTCCATCCACAAATGTCCCAAGGTCCTAAGCCACACCAAAAAACACCAAGGCCCACCTCCTCAATAGCAACAAAAAGCTTCCCCTCATCCCTAGGAGCAAGTAAATGTTGTGGCAAGGATTAGGAGTGGTAAAGTTCTTGAGAATCCTAGAGTTCAAGTGAGAAATGAACCTATGATTAATATCCATGTGATACCATGACCCTGAGTGTAAGTGAAAAAGTGTCAGATGAAAAAAAATATGATATTGTGATTGAATTCGAAAGTGATGTCATGGCAAATATTGTGATACCAAGAGTTGATATTGTGATTTCAACCCTTGATACCATGAAACATGTTGAAAGTTGTGGTAATGACCTATAATCCCTAATCCTTGGATGAGACTTTTCCATGTAAGAGAAAGAAAAATCTAGCTACTATGATATTTTAGATACCCAAGCAAGTGTGTCAATATCCCTTTGCTTGGTTCAATCAAGAAAATTCCAACTTATGCTAAATTACTAAACGATATGTACACATTTAAAATAAAGTTATCTAGGATGGAGTCCCAAGAAATTAAAGTTGGGAGGAAAAGTAAGATCCATTTTACAAAATCTGCATCCCTCAAGAGAAAGGAGATAGGGTCCTCAATAATACCATGTCATATTAGAGGCCATATCATTGTCTAATCCCAACTTGACTTGGGTTCTAGTATTAAATTGATGCCTTCTAGCGTGTATACAGAGATAGGCCTAGGCAACTTGATGATGATAAATGGTTCCCTGTAATTGACATATCCTTTTATAGAAGTGACAATGGGTAGGGTGAAGGACATGTTGGGGATGTTAGGCAACGATACTTCGATAGTATTTGGGGAATACTTTATTATGTTAGACATGGAGCGCAAAGGTAGGAGAATTTCCATCATCTTAGGAAGGTCTTTCTTGGAAACCACCAATAATGAGATACAAGTGTAAATCGATGCCAAGAATGTCACCTTCATGCAGATGCACTTGAGTTTGAACATATCCAGAACCTCCCCACACATTACAGACATGCTTCCTCAACATGATAACAAGCATTATACCTAGAATGGTCATGAAAAATAGATGATCAAACATAATTGAAGATTAGCAATTTTTGGTTGTTTCGCCATGACCATGGTGAGAACCTAACTAGAATGTATGTTCTTTCCTAACATGGTAACGAGGAACATAAAAATGTATTGTTAAAGATAGAATAAATGAAGAGGTCTAAAACAAACATTCCAACCAGAACGGATATGTTGCCTTTGCAAGACCCCTCCCCAAAAAAATGATCATTCCCCTATAGTTCTGGAAGCCAACTACCATGGTTGGGAAGAACTCAATATCCACTGTTGGAGAGGATTTTCTAGGAAATGACTCGATTTTAAAGGATCCACTGATTATAACCATGTTGCTGAGAAACTGATGGACTCAGATATGGACATCAGTAATGAAAATATGGGATGGTTTGTGTTAGGCCCTTCCTCTCCAGCTACACCAAATCTTATGATGGCAATAGACACCCTACAAAGTGTTGGGCTTCATATCAACTACAATGGGATGCGCAGACAATCCAACACATCATCTGAATCCCAGGCCACCCATCCAGAGCCCTTATTGAACAAATTACATATGTTGAGTACCTCAGGATGCACCATCAATCAAAATCCTCATGTGAAGAGATGCCAATGATTACATCTCGATGATCCTTTAGGAATACCACTGCACCTTCAGTCTTGCAAAGGCCTAACTTTTTCCTTGATGATGATGATGTTGCGAAGGGAGTTCATCCTAATTATGTATCTCTAGTTAGAGATCATGGTTTCTCACAAGTGTGCATTTCTCTTGAGGCATACACAATTCTACATAAACCATGACAAATGTCAATTATAGTAAAACTGATCAGAAAGAACATTGGATGCATGACATTGTGTGATCATTTTAGAAATATATGGAAACCTCTACAAGATGCCATGTGTATGATTTAAGTATGAACTATTTTGTAGTACAACTTACTTGACAATCAAATCATTTTAACACCCTGACATGGGTCCATTGGCAATTTTTGGTTGCCCTCTGATGGTCACTCATTGGATAGATGATTTTATTCCCTCATTAGATTTATCATCTAATGGAATTACTTAGGTGAGGGTCATCAATCTCCCACTACATATGTATAACCAAGTTTATCTTTGATACTATTGGTTAAATTCTAGCTAAATTAGTGAGAACTAATTTACATACCACCAATTTGCACTCACAATCACTTTTCACATTTGGTAATAGAAATGGATTCATCTATGTAATTCAAAATTACTATTATTATCGAAAAAATTGATATACATGGTTGAATATGAATCTATTCCATCCATCTATCACAATTGTAGGATCATGGCATAAGAATTAATGATTGTTGAACAAAAGATCAATCTCAGGGCACCAGTGGAGGCAAAACATCCACTATCGAAGCAGGAGTTGTTTGGGTGGATGACGAAGAAAGATGGGAGACTTACTATGGTGAACATTCATTCAAGATGTCAATCACCCCACTCAAAACCAAGTGTAAATGAATGGTCGTCTACAAATGAAAATTGTCATAAAATAAGTTTATAGTGTTCGGGACCAAAAAAAAGTTTATAGTGTTTGATTATCAAGAGCACATGGCTGAAGACCTGATTACATTAACCAAAACTAATAAAAGATAGGTAGGTGTACGAGTACCTAAACCTACTACGATTTGGATGATGAAAAGGAGGAGCCTGGCTCTTGTATCACAATGATGACATTGAGTTGTCAGATTGGATCACTGAAGAACATGCACAGTTGATTGCACTCAAGAACCTGAAGAAATCCCATACTTCTAAATAATCACAACCATCAAACTTGAGGGCTACAAAAGAATTACTTACCACGGCTACTCTAAATATGTCACCTACAGAAGAGCCAAACATGCCTAATAATCAATCCCATTTAGTGGTAGATCCAGGTATAGGTGATGGTATTGACCATTCTAATCTATATCATAGGTTGTTTCTACAATTAATACTAATCCACCAGAGATCATAACCACATTCCAACATGAATCCCAAACTAGAAAAATGGTTTGTCAAGTTGAGAGCTCTAGTGGAAAAATTAAGGCTTCAACCTACCTCACTCGCAACCAAGCAAGGAAGAAAGTAGCATGATGGTCAAACTATCAAGGTGATATGTTAAAAACATTGTATTGGAATGTTTGGGGTATTATACATTATACTAATGTTAATTTAGTCATTCATATTACTTGCACTTAAGGTCAAGATATATTAGAAATTCTTGAGCCTAGAATCTCCTCGTCTAAAGAAAATCAAACAATCAGACATGTAGTGTTTGTTGCATATCATATAATTAAAGCACAAAGCTTCTCCAAAGACAAATGTCTTCTGCAATAATCTAATACATGTAATGTAAGGTTTATGGAAATACACCACCAATATCTACATCGTAGTGTTAGTGAATCTTATTTCCTCAAGGTGGTTTATGCCCACTCTAATCCTACTATTAGACATGTCTTCTGCAAATATCTACCTCATTTAAAAGATTCTATAAATAAACCATAGATAGTTTTTGGAGACTTCAATACTCTCTGTTACCATCAAAGGAAAAAGAGAGTAAAAGATTTAACTTCAAAGAAGCAAAAAACTTTCAAGCCACACTTCTGGATGTGATTTTTCAGATCTTGGATATACATGTTATCCTCTATATATAAGCATGGTTACTTACACGAAAGACTAGTATAGAGAAGAGAGAATCAAACATGTATAGAATTGATTCCGACTTGAGAAAATCTATTCTGAGTTCAAAAGATGGAGATGAAGTGTGACAATACCACTGATTTAAGAAGGGTCCCATAAGTAATCCAATGGCCAAAGTTATCATGTAAAACCACCATTTTATTTCTCTATCATATGCTTTTAACAAAAGCATGATAGACCGGTTGATTTCCTTGCCATATTTTATTGATTTTATGTGGATCTTTTGCCACAAATATGCTAACTCATGCTTAAGAATACAATCATATTGTTTCTATAGATTGGTGTAAAAATTATCAAGCCCAATAATATAATTTGAGGCTAATATTTTTTGATTATATTTTAATGTTGTCACTAATTCATTTTTTACTCTTTTCTTTGCTTTCATATTATTCATGTCTAACTGTAAGATATGAGGTTGCAGCAGCTTAATGGCATGAACAAAGTCCATTTTTCTTGGTTAGTATGTATCTAGGAACAAAGAGAACCCACTATCCATGTTCCAAGATGCTTTTGCACAAAATGAAGGAGTATACCATAAATTATAGTTTTGAAATATAATAGGATTATGATCAAAACATAATAACCTGAGAAAATGACAAATTGAGCAGTTATCCAAGCATGTATGGTATTACTATTGAGTTTTTATCTCACAATTGCACATTGTTTCTATTTCAGTATTACTTCGATAACAATGCACTACTTGTTCACCCTTTACATCAAGATTTATGTCATGCTATCATGTTCCTCATTCCTGAGGTGAAGTTTGTCACATCTTGATCAAAACTACAGACTACTTTCTAACTAATGTTGGCCTAAAGTTGATATCAAATTGTATGGTTGATTATCTAAAACCCATTCATGACCTTGTGGATATCTTGGGCTCAGACAAGCTTTGTTTCTAGAAGAAAAATAGTAGATAATGTCATATTGGTACAGTAATTAATTCATAATACGAGGCACAAGAAATTGGCTAAATAAATGGCTATTGAAGTAGATTTTTCAAAGGCATACGATAGAATGCCTTGGGACTTTATTTTAGATACCAGATTAAGATTGGTTTACTAATTACTATAGTCACTTAATCATTAATACAATCGTAGGTAGAAGGACTAGTATCTTGTGGAATGGAGAAAAACTTAAAAGTTTTAAGTCAAATAGAGGTTTTCATCAATGAGATCCTTTATCACCTTACATGTTTTTCTTATGCCTGAATAGATGATCTTGTAAATATCGATCATTTGAAACCAATCAAATAATATGATTAAGGACTGATGGTGTCACATGTTGTGTATGTAGATGACATCAATTGTTTGCAAAGACTACTACTTCTAATATTGAAACTGTTATGAAATGAAGATGCATTCAATTAGGCTTATTTCAATTGATAAAAATGTGTTATTCTTTTCTCATTTTGTGCCTCGATATGCAAATATAGAAATCTCAACAAAGTCTAATATGAAAATGTTTACAAACATGGGAAAATATCTTAGAATTCCAATTCTTCATGGCAGAACTATAAAATTCACTTATGCTTATGTATAGACATATATAGTCAAGGATATTGGGTTGAGTAACCAATAGCCTTCATTTAGGATGTCAGATCTATTTGGAAAAGATGGTTTTCAGTTTGATACCCATGTATATTATGCATACCATTGTACCCCAAGACAAATTTGTGATAATATAAATAGAACCATACAACAATTGCTATGGAATAAGGGTAGATATCAGTCCCATCTATCATTAGCTTAGGATAATCTAGTTGCTCTAAAATTGGATGGAGGACTGAGTATCCCTTCCATGCGATCCTAGAACAAAGCACTACTTATGAAGACCTCATGGCATGTCCTCACTTGGTGTCAATCATCAAGGTTACATGGCTTGCTTCACAAATACAATTCCTTTCGATCTAAACTAGGAGGATAGAACACTTTGTTTTGGAAAAGTGTACAAATATTGAATATGATTATGCAATGAAATAGTACCGTAGTGGTGAGTAATGGAGACACTACATCTGATTGGTATGATCCTTGGGCTCTCAACATCGACCCTCATTGAACCAAGTTACTAGAGTTATATGATTAGAACTCAGTGCCTTGAAGGTAAGGTATCTAGTTACATGGCCCGATGAATGGGATTTACCTTTCCTAGAACATTATTTGCCTATGTTAGTAGTGAAAAAGATACTCATCTTGTCAACTCCAACTAATAATTATCCAAAGATGGATGGTTTTGGAATTTAACTTTATTTGGAAAATCACTACATAGTATGGTTACTATATGTTGATATAACACTCACTTAGAGTCAAATATGGTCTATGGAGGAAGATTTCAAGCATTAGTATACCTATGAAATATAAAATAGTTTTATGGCTTATGATCAATGAGGATATAATGACAAAAAATATTGTACATAGAGACATTTCATTGATGATTCTAATGTCCTATTTGTGGTTAAGTAATAGAAAACACCCTTCATGCTTTGTAGGATTGTAATGGACTCCAAAGTATTTGGGCGTCACTGAAGCTACATGACCTCTACTCTAATTTCTATATAGACACATTTTGACATGGGTAGAAAAATGAATTCAATTACCTCTAGATACAAGTACTATTTTTGTTGTTACATGTTGTGTTACAATTGAAACGAGATAGTTTCTTATTCAATGGACAATGTCCAAACAAAGTGATTTCTTTGGGTAGCATATGGAGAAGAGTACCTCTCATTAAATAATTCCATCATTCTATCACTCACATTTGATAACACACTCAACCGCAACAGTCGCATCAAGGCTAAAAATGGGTCTGTCCTCACTGGGGATGACTAAAGATTAATGTTGACTTTTCAATTAAGAACAATAAGATCTCTATAGTTGTAGTGTCTCATTCATGTTCTCATGACTGGATTTAAGCATGGGGAGAATCACAATATGATAGTTTGGTTATAGTATTACATGCAAAAAATTTGGTTGTTGCATGGACACATAGTTTTGAAGATATGATCATTATAACTAATAGTTGTGTTGTAGCTTGGTTATTGTATGATAATAATGAATAAGAAAATCATACATTCTTAACATGGAAATCATGAATCCTTTCTATGTTGAAGTGAAAATGCAAGGCACATATTGCTAATATCCCTAGGGATATGAACTTTGATGCAGGTTATCTTCCTAAAATGCAATACCAACTCACTACTCATCAGTGTGTTTACCATCAGGCTCCTACAATCCTGAAACAAATCATTACTAACTTGTAATGTAATGTAGTTCATAATGATACTCCTTATTCTTCCGTTTGTATAAATTAAAATTCATCTATTGGTTTAGGCTAATTATGGAAATCCATTTTAAAAAAAGTTGAGTTTTATGTTGAGGATAACATGATTCAAAATATTGGGGTTGTAGGGCGGTACCTCACTATTCTTTGTCATATATCTTGTTGACTTTTCTATGTGGTTGACTTGATTCTTGATCATCCTATATTTCTTAATGTTTTTTGTATCAACGTTTGCATCTCATTTAGTTTATGTTCCTTAACAAATTTTTTTGCATAAATTTTCAAATTACTATTTCATTCTCTTTCCAACCCCCACATGTTGCAGTGCATGTAATTTATTTTGGTGTATATGCCCTATAAGACGATCATTGGATAATGGATATATGTGTATTTTGTACATTTTATTTGATTAGTAATGGAAATTCCAATTTTTTGATGCCCATTCAATTAATGTGATATTAATGTGCACAATAAAAGTCCTTAGAATTACTAGTTTAAAGATGTTGGACTCCAACTATATGGTTTAAACATGTGATCCTAATGGATTCTAAGAACAATATCCTTAAATGTCCATAATCAAGTATTGATTGGATTGGACAATGATAATGCATGTGAGACAAGTATGTGTTGTGACGGATGACCGTGTGTCATGGGTCATATGGATTGGAAACCAAGTCAGTCACATCGACACTTTTTAGAAAACAAGTGTACCGAATTGACCCACTTGGAGAGTGATTCATGGACCATTATATGATCAGTCATAATCAGATATCAAATGTGATAGTGGTGTTTTTGTCCTTTGATTTGACATAACTACAATGATGATGTGACAATTATCATGCTTTGACATTGCCCAATGTGATCTTGAAGAAGGTTGCAATAAAGGAAGTGATTGGGTGTGATGAGGATCATGCAACACATAATGAATTGTTTTGAAGGATTTGCCCCTCCCATATATTGAGAACCGTATCCTTGGGTTCTTGACACTCAGACTAGAAAATGCATGGCCATGCTCATGTGAGTCAATATGTGATGTTGAGCTCATATGTATCTTTCTAGTCTACTTGGATATCATGGAAATCAAATTGACAAAAGTGAGAGTGATGTGTCCATGCCTCTAGTTCAATCTAGTTATCTATGACAAAAGGAGTATACTTCATGGTAACACTAGTGGTTTATGGTTTAGCCTTATTTGACCACTTCTAATACTTGGGTAGTAATGATGTGTAGATAGACGCAGCTCATTTCTTATGAAACTTAATATTGATTAGTTCCATTGACAATGTAGTATGGTTCCTATAGGGCCACACACATAGAGATAGCTTGAAGAAAGGCTAATTTGGACTCAATTGTAATCGTTACATATATTAGGACCTAAAAGAAAAATAATACGACTCTAGATTTTGGAAACCCATTTCCATAAGTCAGGGACTCGCTCTTCAAGGAAATATGGAAGTATGTATTGCACAAGGAATCGTGGAATGATGCATTCCACAATAGCTAGTGCGTGGAAAAATCCCATGTTCCGCTAGGGAGTCCATAAGCCTAGCCAATAAGGGTTTGGAAACCCTACCCTCTTCAATCTATTATATATGACATGATAGGAGGCTCTCTATATAGAACATCTCATTTTCTCTTTATTTATTTCATGGTTTGAGGAACCCTAACATCAAGTAAGATATATAGACATATAGAGAGAGGATACCAACAACTCTAAACCTCCATCTTCAAGTGTTCGTGTGGATACCATGGAGAAAAAAGATATAATTTTGGACTAGCAAATTCACAAGCAGAACACTTTTCAAGGAGAACATCTCCACTACAAAACAACATGTTTCGATAGACAGCGTCATCTGCAGAACAATGTGTTCTGCAATAGCTATTCAGCCACAAAATGGTGGGGTCTTTTAGAGGCAACTTCAAGATCAGATATGGGGTCAGAAGAGCCAATTATATGCCCTTAAAGTTGGTGCCAATTGTTGGAGGAATCTAACATTCATCCACAGATTCATGTGATCTGCCATAGAAAAATCTATTTTCTACACACATCCATAGGTGACTTTCAAAGTTCTAAAGACACCAGATTTGAATCTGATTTCTGATCTAACAAGATTAGAAAGAGGCATAGATTGGAAGATACAAATCTACATTAAGCATTATAATTTGAATCGTTGGAACCTCTTCCATGGTAAGGTATAAAATTGTAAACCCTTACATATTTTGGTTGTATTAGACAAATACTATTCAAAGGATTCTCGGGGAGATTTTATTCATGTCTGTCTTCTTCTCATGAGAACCTAACAGTTGTATCAGAGCTACATTGAATGCTCTTCGTTAGATTTTTTATTATGGTTCAAATTTTTGTTGTTAGATAACGATAAATATATATAGGGTATATCTTCGCTACCCGTGTGGGTAATTATTAAGATTCGCTACTCGTGCATCAGTTTTGTAATAGGAGGCATGCATTTGTAATGAGACCATCCAAATTGTAATAGATAGACTCATTTTGTAAATACAGTGTGATGTTTGTATTCTCCGTCTAAAAATAGTAAAATATATATTTATTACTGTAACAGCGTTGTAATACAAAATGAGTCCTTATATTACAATTTTGGTCATCTCATTACAAATTTGGTTGTCTCATTACATATATGTGTCATCTCATTACAAAATTGATGCACGGGTAGCGAATCTTAGTTACCCTCATGGGTACCGAAGATATACCCATATATATATATATATATATATATATATATATATATATATATATATATATATATATATATATATATATATATATATATATATATATATATATATATATATATATATATATATATATATATATATATATATGTGTGTGTGTGTGTGTGTGTGTGTGTGTGTGTGTGTATGTATGTATGTATATATATACATATATCCAAAGAAACGCCTCAAAAATGGTTTTGTGTTTGATGCATGATTATGGACAAAAACCCTAATTGGGTTTGCTTTTATTAAATGTGGTTGATTATTTGTAGTTTTTGATGTTGGCTTTCATGTGTACCTTCTTTATTGATTTTATATCTATGGTTTCCCACCTTATTTCCCTTGAATGTAAATCAAGGTTTCTCTTACATATGATGTAATATTTTAGAGTAGACTAGGATATATGATATACAACATGGTGGACATGAATAAAGATGGATGAAGAACAATCATCCACAATGAGGAATCATGCATGGTGGTCACCCGTGATGAAAAATTAAGGATTAGGGTTTATTGTCTTATGTTTACACATATGATGCAAGAAACACTAGATGACCTAAATCTTCCATTAACTTGTGAATATTGTGCTAGGATACCATAATCATCACATTTTATCTTTATTGATTATTGTGTTTGTATATATATGTGTGTATATGTATGTATATATATAAAGTTGGAATACACTAGAGACACGATACATCCTAGTCATTTTTCACCATGTAAGTTCGCCAAAGAGAGGTGCATTGTACATCTTGGTGAGGTGTGAGGTAAACATATTGGTCTCCCAAAGCAGGGTATGCGGTTTTTTAGTATCGCAATTGGGTTCGGCTTAACTAGATAAGTTTGGTGGATTAGGAACCTAGATGCATGCATCTGAGTGTTCCGTATGATGGAAGTTAACAATAGTCGTTCCTCATCCATCCAAGTGTTGCATGTGATGCAATAAAAAAATTACCTACCTAAAAATTGATTTGTGAGTAGTCAACCAAAGTTGACTCATGATTCAATGAAATATGGATCTAGACCCACTAGAAAGTTATTCGTTGTAACTTTCTAGGTTAAAATGAGGGTTTCTACTTTGAAGAAGATGGTGGGAGTAAATGTTTTATTAAAGTAACAATTAAATGTAAATAATTTAAAAAAATATTTCTTTCTTAGTTTTGATTATAAATCACATGGAAAATAAGAATATCTATTAATGCAATCGGTCCTCGAGAAAGACAAGATCGATGGGTTAAATTTGTAGATTGGTACAAAAATTTGAGAATGTTCTCAAGCATGATCATAGGCTCTACATAATAGATCTTGATTTTCCTGAAGAGCCCACTCTCAATGCACCAAAGGCTGAAAGGGATGCATACAAGATGTATTCTAATAACTCGAACGGTATGATGTGTCTCATACTAGAATCCATGATGCCTTACCTATAGAGGCAGCACAACAACATGGAGGCCTTTGAAATAATTCAACATCTCAAATGATTATTTGAAGGCCAACCTAGACAAGAGAGGTATATGGAGAACCTCAAGAGACTAGGTTTCCATATGGGATAAGAGTTGGCCAAGGATTTAATACTATAATTGTTGCTTGAATTTCATGACCAGTTTGTCAAGAACTTCAACTTCAATGAAATGGTTAAGCCACTCCTAGAACTACCCAACATATTGTAAACTATTGAATTGAATATGAATAAGGTCAAGACCGGATCTATGTTGATGGTCAATATAGTGACAAGAAATATTGAGGTAAAGAAAATGACTAAGAAAGATTCTAAGCCTAAGTCCCAATCCTATTCATTGAAGGCAAAGGAAGGTGTGGCCATGAGTAGAAATTGTAACCACTATCACAAGCCTAGACATTAGAACAAAAACTACTTTCTTCACTTAAAGGAAATTAAGAAGTAAAAGGGGGAAGAGATCTCCACCTCAACTATATACACAAATGATATTAACTTAACTACTTTTTCATCGTGGGTATTTGGTAGTGGATGTGGATCTCATATATTCTGTAATGTGTAGGATCCAAAAAAGATGAAGACACCTTAAGAAGGGAGTTATGGGACTAAAAGTAACTGATGGGGTAAAGGTTGTTGTTGATGTTATAGGAACATATAGTTTATCTCTACCCTCGGGACTTGTAATAGAATTAGATAATTGTTATTATGTATATTCTATAAGTATAAATAATATTTATATTTCTTGTTTGAACAAGGGTGGTTTTTCATTCCTAATAAATAATGTAGTTTTCTTAATACTTCTGTATGATATCTTTTATGGTAGTGAAATCATGTTTTATGGTCTTTGTTTTTCAGATCTTAAGACTCATGTTTATAAAGTAAAAATTAAACAACTTAAATACATGACTCAAGAATGATGTTACTTTGGGATGGGTATTTGGGACATATAAAGGAGAAGTACATTTTAAAACTCTATAAGGATAAATACTTAGACTCGTTTGCTTTATGAGTCTTATAAGACATGTGAATCATGTTTGTTAGACATGATAGTAAAAATGCCTTTTATTGGAAATAATGAGATGACAACTAAACTTATAGAACTCATACATATGGATATATGTGGTCTTTTTTAGTTCAACAACTAGAAGAGGGTATCAATACTCCATTATATTTACTAATGATTTTAGTAGATGTAGATATTGTGTCTTATGAAACAAAAATAAAAATCCATTGAAAAGTTCAAGGTATTCAAGAATGAAGTAGAGAAACAACTTAAAAAGAAAATTAAGAAGCTTGGATTAGATTGAGATGGTGAATATTTGAGCCATAAGTTTTAGGAACATCTCATGGAGTGTGGCATTGTATTAGAATTGACTCCACTATAAATACCACAACATAATGGTGTTCAAAGAGAAGGAATTGCACATTGTTGGACGTGGTGAAGTCCATGATGAGCCTAGTTGGATTTTATAATTCCTTTCTTGGATATGGTCTAGAAATTGTCGCATTCTTAACTACAATTCTTCTAAATTAATTTTAAAGACACCATATAGGTATTGACTGGGAAGCATCCCAATATGTCTTTTATAAATGTTTATGGTTGAGAATCTTATGTGAAGTGGACATTTCCTGTGAAATTAGGACCCAAATCTGACAAGAGTTATTTTATGAGATATCCTAAGGAAATCAAGGGATATTATTTCTATATTATATCTCAAAACAAAATGTTACTTGTAAGAACTACTCCCTTTATGGATAAGGAGTTCATCTCTAGAAATACTAGTGGGACAAAAATAAAAGTCAATGAAGTTGAGATACACAAAATGAAAATGAACCTATAGAGGAACATGAGGAGGCACCATAAGTTGTTGTGGAACAATCACCCCCTCAACAAACATGGGAACCTCATAGATCTAGAAGGAATTGCCATGAGCCATAGAGATTTGGATTTCTTATGAGTCAAGATGGTGAGGTGTTTGACATGGATCAAGATGGGCCAACCACTTATAAGAAAGATCTGGAGGTACCATAATCTAATAAATATAATTAGGCCATGAGATCTAAAATTGGACTCCAAGAATACCAACAAGGTATGGACCTTGGTGGAACAACATGAAGTGGTAGAACCCATTGGGTGCAAGTGGGTGTTCAAGAAGAAGACTAACGTAGATAGAAATGTACACACATATAAGGGCAACTAGTGGAATAAGGTTTTAAAAAGTTTAAGGTGTTGAATATGACGAAACTTCCTCACCATTCACCATGTTCAAGTCTATAAGGATCATGCTAGCCATTGCAGTAGACCATGTCTATGAGATATGGAAGATGGATGTCAAAATTCCCTTCCCTAATGAGTATCTTCTCAAGGATATGTACACAACACAACTTGAGGGTTTTTAATATTTGAAGGATGCCAGAAAGGTACGTAAGTTGCAAGGGTCAATCTATGGATTGAAGCAAGCAATAGAAGTTGTAATTTTTGTTTTGATGGATAAATTGAAGAGTTTGGGTTTATCAATAATGAAGATGGACCTTGTGTTTATAAGAAGGTCAATGAGCATTGTTGTATTTCTCATATTGTAGTGGATGATATACTTTTCATGGTTGGAAAATATTTTCATAGTGAAATATTTAGGAACGCCACCTATATTGTAGGTATAAGCTCTATAGAGATAGATCAACAAGGCTTCTTATCTTGAGTGAAAGTACATAGATTAATAAAGTTTTGAAACAGTTCAGCATGCAAGAGTCAAAGAAAGGAAACTTGCCCATGTCTCATGAAGTATCTTAAGGCCAATTGTTGTAGATATTTAGAAGAAAATGGTCATGTGAGTAAGATTCTAAATGCCTCTACAATTGGATATATCATGTATGCAATGTTATGTACACATCTAGATGATGTCTCATATGTCTTGAGCATTATGACAGGAAGATCCTGGTGAAGGTCACTAAAATACTAGTAAAGAACATCCTTAGGTACTTGAGAAGATCTAAAGATGCATTTGTACACTCTAGGTTCAACAAAAAAGGATACATTCTTGGTATATGGACATGAGGAAGAGTTGGTTGTAAATGGATGCATTGACGCAAACATCCAAACTAATAATGATGAGTATTGATCACAATTTGGTTATGTATTTTTCCTTACTGGTGGTGCTATTTGTTGGAAGAGTTCAAAGCAAGTGACAGTAGTTGATTCTACAACAAAAGCTAAATATATCATTATATAGGATGCTGCAAAGAAGGGTGTATGGATCAAGAAGTTCATTGGTGAACTTGTAGTTTTTCCTAGGATTGATGACATAGTCAAGATATAATGTGAAAATAATGGGATATCATGCAAGTCAAAGAATCTATATCACATCATATATCCATGCATATTTTACGGTGCTTCCAAAAATTGTTGATGAAGGGTTTGTGAAGATTATAAGTGTATTGGTAGGAGATAAATATTGATGATCCCTTGACAAATGTGTTGTCATAGCATGAGCATGATGGTCATATTATATCACTTGGTATTAGGTAAGTGAGTGAATGGATTTAGTGAAATGGGAGATTGTTGGTCTATGTGCCCTAGAAGCCAATTATTGTATGACTTCTCTAGGTTTATTTTGTACTTTTGATTTGATTAATAAAAACAATTCCAATTCATTGATGGACATTTGATTACTGTGATATTTAATGTGCATAATAAATATTTAGAAAATGATTGGTTTGAAGTCATGGGAATTCAACTATGTGACTTAAACATGAGATCCTAATGGATGCTAAGAACGAAAATCTTAAATTTTCTAATCAAGTATTAATATGGATTGGACAATGACAATGCATGTGATACTAGTATGTGTGGTGGCTGATGACCATGTCTCATGGGTCATAGGTATTAGATACCAAGTCAGACACTTGAGAACTTTTTAGAGAACAAGTGCATTGGATCAACCCTCCTTGAGAGTGATTCATGGACTGTTATAGTCATAATCAACTCTCAAATGTGAAAGTGGTGTTCTGGTCCTTCAACTTGAAATCACTACAATGGTGATATGACTGTCATCATGCTTTGACAGTGCCCATTTTCATCTTGAAGAAGATTGCCATAAACATCAAAATTGGGTGTGATGAGAATCTTGCAACACATTGTTGGTGATGTAGAAGGAACTTTTTCTCCCATATAACAAGAGTGATATCCTAGGCCTCTTGATAAGTGAGACTACAGAAATGCATGGGATGACCACCGGGTTGGGTCACTGTGGGTTTTAGCAAGCCCATACCCAAACCCATATTTTTACCTGGGTTTCGGGCTGGGTTTAGGCACGAGTAATGTTTGGAAAACTGGGCCCATACCCATACCACCTAATTGAGCTGGGTTTTGGGGTGGATTCGGGTTGGCCCAGTTAATAGTAAATGAAAATATTTCCAACATATACATAAGACAAAATATTGATATGTGTACCGCTAAGTACATTTAATCGATATGTATCATCATAGGAACTAATACACTGAGAAATTGTTATATAAATTCTATGAATGAAACAAGTAGAATCTAGATCATGAACAATTGAAAACATAGTCATATCCAATTTTTTATGTATACATTAAAATGAATTGACCACTAATGGAATTTTTGTAGTTATCATTGACTAGAAGATGCACATTTTTGTTTCAATTAATGGTCTAGTAATGTCCCAACTGAGATTATTTGTGAAACATGTGTAACTATTATAATTTCAATTAATATCTTTGATTATATTTTATTGTAAATTATAACAAACATGTTAAACACAAAATGAATGTGCATATCCTAGATATACTATGGTGCATTGCTCTTTTAGTCTTATTAATATGATTGACTAAATATATGCTAGTCAAATGTATTTTTAAAAGTTTGTAGTCAAATATATTTTAGGAAAGATGCATATCATATACAAGCATGTGGTTACGTATACTCATGTATATATATAATCTGGGTATCTGGGTTTTCGATCCTAGGTTTACCTTGGTCCTGACCTGACCCATATAAAATCTCAGTCAAAATCTTAGGCTCGACCCACCCATGTAAATTACATGGGTCGGGCCTATGTTGGTTATGTGGGTTGGGACATGGGTCGTAATGGCCTAGCCCAGTCTGATGCTCATCCCTATTCATACTCATGGGAGTCAATATGTGATACTAAGCTCATATGTAGCTTGATAGTCTACTTGGAGATCAAGGAACTTGGATTGGAGAAAACAGAATCATGTATCCATGCCTCTAATTCAATATGGATATCTATGACAAAATGATTATACAACATGGTAACACTATTGTTAATAGTTTGTCTTGTCTATCTAAACCTACTACTTGGATGGCAATGATGTGAAGTTAGACATTTCTCACTATTTATATACATTAGCATTAATTAATGAATTTTCCAATGTAGTATGGTGCCTATAGGGTCATGCAAATAGAGATGGCTTGAAGAAAGGTTGATTTGGACTCAATTGTAATTGTTACAAATATAAGAACCTAAAAGCAAATTTTGAGGGCCTAGAACTAAATATGGATCCAGACTTTGAACATTAATTTCCATAATTTAGGAACACACTCCTCAAGGATAAAGGGAAGTTCGCATCACATAAGGACTCATAGAATGATGTATTCCATGGGACCCACTCCACAGTGGAATCCCATGTTGTGTAATGGAGTCCACAAGCATCATCAGATTAGAGTTTAGAAACCCTATCCTCTCAAATCCTCTCTATATATATGATATGATAGTAGCCTCACTAGTAAGGCACATCACTGTCTCATTGTTGCTTCTAAGGTTTGAGAAACCCTAAGAACAACTAAGAGAGAGAGTGGGAGAGAGAAAGAGAGGGAGGAGACTAGCAACTCTAGATCTATGTCTATTTTGGCTCTTGTGTGGATACCATGGAGATGAGTTCCCACAACAAAATCATTTAAATGAGAAACTTCACTAGAAATACATTTTTTAGGAGAACAACTCCAATGTAGACTGACATATTCTATAGGTAGTGCTACCCATGGACAAACACAGTAGGCATTCAACTGTAGAATGAGGACCAGTCAGAGACAAATTTGGGTCATATCTGGGGTAAAAAGAACCAACTCTTTGACCTTGGGTTGTGTGCTAATTTCATGTATAATCTGACCATCTACCATTGACTGTCATCCTTGACTTCCTATGATCTATCATAGAAAAAATAATTTTCTACATTCATCCAGAGGTGACATTCAAAGTGCTAGAGACTCCACAAAATAGTTCTTATTTACAATATGGAAAGATCTTAAAGAGATGTAGATTGAAAGGTTCATATCTACACTAAGTATTACAAGTTAAATCGTTGGAAACCTCTTGATGGATTTTCAAGAGAGATAGAGAAAAAAATTTGCTACTTGTTATGCTCTTGAGAACCCCATAGTTTTTCATAATTTGTTATTGTGTTTTCTTGTCATCTTCTTAATTTTTATAAGTAGTTCTTGATATGATAACAGTTGTTCTAAAGCAATGCTTCCATCATTACCCCAAACGTAAAATATTTGTCCTAAAAGGTTTTGTATTTAGACCTCCACATGTTGGATTTGAAATTTGACCTTTGACAAATATATCTGTGATTTCTTGTCTTTAATTATTTACAAACTAAATTCTTGTTTTTATGAAATCTTGACACTTCTATCATGGAATTTAGTTTGCTGGTTGAATTGCAATTGTTTGAGAAACGTACAGATTACCATGTCACTTTCTCATAATGGTTTTAGTCACAAAGTTGGTGATGTTTGTCAGATTGCCTTATTTGCAGGATACTCTATGTGAAAACTCATGCTACTTGGCCTCTTCCTTCAACCCCTTTATTTAATTATTTCATATCATTCCACCACACCAAAAATGCAAAAAGAAAAAAATCTTTGGTTACCCTTCAAAAGCTTGGGGTGACCAACCAATCCTCCTCTCTTCTACTTCCTACCACTCTACAACCCTACAAAAAAGGGAACAAGAAAAGTAAAAAGGTGATGTCATGTAATAGCATTTGATAAAAGGGAAAAGAATATGAGAATGATCTTATATAATAGGACTCCCTTGTCTTTTTCCTACCTCCTTCATGTATTTCCATACCCATTAGACAAACGGACATCAATCCTAGTTTCATGTACCCTTGTACAAAGCCAGGTAGTCCAAGTATGGTTGAATATCTACCAGCAAAATGTCTCTCTTCACCTCTTCAATAATTACTACTATAAGATGGTTTACCCAAAGACTCATGAAGATAGTATAATTTTGAATGAGCTTTGACAACCTATACAAAAAAAAAAATTGTGATTTTTACATAGAGTGCATCCCATTTGTTACAATGGTGAGGAGATAAGTCAATTGCATGAGTAAACCATTTTTAACCTTGATTAACTAATGAAAATATTTTTTGATAATGGTGATGTGGGATGGTGGGGTTATGAAAACCCTCAATTCCTATGTTCCTTGACCGGCACAAGTCAAAGATCTCTAAGGAATTTGTAGAAGAAAATGTTTGCCTAGAGGGAGCGATTACGATACAACCTGGAGACCTGGAACTACAATAATGCATGCTAATTCATGAGGCGTATGTCCAATAAAAGAAGTGGTGCCTTGGAACCTAATGTATATTTAGGGTTTAGATTGGATCTTAGTAGGTTGTATATGAGGTGAAGGACATGGTAGACCTAATCTGATGACTTATACTTGGATTAATGAAGTTGACTCTTGGGAGACAAAGTTGACATGGTTGGGACGTCCCTCTATCTGTTTGTTTAAGTTGTATCTTTCATGTAATCCTAAGTTGTATATTTTTGTGTAAACTTGTGAAATTGAATATTGTCATTACATTTTTAATAAAAAAAATTGGATAAGTTTACCATTTTTGTTTTATTAAAATTTATATAGATATCTAGTTACAGCTTACTTCAGGACAAGTATGTTTTAAGATTGGGTGGTGATGGAGCCCTAGTTTGCATCTCCATCTATCTTCATTATTCCCATTTAGCATGTTAAGATAGATATATGCATTCTTATTCCCAATAAATCTCATTTCTAGTCAAATGCACTTATGGAGATTACTTGTATGTTTTTATAGGTACTTGGACTCTAATTATGAAAGAAGGTGATGGAGGATTATCCAAGGACATCACCAACCAAGGAGGAGGTCACAGTCCATTCAAGTCATCTCCAACCTATCCTAGGAATCTCATGGACCAACCCAAGTAAATAGCTCCATGGAATTCAAGTAAAGAAATCAATGTGCGCCAAGTACCCTCAGGATGGCCATTGTATCATGGAGTTACCATTACCATAGAGCCCTATATTTCCCAAATTATATAGAAAAAGTCTACTATCTCCCAAATTTACCCAAAAGTTTCCACTCATTTTTCCATATACGTTCTACCCAGAATGACCACTTCTACCTAGCATCTCACATGGTTGTTCCCATCACTATTGTTGTAGTTAAAACAATAAAAAAACACCATAAGCCTCTGGATCTCCACCCAAAAATTAGAAGGTACATTCTAGGCAGAACAAATGTTCTACTCAAAAACCAAAATAATTACTCTACCCATAAACCTTGGGAAGAATTACCACTCTTTCCACCATTTTGGGAAGAATGCTCATTCTGCCTAGAAACTGGAATGATCACTGCACCAAGAAACCATAACTTATTTTCCACTGAGTTTCCCAATATAACTCTTCTTAGCCTATCCCCCTAGCCACCAAAAAATTCTATAGGGTGACTAGGGTGAAGGGGGTTGGCTCATTTCTTCCACCTAGTTTTCACGTCTACCTCCTACCAATCCACTTCATACCCTATCTCAACCCTACCACCAAAAACCTAGTTTTAGACCACTTATTTCCATACTCCACCTTAGTTTCAAGCCATTTTATCCTCGAGTAGGGAGCTTTATTCCAATAGTTGGAGGTGAAGAAGAGCACAACTCCATAGACATTTATGACTATCGCCTATCTCTTCTCCTCTACTTTTGTTTATTTCTTGATCATGAGTACCAAATCTACTTCTTGGGCTAAATATGGGACTATGTTACCATGTACATTGGAATATTCATTAATAATATTATATTTTGTTAACTAGCGTTACATTCATGCTTATTATCTCTATCCATATGTTTGTTGTCTTCTTGAGATTGGTTGCACCTAAGGTATAAATAAAAGATGGAATAGTAGGCAAAGAGGGGACAAATACCCTACAAGTCCCTTGTTAAAACCTGACATGCTTAAATTGTGCATAAAAATGCAAGTGTACGTGTTGAATAGTATAGGCCTATAAGGCCCAGATGTCAAACTCAAGCAAATGTACTTCAAAGACTATTACTGACTATACCTAATAAGCTAGGCATAAGAAAAGAGTGATTGGTTGTTGTTTATAACTAAGGATAAGAATTGAAATCTAAATTAAGTGTAAGTGATCAAGAATTGGTAGATTCCTTAGGGTTACGGTTTCACCATGGTATATGTTAATTTAAATCCATTTCATTAATAATCATTTACCCCTAACTCTGGTCTAAGGGACATATAGAAAGTATCACCCACTCCCGCAACGTAATATACTGCCTTTACTAAGACAAACCCCACTTTCATATAGATTTAATAATTTCATAGGTGCATTAACAATATCTATAGGTTTGTCCCTTCACAGGTGTACGCCCTCTACCAAGGCACAATATTTTCTATGTAAATCTATGGCATGTCCAACCCTTAATCCCTCTTCTAATAAAATTAACGTTCTAAGAAATTGGTTGTGGTGCTCAAGAAGATGCAATTATATATATATATATATATATATATATATATATATATATATATATATAATCATGGAAGTCAAATACAATGGACAAACATGCTACTCCCAAGTCCTAAGGAACAAGGTGATTAGTCTTGCATGATTTCTATCAATGAATACAACAAGGAAGAGAGAGACAACAAGCTAAACATTAAGAAAACTAATGAAAAGCCTTAGAGAAACCGGTCTGGACAATCCCCTCTGGTGAGATCCTCGATATGTAGTGTTCCAGCTACAAATTTTCTTTGTAAAGGTGCTCAAATTGTCTGGTTCATAGTCGTCTCCTCCTCTCTTGGATCCATGCTCTGTTGAAACAAGATAGAATATGATCACTAGATCTGGCCAAACTCCCCTTAGGTTATAAGTGGGATTCAGACTATCATTAAGTCTTAGTGGTTAGATTTTTCTTAATCTTTAATCTACTCTGATTGCACAAAGTTGGTACCACTGACTAGATGTTGGTGGCACCGAGTTGTCGGTTGACTTGAAACCCTAATAAGTGATGGTACTACTAACTTGTGTGTCGGTAGCACCGAGTTGATCCCTACGAGTCCTGACTTGTTTTGCATGTGAAAGACATACCACCGACTAGGATGTCAATGGCACCAAAACTATAAATTTGGTTCTTGATCCTTTCTGGGAAGTGAGTCGGTAGCATTGACTCCATCTTTTAGTATCATTGAATGTCATCTCAGTCGCACTGAGTGCAATCTCAGTAGCATCGAGATATCCAAAATTCCATGTTGGATTTTGCCTAATGTCGGTACCACCACCTTTTGTGTTGATGGCACTGAGTTGTCCTGAAAGTGCTCAAACAACCTGAAATGAGGAAAACCCAGCATAAGTCCGAATAAAAATTTCTAGCTTAACATAATTCAATAAAGTTAACAATAATTTGATAGTATTGTTTCACATGTTAATAATAATAAAAAATGCATAAATATTATCAAAATGAATAATTATGCAATAAATACATGGAAAAATGGCATGTGAAAAGCAACTAAAATTCATTGCATCAAAATTTCCTAAGCTTTAAAACACTACCTTTGGATTTTTTTTAAATAAGTCAGCAAGAGGACAAACACTATGAATTACATTTCTTAGATACCCCCACCTGACTATCCCAAATCGTCCCTTACCAACCACTAAACAAGTAACTACTCTAAAGTGACCAAAAATATTCATTAAAGATATCCAACCTTACATCAATGGAACACTATCAATAGAGCAGTTAGCATCATAGTCAATAAGGCATATCTTGATGCACCATGTGATTCCCTATCTACATTTCTCTTGTCTACCTACCAAACTATGTTGGAAGTAGTTCCCCGCATAACAGAGAATGAGGGGATCGATCATTTATGTGTCCTACCATAAAGAGCAATTGGTGGGATGAAATAGGTGGCTATGAGTAAGAACCACGAGTAACATCTAATTTGTTAATGTAAAAACAAAATATGATGAGCCTGTCAAATGAAAGGGATGAAAAATGCATGAATCATAATGCCTATTGTGGCGTATGAATGCACTGAAGGTCTCATCTGATTGATGAGTGGGGGGTAAAAGAATGCATACATGTAACTATTCTTTATTCTCCTTGAATGACACTCAGATTTGAGTCAAGGCATCCTTTTCTCCCTAACTAATTAACTTTTCTCTTTTTATTTCACTAAGCTCTTATTATAGCACATTTTTTTTATTTTTAGGCTTTTTTTCAACATTTCATTGCTTTTTTTCATTTTGGGAGGGATGTGGATGTGTTCCTTTCACTTTATACTTGAGGAGTAAGATACATATATACATGATGTAAAGAACGACACAGAAGAAAATTCAATCTACATGAACTTTGTTATGCAACGTTATGCACATCTATATAATTGTTTTCCTTTTTCTTTTTCTAACTAATGCAATTAAAAGGAACTAGCTATCATGATACATGTTATTCTATGCAATGTAGGTAAGAGGAAACAATTTGGGTTACTTGATCATATTAAGGTGGTGGATGAAATGCCATGTAAAGAGGGTGGAATCACATGATTAAGAGACAATGCTTGTCTTAACTATGATATATCCCTCTCATATCAACTTGTGTTCATGGTAACCTTATGGTTTCTTCCTAAAAATCCAACTCAAGGTCCCGTTACTTGTTTGGTGGGTTTTGGCTCCAACCCATTGTCATACATAAATCTTGGATATTCACAGTAAGGATTCTCAACCTGACCAACCCATACACTTCCTCTAACTGGTGTTGCCTTAGAGTTTGCAAATTAAGTTCAAAAAGATGTGATCATTTAAACAAAATCATTGTAAAGGCATGAAACACATTTTGCTATGATGATAGATGAAATCATGATAACTAAGCTCCACTATTACACTAGAAAGATGTGGATCATATACTTACAAATATGAAAAACTAAAACAAGATAGAAGATTAAACAAATAATTCTATTCCAAAATCCCCCCGAGCTTGAAATTGACTATGTAATCATAGTGAAAACTCAAACAAAGAGGTGGAATGGGGGTACCTTGTGCTCAGAAGGGTGGTGGTGGTGGATAAAATACTCCAGGAAGCATTCGTGAATCAGGTTCTACTACCGTTTGTCCTTTAGTGTCAGTGCCACCGACTTGTGTGTCGGTGGTACCAAGATATGATGCCCTTTACCCTCCTTTTTATATGTATGAGTTGGTTCCACCAACTTGTGCGTTGGTAGTTCCACAACTTTTCATGTTGATCTGTGATTTTTTTGAGAAAATTTGGTGGTAGCGACTTTTCTGTCGGTGGTACTAACTTTTTGCAGAATTCAACTTATCATGGATTTGATACTACCGACTTGTGTGTTAGTGGTATTGACTTTTTGTGAAATCCATGTTGAACATTTTTAAGTAGCACAGTGGTACCAATAATAGTGTCAGTAGTACAGACTCTGACTCATCATGCACACCAAACAAAAGCATCAAGGTACCTTTTTACATCCATTTGAAATATGACAAGACAAATAAAAATTTATACAATAAAAGTCCTAAACCAAATGTATATGAAGAAATAAAATTGGGTTACTTCCCATAAGTGTCCTTTAATGTCTTAGGTTTGACAAGGTGATTTGCTTCATCCTGGGATTTCATGGGATGGTTGTGAAGACTCCTATGACAATATGGACTCCACTCTATTATCACCTATCCTTAATGTCAAGTAACCTCTACCCATGATAATGATCATGTCGATCGTATCTTGGAACAACCTTCCTAATAGAAACTATGATCCTTGCATCCCATGCATATATATGACCACAAAATCAATATGATAGATGAACTTATCAACTTTGACTAACACATCCTCACATATCTCATACGGCCTCACGTTGATCCATCTGCCAACTATATTACCATGGACGTCTTCGTTGATTTCTCATATCCCACAATCTGAAAGGTGGAGAGAGGCATGAGATTTATGCTCAGCCCAGAATCACATTGTGCTTGTTGGAAATGATTGTTGTCTATGGAACAAGGGATGTAGAAACATCCTGGGTCTTTTCTCTTCATCAGAAATCTTCCTTGGATTATTGCACGCACCCCTCCATCAACACACAAGACATTTGTATCTTTTATCCTTATTTTCTTGTTGATGATATCCTTCAAGAATATTCCATATGAGGTAATATTTTCTATCACCTACACGAGTGGATGTTGATGTGGAGCTTTCAAAATATATGTAGGAATTTCTTAAACTATTTTTTCCCCTTTCTCTACTTCAGACTATCTAGGAATGGCACATGTGGCTTCTCTACACGCTTGTGAGTAGGAATGTATGGGAAATAAGGATCTCCTCCCCTAAGCTTGCTTCAACATCACCTCCTAGGACAGAATATGGAATATCTCCTATGTGTAGGATGGCATGTGGATGATCTTTCGGAATTATGGGTGCCTCATTATTGATTGTGACTGCTCCACTACAAAATAGAACCTTCACATGTTCTTCTTGCATGAGCACCTTTTTTGGAACTGAAGGCATGGTTATGGAAATGGTGGAACATTGAAGTTCCTTGTCTTGCAAAGTTGGTGAAGATGGGATGTCCTTGTCGCTTGTTGTTGACCCTTATCTATAAAGGTGTAGTTTGAGCATAATACATTGGCATTCTACATCGCCCTGGTCTTCCGAATAGGCTATAAGGAAACGGAACCTCAGACACATAAACCAAATCTGACTCTAGAATGTACTGATTTGGTGACTCATCAATAGCGTTCTCTGGTTCCTTAAGAATTGAGACAAAATTTGTTTGATGGTGTTGATGAGTTGTCTCTATGTTCCTGAGTAAACCCTGATGAATGGGATTAGTTATGGATGTCACCTTTTCTGCCATCTGAATGATGTTATTTACAATATTACAAATTTGAGGCCCTTTATTTTGTTGCACCCTTTTTTTCTAGTTCAAAATAGCCTCATTTTGACTCACCAACATGTCCAACATGTCTTCTATTTGGTCTATCTTATTAGGACATATATCCGACCATTACTGCTGATGCAAGTGCATGCACTCCTCTTATTCACCTCAAGATGAGGTGCCAAATTTGTTCTCTAGATTCCTTGTGAGCCTCTCCATCTGAGCCTTTAGTTCAGTGATCTCCTTAGATTCCATAGCACTCTTGATTCTTGTTGGTGCTTCCTCTCCTCACCCCAAGACTAGTTTTTATCCATGTTCTTGGAGATCTCATGAAACCTTATAGCCTTATTATTCAGAAAGAAGTCTGCTCCTGCACTTTGAAGACTAGTCCTTTCCCTTTTGTGTAGGTCATAGTAGAACATCCTCGCCTTCCCATACAAATCCATTCCATGATGAAAGACCTTCCTGAGCATGTTCTGAAGTCACTCCCAAGCTTCAGAATAGGACTACTCTACATGCTGCTTGAAGTTGTGAATCTTTCCCACTAGGTCATTGGTCTTCTAAGCTAGAAAGTATCACTTGAAGAAGGCGTCAATCATCTCATCACAAATCTTTATTGATTTTGGTGGAATAATAAGAAACCATGCTTTTGCCTTGTCTGACAGTGAGTAGGAGAATAGATTTAAGTATATTAGTGTAGTTGGAACCTTGTTGATCTTTAGCATATGATAGCTTTCTACAAATCTATTGATGTGCACCATCGAGTCCTCCACACTGTGGCCATGGAACAAGTGAGATTTAACTAGTAGGCCAGTTAGGGATCTATTTTGTAATTTCCCACATTTATTGTCTTCCATTTAATTATTCCTAATTGTATTTTGGGTGAAGATTCATAAACATTTCCCATACAGTATGTTCCTCAAGCTCAACTCCAACATGCTCTTTAGCATTAGGTTCCATGTTTGCTGCTAGTTCCTGATCTACCTCTGCTGGTGGGGTTTGGATAAGATTCTTCGTTGCTCCGAACTATTTTTCCCTATGTTGAATTTCCTCTCGACATGTACCTGTTGGAGTGGATTCCTCATAGTCAGTGGTTCTAGTGTGAACCATGCACTATTACCTAAATACAGGATAGCAATGAGTGAGAATGAGTACATATTAATTTGTTGTAAATATAAGATTTTTTTATATATGAGCAATGAAATTATTTGGTAAATAATTATAAGAAAAATAAAATTGTCTAGAGTGGTCGGGCATAGTACGTGTAGAACTGGAGTTTCCATTTCCCTGACAACGGTGCTAAAAACTTGACACGCCTAAATTGTGCTTGCAAAATGCAAGTGTGGACGTTGAGTAGTTAGGAATGTTGAAATCAGGGAAATGTACTCAAGAGACTACTACTAACTATAACCTAATCATCTAGGCCTAAGAAAATAGTGATTGGTTGTTTGTTTATAACTAAGGACATGAACTGCAATCTAAATTAAGTGGAATGTGATAAAAAAAATTGGTGGATTTCTTAGGATTATAGTTTCACCACGGTAAGTATTGCATTTAACTCCATTTGACTAATTATCATTTATCCCTAACTATGGACTAAGGGACATGAGCAAGTATTACTCACTCATGTGGCATAATATACTACCTATACTAAGACAAAATCAACTTTTATAGATATTTAAGAATTATATATGTGCATTAACAATATCTCTAGGTTGTTTCCTTCACAGTCGTAAGCCCTCTCCCGAGGCACGGTATTGGCTGTGTAAATCTATTACTTGTCTGACCCTTAATCCCTCTCCCAAAGCAATTAACAGTCTAACCAATTGATTGTGGTGATCAAGCACAAGAAATTCATTAAGAAGTCATAGATTTACATCTAGAATTAAGGAAAATATATGCATTAAATCATGGAAGTTAAATACAATGGAAAATTGGGCTACTCCTGGGTCCTAAGGAACAAGGGGATTAGCCATGTATGATTTCTATCAAAAAATACAATGAGTAAGAGAGAGAGAGAGAACAAGATAAACATCAGGAAAACTAATGAAACCCCTTAGAGAAACATGTCTCGATGATCCCCTCTGGTGAGAGCCTCATCTATAGCATTATGTCTACAAGTTTTCTTTGTGAAGGTGTTTGAATCTCCCAGTATGTAGTTTTCTCCTTAGTATCCTCCTCTCTTGACTTTGTGCTCTGTTGCAACAAGATAGAATGTGATCCCTCAATCTGTTCAAACTCTACTTAGGTCATAAGTGGGACTCGGACCGTCATTAAGTCCCAACCATTGGATTTGTCTTATTCTTTATTCTTCTTTCATAGCACAAAGTTAGTACCACTAACTAGATGTTGGTGGCACCGAATTGTCAGCTAACTCGAAACCCTAATAAGTGTCAGTACTACTGACTTGTGTGAAGGTAGCACTAAATTGATCCCTGCAAGTACTGACTTGTTCTAGATGCAAAAGTTCATACCACCAATTAGGGTGTCAATGGAACCAAAACCATAATGTCTGGTTCCTAATACTTTATAGGTAGTGAGTCGGTAGCACCTACTGCATCTTTCAATATCATCGAACGTCATCTCGATAGCATCGAGTGCAATCTTGATAGAACCCAGATATCCAGAATTTCCTGTTAGATTTTGTCATATGTCGATACCACCAACTTTTATATCAATAGCGTTGAGTTCTCCTAAAAGTGCTCAAATATCCTGAAATGAGGAAAACCCAACACAAGTCCAAATAAAAATTGATAATTTAACATATATTTGGTACAAATACATATAATTTGATTCAATAGTGTTTTACATGCTAATAATGATAAACAATGCATAAATAGTAGCATAATGAGTAATTATGCAATAAATACACAGAAAAGTAGCAACTAAAATCCAGTGCATCAAAACCTTGGTTTTCTCTTATGCCATATTACCCCTCTATTCCACTTACGGTAGGTGGGAGATATGAGTAGCTACATGTGCTTATTTGATGAAGAACATATTGGAGTTGGGATGGGAGGTGAAAACCTTCTTCCTACATCCTATTCAACCCTTACCACCAAGTGAGAGATGATAGTTACATTTGGAAGCCTAGACTAGGGATAAGTCCCAGTTAGAATCATATATTTCCTTTTTAGTTGAACCTTGTAAGGTTTGATGGGTAGTGTTTGGGGACTAGTTCCCTATGTACCACATATACCACATGTGGCCAACAAGTTGGGTAGGGCATGTACTTAACACTAACCCCTGTTGTTTGTTTAAGTGGTAGTAAAAATAGGATATGTTAGTTAATATACCTTGATGCATTAGTGAACACCAGATATCCTCTAGAAAACCCATTACTCATCTCAATTTAACACACCCCAAATTGATTGGTTGTTAGTTTTTCCTCTTCTTGATTAGTTCTAATTTCTTGTGAATGATAAATAGTTTGTTCTAGGTTATCTTAGTTCTAATTGTGGTTTATGGTGTTTGGATCTTAGTTAGTTACTTAGTCTTAGGTCTTGCCTTGCTTATCTAGATCTACTTTAGAATTGCTAATTCAGAGTAGTAGTTGATCTTAGTTGCTTATTTCTCATTTGATTATTTAATTATTTGGTTACCTCTGAATTTTAGTTATAAATTAGTTTCTAATCAACATTTGCTCAATTGTGTGCCTGGTAGTCTAATTTATCAAACCAAACTTCGAACCCTAAGTTCCTAACCTTTGCATCTGGGAAGCTAAAGAACCAGACGGATAGAGTCTAAGAAACGTCCTTATGGATTTGTTCCCGACTTTCTTTCTCTACTACTTCCCAAGTCAATGTGCTTGTGAATTTGTGTAACACAATGTGTAATTTTGGCTATTCTTTTAAGTTTGAGCATTCTCGTGCCACCTACCTATTCTTCTATGAGGTCAGAGTTGATGATAAATGGTATTTACTATAATCTTCAAGATATGCAAACTTCATACCGCTCTTCATATTTAGATTTCTATCTAGAGCTTCTTGTTATGGGATGAATCTTTCATTGTAGATGGGGATTTTAGACCTTTCGTAATTGTCTTAAATGATAAGGTTAAAGAGTTATCCAACCAACTGTATCCAAGATCCTAAGGATGACTTTCCTTGGGTTCCATATCAAGTGTAGCATCATGCATACATGTGAGCTTTTGTTGTTCACTGAAGAAATTTACATAGTTAAGGAAGTATGCCTTTGTGGAGATATGGTTCCTTCATGATCTTAGAAGTCTAATAACTTAGCTTCTTATCATTGACACATAGGTTGAGCCCTCTTCAACATTGATAACTGTCTAGACTATAGCAAGGAAGGATGTCTAGAAATAAGAGGTAGCCAAGGGTATTATTTTGTATCCATTATGACAATGTTCAGGGAATAAAGTTCTTCCTTATTTGAACATAACATTTTCCATATTTCCAAAGGGGATGTCATGGATAAAGTGAAACAAAAGATCATGATCTCAACAAGTTTCATGTTGGTGGGCGTAATTATTTGACATAAGGAGAGTGGCAAATGGTTGATTCACTCTCCAATATTTACAAGTAACTTGTGGCATGTAGAATGTCCAACTCAACATTTCAAACTGAAGGAGATTGCACATCTTGTTTTTTTTGGCATTTTGGCCTACATTATTAACTTCTTGTGCATATAAGATTGATCACCTCAAGCTTGTGTGTGGTGTACTCCTTAGTCAATAAGTCTTTCAAGAACTTTTATAATGTTTCCCTCTTAGTGATCACATACATAATTATAAGGTCAATTTTAGATGCTTTAGACATCTATGAACTTGAAAAAGTGCTTCTCGAGGTGTGCTTTGACTAAGTTTGGGGGGAAACATCTAGTGCATGATTTGTTATATTGGGAGGAGTCTTCTTCTCATTATCCTTCTATATGACCATATCTATATCATTTGAGTAGGATCCTTGTCATCATGTTTGATTGTAATTAATAGTTTGAATTGTTTTTCTCCTTTTCTAGATCATGAAAACTTCAAGGAGCTACATCATGTTTTGAGTCGTGGCCACCTTGTATTAATCCTTTGCATTGTTATTAGTTTAAACAAGAAATTAAACTTGATCCCTTGTATAGAATTTGTGATGAGGACTAGTTGTCCCTCTAGATTCTTGATTACACATTGAACATTCACCAAGTCCTAGTCATGCTTTCTCAACATCTACACTAGGTGAGCATTGATGCCCTTGTGACTTATAATAACCACTTTGAAGCATGAGACCATAACAGGCCCTTGTTAGTTCTACATTTTTTTCCTTTTTCCCAACGGTATTGTCCCTCAATACACTACCCTTAATAGTCGTGCCTTAATAATTTGGGGGTTTTCCAAGCCTTACATATTCCCTTAGGATAATCTCATATGGTTTCTCACTCAACTAATGTTATAGTCATTGTCTTGGTCCTAGTTTGCATTAACATCATTGACTTATTTAGTGTTGGGTTCCTCAATTGTATCTTCTTGAGATAATTATTGGTTCTCCAATCATTTTGAAAACATAGCATTTACATGTGACAAGTCTCATCCATAGCTAGGATGTAGAAGATGGTTGTTGAGATGGAGCTTGTAGTTGAGATAAAACCTTGGATTCACATCTAGATCCTTCTTATTATGAAGTATATTCTCTATAAAGGTAGTGAGATGATCTATATTAGTTTTTAGATAACCTTTTGACCTTACATATGGTTTTGCATCCATATTTTGGGTAGACTTACTTTTTGCCTTCATTTGTGTAGTTCCTCACAATGTCTCCAATAATTTTGATCCCATCATTGAGATTCATGTTCAACAATCCTCCTCCCACTAATTCATCTTGGAGGATATTTATGGATTTGCAATATCAAACACTTCCTGAGGTTGTGGTGGGGAGACTTCTATCACATATCCTTAAATCACTCTAAGGCTTCTTCTTTTAAAACAAAGTTGGGAGGTGAATAGATTCATCTTGTCCTCCCCGTACATGCACCAACAAATAAAAGAAAAGATACATCAATTTCCCCAACCTGAGACACCTCCTTCTCTCTACAGTTCCCACAGATGTCAACCCCAATGCGATAAAGAAAAATGAAACAAACAAGAGAAGCCCCCTATATGCCACCAACAAAAAAGAGAAGAAAGAAAATGATCAACTATCTTTGCCCCAGTATAACCTAATGTAAGGTATATGTCTATTGCCCATTAAAATCTTTCCTCTAATCTTATAAGGAATAAATAGTGGGAAATGCATCACCACCATCATATGCCCTTTATCATCCCATCTATGTATGGATGTCGCAACAGAGTTGGCCTCGTGGGTTGTGCACTCATTGATGATGGCCATGTCCTCCATGGTCTTCTTGATCTTCTCCATGAGTGGAGTGATCCTCCAAGGAGCCACCTCCTGCCCCCAAACCATATCAAACCACTGCCTCTGCTCCAGCTCCACACACAAGAACATGACATGCTCTTTCTCCCTGAGCTTAATAGCCACCACCATAGCCTAAATATATGCCTTCAAAAATACCTCCACTTGGGGCCACACAAAGAAGACCAACTTCATATACTCATATTTGTCTTGTATTATACCAGACATCCATCTATGTCTACTACCCACTGCATCACATCTACACCCTACTACTAGATTGAGCTTCAAACTATTCATTTCATGTGTTATCCATCACATCAATTGGATATGTCTCCATTTCCTCATTGGTTCCTCTAGACCATCCCCCACTACCCGATTGTACTTCTCCCATCTCTCAATCACTAGAAAGGTCCTCTTCCTCATAATCACATTCAGTGTGGAAATAATCATCCTCCAAGTGCTCCCCACTTCCCATTTTCCCCCATCATATATTACCTTACATCTCATAGCCAAATCACCCAGCATATAATGATGGAGACTATCCTATGTAACCAAGCCACAAAGGAACTTCCACCCCCATCCATCCAACAGTTGTCAAGCCATGCCACCAAGTCCCCTATCTCAACATTAACCATCTGGAGTTGAAGTTGAGAGCAGAAAACTTCCATAATGAAATAGCCATCTCATCATCCATGAATAATTTCCCCAAAGTCTCTCGGCCTGGATCAAAATAGTAGTTACAAATTGAGGCTAATGATATACGGCATCTCTGGAAGTTGTCGGCGGTTAGAAGCACCTTCTTGAGGATCTTCCATACCATTCCCTCTGGGCGAGGGGTAGCATCCACTTTCTAGAGACAAATGAAGAGATAGGGATTTGTATGAATCATAAATCACTTTAAGGCTTCATGTTGGGTTTCAACCTCCTGAAAAAATTTTGTATTTCATCCGTACATATTTGGTGAGGCTTGGTGAAAATAATTTGATGAGAAAAGTGTTTACCAGTTCTTCAAATGTCTAGATGTATCTAGTGAGTATGTTGTACAACCAATTTATTTCTCAATATCATATAGAGAATCATAGCATGTTCACCATAAAATACATGTTTAGGAATCTATTTATCTTGCATGCAACATAGAGACCAATACCTGTTAAATATGGTTTTTTAGAAATTCAATGGCCTCTCTATAAAAGTGATTCTCTTAGATAATTAAAATGATGTTCTCTTGATTTAAAAATTGTTTGCATCAATGGGTGGCATGAATAACCTACTCGGATGAGGTTTAGAGGGAGATATTTAATTCATTGATGTGTTTATTCGTGACAATTGTGATTGGTCTATTTTTTACTAATGAATTTTTTTTCTTAGTGTGTGCTCAATTTCCAAGGAAAAGTACAAAAGATTCCATTGCTAGAAGATATTCCCATAGTAGAGTAAATTGGAAAGAATAATGAATGTTATCACAAGTCCAAAAATTGAGAGAGATAAACAAAAAAAGAATACATGTAAAGAAGGAGAAAAATTGTATCATCTATAGTAGAAACTATATATAACTATATGTAGTTTTAAGGTTTCCTAGTATAGTCCAAGATTTATTAATTTAGTTTTCCATTTTTTAGCAGAAAAAACACTAAAATTGTTAGAAGATAGCAGATTTTGTATACATGTGATATTAAAATATTACCTAAGATAATCACACAATATTGATCTTCAAGAATAATAATAGTTCAATATTTTAATTTTGATCCCATAGGGGACAAGGAATGTGTATCTAGTCATTGTCAAATTATTTAGGCAGTCATTTAATTGATAACAAACTTGTAAGTAATTGTGATCAATTAGACATTGACAAAACAACTTAGGAATCAATTCAATTATGATGAAGTATTAGGTGTAGAGTTTCTGTTGGGACCTCTCTTTTGATCAACATAAATTCCAACCATTAGAGATAATCCCTGTGTCTAAACCCATATTAAGCAATAAAACACTTCATTCTTGACAAGGATGATAAAGACAATATACGAAAAGCACAGATATTTTTTTGCTTTTTCCTTCTTCACAGTTTTCACAAACTGATGTCACGTCAAGGACCTCAAATTAAGATAACACAAATATTATTCAACTCCATTAAAACCAAAATCAAACCTTATGGTTCATGTGCAGTTTAGTTTACAATAAATACATGTACATGAATCAATAAACTTTGTATACTACCCATCCTAAGAAGGAGGGTGTACAGGGACATTATAATCTATCTAGATTATTGTATTTTTATCTTCTTTGTCACGATCTCTTTGCTGAATAGAATTATACCTAAAAACACTGAAACAACCTCATGAGACTCATACAGAGCCCCAGTGAGTGGATACCTCCCACTCAAGCTAGGTACCTGCATCAACATCAGATTAAGTATAATGAACTTAAAAGAATCTTGCAGATATTGAAAAGTCTAGTAAAAAGTTCTATCACAATTCAAATCTAGTTTATATCGGTAATCTAATCAAACAAATAAGGTAATCACTTAAACCAAATCCAACTTTAAAACATCTTTTAAAGCATGTCAATGAACATATCAATAGTCACATCTTATTTTAGATTAACAATCATTTTGTATGAGTAATAAGTCAAGTTCTAAGCATTTGGAATCAATATATAACAATAGCATTATCTTTGTGACACTCAACCAACTGGACCAGGAACACATCTTGTAGTCTTGAAGATGAAGTACACATAAAGCATGTCTACCAAACAATACTATTAAATGACAAGCAATCCAAATCATATTCAGGGTAGATATAAATCTCAACTTTTACTACTTTTCAACACGACAGATCAAAATATGAAATAGATAATCTCTATAACAACATGATTACTTTCCGCAACAAGAAACATAATCAAAAATAAAAACTAATCATCCAGTAGTACAAGGAATGTAACAAACATTTAAATAATATTCTATACGGCTTGTCATCTTTTATTCATTTGCCTTAAAACTACTTGACTTGTACCTCACCAAGTAGAAGTCACCACGCCTGATTCTCATCTCAACAACTCACTGTCACTATCTTAGGGTTTATACGGCCACCCTAATACATCAAAAATAGACCCTGGCCTCCTCAAGGTTGCCTAAAGAGGCTCACGCCCTCATCTCAGGTACAAGAGATAAGAACCAACAAAATAGTATATCACATATCATAGCAATTCCCATATTTTCACATTTGACATATTGCATTTCATTAGAGTATATTCCATCTGGATGTAGAATTTTACAGTAAGGATTTAGAGCCAGAGCCACTCCAGATGACTCACTCCTAAATTATGGTGGTCTAACCTTTAGTCTCAATACACACTAATAAAGAAAATTGTTAGAAGTGTGTTTGAGAAACAAGGTAGAATCTACTTTTCCCATGATATACCCAAGTTCTAACAAAAAGTTCTTTAATTTCTCATACCAAGCTCGAGGTGCTTGTTTGAGGCCATAGAGATCTTTTTGCAACAGATAAATATGGTTAGGTAAAGTATCATGTTCAAAGCCCGGATGTTATGCAACATACACTTCCTCCTCAATTTTACCATTCAAAAATGCACTTTTAACATCCATTTGATAAAGAAGAAAGTTATTATAACTAGCAAAATCAAGCAACATATGAATGTACTCAAGTCTAGATACATGTGTATATGTTTCATCAAAATGTATACCTTCCTGCTAATTGTAGCTTTGAGCCACTAACCTTGCTTTGTTTCTTACCACCTTGCCACTTTCATCTAGCTTGTTGTGGTAGACCCACTTTGTGTCAATGATCTTTCTATCACATGGTTTTGGCACTAGAGTCCACACTTTATTCTTCTCGAATTGCTCCAATTCTTCATGCATTGCTAGGAACCACTCATCAACTCCAATAGCTTCTTTGACATTCTTTGGCTCGAGTTGTGAGATGAAGGTGGTGTTTGCTTGTTCCTTGTTGTAGGTAGCATGCGTCTTCACTCTTTCAAAAGGGTCACCAATGATTATCTCTTTAGGATGATTCTTTGCAAAGCATGGAGTTGGATCCTTATTTTCTTCATCTAACTCTTCTTCTTGAGTGGCCACCTTTTTTCCCTTTTGGGTGATGTTGAGTTCTTTCCAGATAGGAATTACTTCTTGTGCAACATCATCATTAGCAATATCCTTTGGAACAGAGGGGTTCGTTTCAATAAATTTGACATTGATAGATTTTTCTACTTTAGATAGATCAACATTAAATACTCTATAAGCCTCGCTAGTAGTACTATATCTAAGAAAGAAAGCCTTGTACAATTTAGGATCAAACTTGTCAGGAGAATATTTCATGTTCAAAAAAAAATAAGGACACCTGAAAACATGAAAATACTCGATAGAAGGCTTCCTACCATGCCATAGCTACTAGTGGGTTTTCTTCAAGGAAGGATATGTGGAAATCTAATTTTGCACAAAACATGAGGTACTAATGACTTCGGCCCAAAACTTCTTTGGAGTGTTATACTCTAAAAGCATGGTCCTAGCCATTTCCTATAGTTACCTATTATTCCTCTCTACAACCCCATTTTGTTGATGTGTTCGAGGTGAAGAGAAGTTGTGCATACCCTGATTCTTCACAAAAGCATTCAAAAAGATCATTTTCAAATTCTCCCCCATGATCACCACGGATGGAAACAATCTGGAAAGAAGCTTCATTTTCAACTCATTTGTAAAATCTAGAGAAAACATCAATCGTATCACTTTTAGAAATGAGAAAGAAGGTACAAGCATATTGGAAAAAAAATCATCGATAATAACAAGACAATACTTGGAACCATGAAGAAATTAAGTTCTCATAGGTCCAAATAGATCAATGCGGAGAAGTTCAAGAGCTCTCTTGGTACTAAGGACTCATTTGTATTTGAAGCAGGACTTGGTTTGCTTTCCTTGGGTACAAGGTTGGCATTCCTCATCCTTTTCAAAATCCAATTTTGGAAGTCCCTTGACCAAGTCATTTTTTCTCAACTTCTTCAATTGATGCATATTTACATGACATAGCTGACGAAACCAAAGAGATATATCATTTGAATTGACTAAAAGGCATCTACCAATAATAGGATTAATAAATTCAAGCACAGTTACATAAAGATTACCATTCCTAGTTCACTTATATATGACATGATAGATGAGGGAACTAGGAGCAAGCATTCAAAAGAAGTAAATAGCACAAGGTAACCATTATCGCATAATTGACTAACACTTATTAAATTGTGATATAGGCCATCCACAAAGAGAACGTTCTTGATACACAAGGATTCACCTACATCACCCTCACCTTTTACCTTACCTTTCTTATTGTCCCCGAAGGTAACCGAACCTCCTTTTTTCTTTGTGAAATTGTTGAAATGGCTTATATCACATGTCATCTACTTTGTGTAGCCACTATCAATAATCCATTTTCCTTTTTCCAGCAAGAAAGGAGAGTGTCAGTTCCCAACTCAAACTTTGGATCCGGAGTTAGCTTGGGGACCCATTTCATCTTTGTCTTGGTCCCCTTAGGCTTGTAAAGATAATAAGTAGAATAATTATCATCACTTTTACAATTAGAGAAGATCATAGGGTTCTAAGTGTTAGAAGACTCTCCACTGAAACGAGGAGTTTCCTTACTTTTTTTCTTACCTTTGACCTTACTCTTTCCCTTAGGTGTTCCCCCTACAAATCCCAAACCACTAGTACCACTTTGTTTGGTAGAATGGTCAAGGATTTCATTTAGGGAGTTTTTCCCTTTGAGGAAATTATGTAGAGATGCTCTAAGTCTATGATTGTCAAGAGATATAATAGTAGAAGACCAACTAGTAAGATCATCTCTAGCATGAACAAGGTCGGCCTCTAAACATAGGGCTTTAGTTAAATAAGAATCTTTTTCAAGAAAGATAGAAGCAATATCATTACTAGGAAAAATAGATCTAGAAGATAATCATTTACTTGACCAATTAACATAGCACTTTCATATTTACACAATTGAATTTCTTTGAGATAAACATCCCTCTCATCTCTACGAGCATCACTAATAAGCTTAAGTTCAACATTTTCAGTTTTAAGTAACTCATGCTCATCTAGGCACATTCGGTTGTCTTCCTTAAGAGATGCAATAGTCTTAAGATAGACATCGTTCTCTACTTTAACTCCATTGTATTGGAGCACAAGATCAAGAATTTGGCCTTGCAAGGTATCAATGCTCTCAAGATGAATTTTCTCTTTTTGCTCAAGAATATCAAGTTTATCATACAAGTCATCAATGATTTTACCCAACCTCATCTTTTTAGATTTACATTCAGAATAAGAAGAACGGGTAGTAACAAGCATGCCAATAAGAGTTGCTTTAGCCAACTCGTGCAAACTCACCTCACTTACCTCATCAATATCTTCATTTGTAGAGGCCATGAGTGCAAGGTGACACTCTCCATCATCATTAGAGCTTGAGCCACTAGAGGATTATCCTTCCCAAGCTACATGAGTTGCATCTTTGTTCCTTTCCTTATTGTCCTTCCTCTTATATTTGCTATCTTTCTTGTATTCTTCCTCCTTCTCGGAGCTTCTCTTGTGGTGTGACTTTCTAGCCTTAGGACTTTCACTCTTGTAGTGTCCTTTTTCACCACACTTGTAGAACCTTGGAGTAGATGAAGAAGATTTCTTTCCTTTGAAGTGCTTTCCCTGGGAGAAGTTGTATTCGTGCTCACTGGAGCCATCATATTCACTTGAGGAGGAGGGAGAGGTCTGGCAAGCAAGTTGTTGTTGAAGGATAAGGCCTCCACTTGGCTTTAAAGGCACTATCTTTGATCTTCCTTGATTCTTTTTCTTCTTGCTTTTCTTCCTCATCTTGCTTGTCAAGTCTTGGCTTATGATCTTGTGGATTGCCGATAAGCTCCTCAGTTGGAAGATCACCCAGACTTCGTACTTCTTCAATGAAGGTCACCTTTGACTCCCATTGTAACACCCCTGACCTGGGTTATGAGCTAACCCTAGGTGTTTTGCCTAATTATGAAATTAAAAGTTTGTAATTATCCTTTAATGTATATAATTAAAGCTTTTATGGAACATATGTTTCCATTTCTGTCCCTTATAAACCAATGTTGAAGTATTGTTTGCAATACAGGGACTTATGTGCAATTTGCCCAATCAGAGGGGTTAACTTGCAAATTTCACATGTTTATATGTTCCTTTAATGTTGAGACAACATAAGAATGAATATGATGAGGTTTAAGGGATTTCCCAAGCTTGAGCACCAAGGTGCAGCTGTGGAAGCAACCCCTGTACTTAAAAACCCTAAATTGGTGTAAAATGCAATTTACCCAATTTGAGGGATGCAAACTTATAAAATACATCATATAAAACATCTTTTATGACTCTTGACATCATTTAGAAGAGAAATGATGAAAAGGTCACTACATGTGAAAAATCATATAATAAAGAACACCTTTGTGATTGAATAATCAAGGTGTATGTATAATAGCCCTTTTATGTGAATGCTTTAGTAATGGGTTGATCCTCTTTGCCTTCAATTCTTGACCTTAGAAAGAGTTTGTCCTTAGAAATAAGAGGTGGGGACGTGCAAGGAAGAAAGGAAGGACCTAGATGAGAAATGAGGAAAACATATGTCCTTATGTTGAAAATTCACCTAAGTATATATACAACTTTTCCACTTAGCAAGGGAACGACCCTCTCCCTTTCATTTCTTTTTCCCTTGTTCAAACCGACTAAGGAGAGCTCTGGAGCTCAGGAGGATGACCAGGGGAGTGCAAGGTAGGTTTGGATCCTTCCTTTTGCTTAAATTCTTGGATGAAACTCGAATTCAAGGTCAAATTCATGGCTAGCTCACTTAGCTCTATCTTTCTAGCCATCTCTTCTCAACTTTCCTTGGAGGATTCACCTTGGCCGACCTGTGGAGCTTCTAGGACGCCATTAAAGGCTTGGAGCTCGAAAGTTTGGAGCTCAAGGAGCAATCTTTAGGCGGGTTTTATAACTCTAAACTTTATGCTTTGATTATACATCTTTTCTATGCATATAGTTGCTAGTTCTTCTTCTTCCCTATCTTCCCTTTCATCCTTGCAAGCAAAATCGTGAAGAACTGCTACTGTTCTTAAGGTAGAAGATAAGGGCGTTAATTCCTATGCTTATCCACGGATTTCCACTTTATCAAACGACCTCCACCAATTGCTCAAATGGTTTCAAACCGTTTGGTGGGCAAACGGTTTCAGGGTCGTGTGAGGGAAAACGGTCTTCAAGACCGTTTGGTCCCATTGACCAAGCAAAGAACGTATGGGAATCGTGTTCATAATTATGTAGGTTAATCACCCACAAACTTTGAGAGGTTAACTCCAAAGGAATCGTGAGATATAAGCAAATCAATTAGCAAAACCAATTGAATTAAGTTTTGATTTTCAATCTGATTAATTTGCCCTTTTTGGGCAAACGGTCTCAAGACTGTTTAAGATGGTTGACCAAGCATTGACCGTTTGGGATTACTGTTCATAATTATGTTAATTAATGACTCACCAAATTTGAGGGATTAATTCCAAACGAGTCATGAGTTGAAGGATGGTTAATAGGGAAAACCCTAATTGAAATTAGTGCTGAATCTCCAATGAGTTAAGTTGAGATTTTGGGTTGATTAGCCCAAACGGTTTCAAGACCGTTTGGGAATCACCCAAACGGTCTCAATACCTTTTGGGGGTCACCCCAAGACCGTTTGGAGGTCTGGGGTCAAGTATAGTTGATCAATTTAAGGTTCAAAGGTACGAAATCATATTGCAATTAAGTATTGATGTGATGATCAACTCAATAGATCAAACCTTGATGAATTTTCACTAGAGTCCAAAGGATGGATGGGCAAACGGTCTCAAGACCGTTTGGAACTCATACAAACGGTCTCAAGACCGTTTGGTGTCAACCCAAGACCATTTGGAGGTCTAGGGTTAAGGTAATTTGATCAATTGAGGGCCCAATTACAATGGGTTATTGAAATAATCAAATTGCTGTTTTTAAACATAGATCTTGTTGAGTTTTGGGTTGAAGGACCCAAACGGTCTCAAGACCGTTTGGGGGTTCCTCCAAACGGTCTCAAGACCGTTTGGGCACAACCCAAGACCGTTTGGAGGTCTAGGGTTGAGATAATCTAATGGTTTGAAGGTCCAAATTGCATTAAGTTGATGAATTGATAAAAATACTAATTTTTGACCTAATTAGAGTTCAATCCTAGTCTAACCAACTTGGTTCTTGGTCAAACTTTGGGAAAACGGTCTCAAGACCGTTTGGAGGTCATCCAAACGATCTCAAGACCGTTTGGGCCAAGTTTGGGCCCAATTGGAGGTCAGTTGATAGGTTCAACCTTGTGTTGATTCACATTGTTGAATATTGATGACCATCCGATTTGAAACCCTAATTGAATTAGAATCAACCCTAATTAACTTTCATTTGAGGGTCAATTTGATGTCCAATTGATTAAGGCTAATCTTGGTTAACTCAATTTATAAGTGGTTATCATGGATTTGGTTAATTGAGGGGTTCAACATACATATCCATGACCTATTGTAACTTTTGAACCACTTTGGAGGTCCAAACGGTCTCAAGACTGTTTGGGGCCAAACGGTCTCAAGACCGTTTCGGCTCAAACGATCTCAAGGTCGTTTGGGTCAATCGATCTCAAGCCACTTTGATCAAACGGTTTCAAACCGCATGAGCTTCAAACAGTTTGAAAGTCAAAACGGTCAACACACCCAAACTGTCTCAAGACCGTTTGAGGGCAAACGGTCTCAAGACCGTTTGGTGGTTGAAGGTTGAAACCGTTTGAAGGTTTTCAAGGTGGTTTGTACTTAATCAATTGATGGTGTAATTGGTTCAATGGTGATCCAATCTAAACCCTAATGGTAACCTAAGTCATTAAGGGACTAAGTGATTAATGAGTTGACCCATGATGGTGATCAAGAGGTAAATTACCAAAATACCCTTGAGGGGTTTAATTGGGTAATACCTTGTTCTAGTCAAACCCTAATCACATGATAGTGATGTTTTGGCTTATGCTAGTCAATGAGGACTTAACCCAACTTAATCTAGAGTGGTGTTATCACCATCTACTAGTAAGAGAGAGAAAGTATCCTAAGAGAGAGAAAGTATCCTAAGAGAGAGAAAGTACCCTTTTATGGTGGAAACTCAAGTAAGATACCTTCAATACACATGAATGTGCATGATTAGGGTATGATCCACCTATGTGAGATCATGAAAACCCTAATTATGAAGTTTAGTGAATCTTAATCTTATCTAAGAGCTTTAATGATGATGTTTCTCATACATGATGATGTTATGAGTTCAATTCACCATGAGGAGGAATAGTAAACCCTAATTTTAGGGTAATGACATGTGATGTGATTAGTAAACCCTAATTTATGGAGATGTTTATAAGGTAATACCTTTAAATAAAGTATAGTCAAATCAATGAGTATGAGGTGTTCACACCATGATAAGATTGAGAAGTGAATTTATACCTTGAATTGATAATCTTTATGATGTTTAATAAATGTTGTATTTAAGGCAAATACTCACCATACCTTGGTATGCTTCCAAGGATGGTAGAGTTGCATACTAGAATTGGACTAATAATCCAAAAAGGAAATATTATCAATGAAGGATGGGGTATGTTAACCTTAGTCCTGTGTCATGCCTTAGGTATGGAACTTTGAGAACAAGTTAACAAATATAATGTCATATAAGAAAAAGAGATTTCAATAACCTTATTTTGTATAGGGTGAAACCCTATTTCCAGTTATGCATTTAAGCATGAATCCTCATGTTTGAAGTATGAGATGAGGAAACAATATTCCTAATCAAAAGTAAAGGAAATAAATAACCCTAATTGATGAAAATTGGGGAAACTGATTCTTCTATGAGTTGAAGGTATAACCTCTAGAATGAATTGTTTACTGTTATCAGTTGAATTAACCATGCAGGTTGTTATGAGATGATGATCATATCCAGGTATGGGTTATGAAACTATGTTCATTGAAAGCATGCTTTAGCTTTATGAATAGTGATATATCCTGTTGCCTTGTCAATGGCAACCTATGAATTAAATGGGCTGTGAGATCCATAAATACCATCAAGGTCATGCTTTAGAGATGACTTGTGATGAATGTATTGAGAAATGATGATTGATAAGAGTTAGGCTTGTTACATTTAGTATTCTCATTTTATAGCTGTTATGCCAATGTTATTGTTTGAAGAACAATGTATGATGTTGAAAGAATACTGAATGTACCTAACTAATCAAGTGTAATGTAGAGCCATGATCATAGATCCATCATTGTCAGAGTCTAAATGATGGTGAAACAGGTTTTCCCAAGGGAACTCCTGGATCACATACTTTTGAGTATGTGGGGTATATGGATGTGTAGAACCTTACATCCTAGTGTAGGAATTGATGTAGATTTTTATAGTCCGTCAAACCTTCACTACAAAACCCAAAAGGTGAGATGTATCACTATTCTCCCAAAGTAAACATAAACACCGCATCGGTGAAAGATAATCAAGAAATCTTCCGATGACGAAGAGAGTACAGAACGCCACTGTAACTCTAAAAACATAGTGAAGGTCCAGTTTTCCCTGGTGAGCTATAAATAGCAGACGTCCTGCCAGATGTCCTGCAAACAATCTTCTAACTGACTGAGGAAGATGAGGTCATAAGAATCCGGCTCTTTTAATGACCTATGTATGATACTGATGTGACTTCTTAGCGATCAGTTGGAGTATGAGTGGTATGCCTCATCTCCACAGGGCATAATAATGTTTGTAAAACATAATCAACCGCGTAGTATATCTGCTTAGGTTAAACTATGAGGAACAATGTTTGGTGTTACATTGTTTACATTAATGATATGTTCAGATACTTTGTATACATGTCCTTTATATGCTTTAAAGACATGACTGCTTAAGTAGAAGTTGCTTCACTTGTTATTAAACTTGTTGTTGTATGATTTATGTTATAATAAAGCTTCTAGTTGAGAGTTATAACTCTCGCTGGGACAATTTGTATATTGTCTCACTCCATAGATTTTAACTCTTTTTAGGTGGTCGCCAAAGACGAAGGAGACCGTTTAAGAATGAGCAACAACGACAACAACAGTACCTGGGGCAGTAGTGAATCTCAGGTGGAGATACTGGCTGCTAAATTATGTAGTTAGATAGTCCTATGCGTCTCTGTACTCTCAGGTTCTAGGAATCAGTGGTTTAAGTTTTTGGTGTTGGCTCCTGAGAATTTTGAATCATGTTGTACATAACTACTCAAGAAGTGGTTTAACAGAGATGTAAACTGTTTACTTGGTTTCTTATAAAAAGGAATTTTATAATTTCCATATCTGTCTCAAAAATTTTAATTTCCAGTAATTTTTCATATTCTGCAACTAATTGAATGCTTCCGCTAAGTTTAAATCGTGTTATATCGTGGTTTTGGAGATCGGAGCCCACAATTAAGTGGTATCAGAGCTCTAGGTTCGCCGAATCTACAGAGACATAGGACTTAGGATGTCGAGTCTGTCTTTAGTGTTTCTTCCTCATCTAATAGAATCTTCTGCTCCTCAGGAGAAGAAGACATATAAGGACGAGGAGTTTGTTGTAGGAAGCAACAACGCTACACCCAGATGGAGTGCACAGGAGCAAGTAGTAGAGGAACACTTACTTGAGGTTCCCCTAGTTAAACCAACCATGATAAGGAATCCTTCCTTAGGAATCACTGTTGGAGAATTTAGGGCAACCATGATGTACCTAGTGGATCAAACACTAGCAGTACAACCCATATTACCAGCTCCTAATGATGATGTTTTGGATATCCATAGGATATGTAACCCTCAGCAGCAGGTTGAAGCAGAAGTAAATAATGAAGCTTTGAACTCAGAGCAAGCCTATGCTCAGCCTCAGCCTGATGAATCAGTCCACAGTAATGTAGGGATTAGAATACAGCCAGAGACCAGGACCTGTTATAACTGTGGGAAGCCTGGACATATCAGATCTAATTGTCTAGAAAAGATATATAGAGGAAGAATTGAGAAAAGGCCTATTCAAATCCAGAAACAAAGGCCTGGAATTCCCAAAAGGAAGAAGTTTCTGATGTTCCCAACACAACCAGGACCTAGTACATCAAGGCAGTAGTTATCCAGAAAGGGTAAGGAACCCTTTAAACCACTACAACTGGAGAGACGTTGCTACAACTGTGGAAAGGTGGGGCATTTGATGAAGGAATGTCGATTTAAGCCTGTCAATGTGACACAGCCTCCGAGACAAGGGCAACAGGGATCACAGAGAAGGCAATTTCAAGGAGCAGCTCGAGGACGTGGACAAGCGTCCCAAGCTGGATCATCTGCACCAAATCAACCATAGGTGATAGTGAGGTTCTATGCTATGAAACCACCTGATGCAGTGGTCGATCCACGGGTTGTGACAGGTCAGATGAACTTTGATATTCTGATATGTCTAAATCCTGTGTAATATCTGTTCTAATTGACCTGGGTGCTACGCACTCTTTTATCACTCGAAGAGAGATTCGCAACTGCGATATGACAGTTAGTCATAAGGGCAGATAGTTTGTTGATTGGAGACTCCGTTGAGTGAGTCGGTTGTTATGCAGGAGGTATGATCTCCCTGCATCCTTTTCTTTTCTAATCACCGCATTCGAGTGGATCTAATACCTTGATATGCAAGGATTTGATAGAATCCTCGAGCCATGATTGATTAGACAAGATAAATGGTATTTCTTATAAATCTCTTTATGATCTTTTGGATAAGTTAAAATAGTAGTTGATTGAACTATTCTTTGATTGGTCTCATAAAAGATTTCAATGATGCATCAGATATAATCGTTTTATAATACATGTTTACTTCTATAAGAAGAAAATGTATTAAAGAATTGATCTGGTTATAGGATTCAGTAAAGTTAATAATTATGTTTGTAAGGATGGAAAAAGAGAAGGAACATAGTAATATACAAGTACATATTTTCTTACCTCAGTAATCATATACCCTGGCCAGGTATACAATTACTGATGATGAAGTAAATATGGAAACTTTGAAGTTGTTATCTTTTGATTACTCTGATCAAGTAGTCAATCTGAAACAACTTAAAAAGGGCATCATAAGATAAGAAAAATAAGAATGTTAAGAACATCCCTTGTTAGGGGTTTATGTTCTTAAAATAAACATATCCTTCTCCAGAATGTCTGATAAGTAAATCTTTGTTTGACAAGAAAACTTTTCTTTATGATAAGAATGTATAACTGATGAGATAGTTAATGCATATAATAAAGGAAGTTAGTATGCTGATTATCAGATGTGATGATAGACTCAGGGTGAGAGGGCCCTTATATGGTCTTGAATAAATATCAGGGCTTGAATTTGATCCTAAAGAATGTTGATCAAAATTCTATAACATCTCCCTGAAATGGTAGGTTACCTAAGAATGTAACAATGTGTATGCTGAAACAATATCTGCTTTCCCCTTTTCTTCCTGAGATTTCGGGGACGAAATCCTTGTTAGGGGTTTATGATTTGTAACACCCCTGACCTGGGTTATGAGCTAACCCTAGGTGTTTTGCCTAATTATGAAATTAAAAGTTTGTAATTATCCTTTAATGTATATAATTAAAGCTTTTATGGAACATATGTTTCCATTTTTGTCCCTTATAAACCAATGTTGAAGTATTGTTTGCAATACAGGGACTTATGTGCAATTTGCCCAATCATAGGGGTTAACTTGCAAATTTCACATGTTTATATGTTCCTTTAATGTTGAGACAACATAAGAATGAATATGATGAGGTTTAAGGGATTTCCCAAGCTTGAGCACCAAGGTGCAGCTGTGGAAGCAACCCCTGTACTTAAAAACCCTAAATTGGTGTAAAATGCAATTTACCCAATTTGAGGGATGCAAACTTATAAAATACATCATCTAAAACATCTTTTATGACTCTTGACATCATTTAGAAGAGAAATGATGAAAAGGTCACTACATGTGAAAAATCATATAATAAAGAACACCTTTGTGATTGAATAATCAAGGTGCATGTATAATAGCCCTTTTATGTGAATGCTTTAGTAATGGGTTGATCCTCTTTTCCTTCAATTCTTGACCTTAGAAAGAGTTTGTCCTTATAAATAAGAGGTGGGGACGTGCAAGGAAGAAAGGAAGGACCTAGATGAGAAATGAGGAAAACATATGTCCTTATGTTGAAAATTCACCTAAGTATATATACAACTTTTCCACTTAGCAAGGGAACGACCCTCTCCCTTTCATTTCTTTTTCCCTTGTTCAAATCGACTAAGGAGAGCTCTGGAGCTCAGGAGGACGACCAGGGGAGTGCAAGGTAGGTTTGGATCCTTCCTTTTGCTTAAATTCTTGGATGAAACTCGAATTCAAGGTCAAATTCATGGCTAGCTCACTTAGCTCTATCTTTCTAGCCATCTCTTCTCAACTTTCCTTGGAGGATTCACCTTGGCCGACCTGTGGAGCTTCTAGGACGCCATTAAAGGCTTGGATCTCGAAAGCTTGGAGCTCAAGGAGCAAGCTTTAGGTGGGTTTTATAACTCTAAACTTTATGCTTTGATTATACATCTTTTCTATGCATATAGTTGCTAGTTCTTCTTCTTCCCTATCTTCCCTTGCATCCTTGCAAGCAAAATCGTGAAGAACTGCTACTGTTTTTAAGGTAGAAGATAAGGGCGTTAATTCCTATGCTTATCCACGGATTTCCACTTTATCAAACGACCTCCACCAATTGCTCAAACGGTTTCAAACCGTTTGGTGGGGAAACGGTTTCAGGGTCGTGTGAGGGCAAACGGTCTTCAAGACCGTTTGGTCCAATTGACCAAGCAAAGGCCGTATGGGAATCTTGTTCATAAGTATTTAGGTTAATCACCCACAAAATTTGAGAGGTTACCTCCAAAGGAATCGTGAGATATAAGCAAATAAATTAGCAAAACCAATTGAATTAAGTTCTGATTTTCAATCTGATTAATTTGCCCTTTTTGGGCAAACGGTCTCAAGACTGTTTAAGATGGTTGACCAAGCATTGACCGTTTGGGATTACTGTTCATAATGATGTTAATTAACGACTCACCAAATTTGAGGGATTAATTCCAAACGAGTCATAAGTTGAAGGATGATTAATAGGGCAAACCCTAATTGAAATTAGTGCTGAATCTCCAATGAGTTAAGTTGAGATTTTGGGTTGATTAGCCCAAACGGTTTCAAGACCGTTTGGGAATCACCCAAACGGACTCAAGACCGTTTGGGGGTCACCCCAAGACCGTTTGGAGGTCTGGGGTCAAGTATAGTTGATCAATTTAAGGTTCAAAGGTACGAAATCATATTGCAATTAAGTATTGATGTGATGATCAACTCAATAGATCAAACCTTGATGAATTTTCACTAGAGTCCAAAGGATGGATGGGAAAACGGTCTCAAGACCGTTTGGAACTCATCCAAACGGTCTCAAGACCGTTTGGTGTCAACCCAAGACCGTTTGGAGGTCTAGGGTTAAGGTAATTTGATCAATTGAGGGCCCAATTACAATGGGTTATTGAAATAATCAAATTGCTGTTTTTAAACATAGATCTTGTTGAGTTTTGGGTTGAAGGACCCAAACGGTCTCAAGACCATTTGGGGGTTCCTCCAAACGGTCTCAAGACCGTTTGGGCACAACCCAAGACCGTTTGTAGGTCTAGGGTTGAGATAATATAATGGTTTGAAGGTCCAAATTGCATTAAGTTGATGAATTGATAAAAATACTAATTTTTGACCTAATTAGAGTTCAATCCTAGTCTAACCGACTTGGTTCTTGGTCAAACTTTGGGCAAACGGTCTCAAGACCATTTGGAGGTCATCCAAACGATCTCAAGACCGTTTGGGCCAAGTTTGGGCCCAATTGGAGGTCAGTTGATAGGTTCAACCTTGAGTTGATTCACATTGTTGAATATTGATGACCATCCGATTTGAAACCCTAATTGAATTAGAATCAACCCTAATTGGCTTTCAATTGAGGGTCAATTTGATGTCCAATTGATTAAGGCTAATCTTGGTTAACTCAATTTATAAGTGGTTATCATGGATTTGGTTAATTGATGGGTTCAACATACATATCCATGACCTATTGTAACTTTTGAACCACTTTGGAGGTCCAAACGGTCTCAAGACCGTTTGGGGCCAAACGGTCTCAAGGTCATTTGGATCAATCGATCTCAAGGCACTTTGATCAAACGGTTTCAAACTGCATGAGCTTCAAACGGTTTGAAATCAAAACGGTCAACACACCCAAACAGTCTCAAGACCGTTTGAGGGCAAATGGTCTCAAGACCGTTTGGTGGTTGAAGGTTGAAACCGTTTGAAGGTTTTCAAGGTGGTTTGTACTTAATCAATTGATGGTGTAATTGGTTCAATGGTGATCCAATCTAAACCCTAATGGTAACCTAAGTCATTAAGGGACTAAGTGATTAATGAGTTGACCCATGATGGTGATCAAGAGGTAAATTACCAAAATACCCTTGAGGGGTTTAATTGGGTAATACCTTGTTCTAGTCAAACCCTAATCACATGATAGTGATGTTTTGGCTTATGCTAGTCAATGAGGACTTAACCCAACTTAATCTAGAGTGGTGTTATCACCATCTACTAGTAAGAGAGAGAAAGTATCTTAAGAGAGAGAAAGTACCCTTTTATGGTGGAAACTCAAGTAAGATACCTTCAATACACATGAATGTGCATGATTAGGGTATGATCCACCTATGTGAGATCATGGAAACCCTAATTATGAAGTTTAGTGAATCTTAATCTTATCTAAGAGCTTTAATGATGATGTTTCTCATACATGATGATGTTATGAGTTCAATTCACCATGAGGAGGAATAGTAAACCCTAATTTTAGGGTAATGACATGTGATGTGATTAGTAAACCCTAATTTATGGAGATGTTTATAAGGTAATACCTTTAAATAAAGTATAGTCAAATCAATGAGTATGAGGTGTTCACACCATGATAAGATTGAGAAGTGAATTCATACCTTGAATTGATAATCTTTATGATGTTTAATAAATGTTGTATTTAAGGCAAATACTCACCATACCCTGGTATGCTTCCAAGGATGGTAGAGTTGCATACTAGAATTGGACTAATAATCCAAAAAGGAAATATTATCAATGAAGGATGGGGTATGTTAACCTTAGTCCTGTGTCATGCCTTAGGTATGGAACTTTGAGAACAAGTTAACAAATATAATGTCATATAAGAAAAAGAGATTTCAATAACCTTATTTTGTATAGGGTGAAACCCTATTTCCAGTTATGCTTTTAAGCATGAATCCTCATGTTTGAAGTATGAGATGAGGAAACAATATTCCTAATTAAAAGTAAAGGAAATAAATAACCCTAATTGATGAAAATTGGGGAAACTGATTCTTCTATGAGTTGAAGGTATAACCTCTAGAATGAATTGTTTATTGTTATCAGTTGAATTAACCATGCAGGTTGTTATGAGATGATGATCATATCCAGGTATGGGTTATGAAAATATGTTCATTGAAAGCATGCTTTAGCTTTATGAATAGTGATATATCCTGTTTCCTTGTCAATGGCAACCTATGAATTAAATGGGTTGTGAGAGCCATAAATACCATCAATGTCATGCTTTAGAGATGACTTGTGATGAATGTATTGAGAAATGATGATTGATAAGAGTTAGGCTTGTTACATTTAGTATTCTCATTTTATAGTTGTTATGCCAATGTTATTGTTAGAAGAACAATGTATGATGTTGAAAGAATACTGAATGTACCTAACTAATCAAGTGTAATGTAGAGCCCTGATCATAGATCCATCATTGTCAGAGTCTAAATGATGGTGAAACAGGTTTTCCCAAGGGAACTCCTGGATCACATACTTTTGAGTATGTGGGGTATATGGATGTGTAGAACCTTACATCCTAGTGTAGGAATTGATGTAGATTTTTATAGTCCGTCAAACCTTCACTACAAAACCCAAAAGGTGAGATGTATCACTATTCTCCCAAAGTAAACATAAACACCGCATCGGTGAAAGATAATCAAGAAATCTTCCAATGACGAAGAGAGTACAGAACGCCACTGTAACTCTAAAAACATAGCGAAGGTCCAGTTTACCCTGGTGAGCTATAAATAGCAGACGTCCTGCCAGATGTCCTGCAAGCAATCCTCTAACTGACTGAGGAAGATGAGGTCATAAGAATCCGGCTCTTTTAATAACATATGTATGATACTGATGTGACTTCTTAGCGATCAGTTGGAGTATGAGTGGTATGCCTCATCTTCACAAGGCATAATAATGTTTGTAAAACATAATCAACCGCGTAGTATATCTGCTTAGGTTAAACTACGAGGAACAATGTTTGGTGTTACATTGTTTACATTAATGATCTGTTCAGATACTTTGTATACATGTCCTTTATATGCTTTAAAGACATGACTGCTTAAGTAGAAGTTGCTTCACTTGTTATTAAACTCGTTGCTGTATGATTTATGTTATAATAAAGCTTCTAGTTGAGAGTTATAACTCTCACTGGGACAATTTGTATATTGTCTCACTCCGTAGATTTCAACTCTTTTTAGGTGGTCGCCAAAGACGAAGGAGACCGTTTAAGAATGAGCAACAACGACAACAATAGTACCTGGGGCAGTAGTGAATCTCAGGTGGAGATACTGGCTGCTGAATTATGTAGTTAGATAGTCCTATGCGTCTCTGTACTCTCAGGTTCTAGGAATTAGTGGTTTGAGTTTTTGGTGTTGGCTCCTGAGAATTTTGAATCATGTTGTACATAACTACTCAAGAAGTGGTTTAACAGAGATGTAAAATGTTTACTTGGTTTCTTATAAAAAGGAATTTTATAATTTCCATATATGTCTCAAAAATTTTAATTTCCAGTAATTTTTCATATTCCGCAACTAATCGAATGCTTCCGCTAAGTTTAAATCGTGTTATATCGTGGTTTTGGAGATCGGAGCCCACACCCATCTCTTTGGAAGAGACCTCAAGAGCTTTTAGTTGATTTCTCCTCTATCAAAAGTGTGTCCCAAAGAAGCTAGGCCGTTGATGATGATGTTAAGCCTTGAGTACATCTTGCAACTCCTTTCTTCCCCATCTTGAAGTTCTCTAGGAGGTTGTTCAACATGCAGATATTTGCCTCCTTCACTTGCTTTATGCCTTCATAAGTGATGCAGAACTTGTCCCATATCTCATAGGTTTTATTCCATGAGGAGATGTAGTTGAACTCGGATGGATTGAGGGATGCATAGATGATGATAATTTCTTTGGCATTGAGCCGAGCATTCTTTAGAGCTACTTCATCCCATGTTGATACAGCTCCAGTTAGCTCCTTGTAGGGGGTAATAATCATCTTCCACATATCAAAGTTCATCCCTTGAATGTAGAAATGCATATGTCGCTTCCAATAGAGGAAGTTGGTGTCTTCAAAGACTGGGGGGCATGGATAAGCCTCCATATAGGTTGAGGGAACCAAGTAGGTTCTCCCCATCTAATCATCTCGTAGGAGATTTTTTGGAGAGGATCCTTGCTCTGATACCACTTGTTAGATCTAGGGCTCTAGAGGGGGTCATTAGAGCTTCAAAATTTTTACAAGAATAGCCAGACCTTCAAATCATATCAATTGAAACCAAATGCTAAAACTCAATTTAAAGTTCTATGTAAACAAGCATAGTAAGGATGCGATAGATTGAAACAAACACTTAGACAAGGTGGTTAGAGTGGTTCCAATCTCCAAATGAGGATACCGTCAATCCACTACCTAGAGAGGTCAACCTCTAGGACTTTGCAACCCATGTATACTTATGTTCCATTATAAGAGATACAAGAATACCACCATACATACAAAGACTTACCTATTCAAGACAATAGTCTTTCACCTACATAAGGACATACCCACTTGATCAAAATGTCTTCAGCCTTCACCAAGGACTTACCTACATTTGCATCAAGTCTTTGCCCTTGCAGGAATTACCCACTCTTCTTGAATCTTTCACCTTGTCCTTCTCCTTCACTTGGAGAAGATCTTCATACCTTATTCAACCTTGAAGAAGATTAGCAACTCCTCCTTCACTTGGAGAATATCACTTCAACCTTTTCTCTTTGAGAAAGGGGATTGGGAAGATGGGAGGATGGAGAGATTTATAAGATAACATGGAGGTATCTCTCTTACAACATGCCTAACTCACTCATAATCATGAAATGCTTTGCAAATGAGAGAGAGAAAGAGGCTCAAAGGGTTGTAGCACACTCAACTATAGCAAGGACCAAGGATAGCATGAATGAGAAACCTTAGAATGAACTCCAAGAGGTCCTGTTTATATTTGGGGGTGTTCCTTTGACTGTGGGATCACTTAAGAATGAAAAGTGGTCATTTTACAACTTGCAATGGATCTATTTTCATTTCTAACAACTCTCCAATGGTTGGAATAACTTTTTCTATATTTTCTATATAGTACATTCGGTCAAGTTTCAATAAAGATAACTCAACCAATCCACTAATCGACAAAGTCAATTTTCAAACTGTCAATCGAGTTTGTTCTAGAGAAACTCGACCGACCAGCTAAAATCCACTTAGGTTAGTAAATCGGTCAGTCGAGTTCTGTGAGTGTACAACTTGACCGATGGATCCATTTCCAAAAATCCATCATTGATTGTTCGAGATTCAAACTCAACTGATTAAAGTGTTGTGACAAATTTTCAAAATGATTTTAAAGTGATCAAATAATGGAATTAAGTGTCCCTAATTTTTTATAATATTAGTTACAAGTCATATCATCAATTCAAATGATTACAAAAACATTCTAAGGTGGTTTGGAGAGATTTCCACAAATTTGCATTTGCATTGCTTTTGACTTGAACTTCGATAAGCTAGGGCTTGTGTAAATTGATCCTTTTCGTGTACCTAAAGCCTGAAATCAATCTTAAACAAACATATTAGATACATATGAATGGAATGGCTGAATCATTATCAAAACATGGACAATGTATAACTCTCAAGTCAACATTTATATGTGGTAATGGATATTTTTTTATCACGGTGCTCTGATTGGGAAAAGTTTTGGCCAGATTCAGCTATAGATAGTAGTAGTTGGGTGAGGGAAAAACATTGTCTCTATTTTTCACTTATCTTAGAGGTGGGCATGAAATAGTTTAGTGAAGACATGTTAGTAGGATTCCAATTTACAAGAACAATTTATCGCTAGTGGATATAGTTTTACTACCACAACCTAGCTACACATTTGAATTGGTAGGTCCAAAGTTGACCTTGTCCTACATAGGAAATCTAAGAAGCTTTATTGTATTGTTAATCGATATCAACCAGCAATTAGAATTAATGTAGATTTCTCAACATCCTCTCTATATAACGTTTCAGGGCTTAGCTTGAGAAAAATAGGAATGGTTATAGGTTTTGGGTTAGGTTTGCAGATAAAGACCCCCTCTACATGCTAAAGTTGATGTGTGCACTACTAGATTATGTTGGCTTCCATGACAACTTTTATGTTCTCTTCCTAGTCCCTAGTATTTAGGATATTCTAAAAGGTTCCTAAATATCTTTCCCTTTGAGTCCTCTACCCCTTATTGTCCTTTGCCCTTCTTGAACTCTTTGTTCTAATCGACCACTTTGCTCTTCTTGGACACTTTGTTCTTTAACGCCTCTATTTTCTTAACAATAGAAATTCATACTCTTTTTTCTCCATGGGTTTTTGAATGCATCTACAAGAGTTTACCTTTATATGTTTTCTCGTAATATAGTTTGAGAAAAGAATGATCAAATCATATCACCTCATAATTTTATTCGACATTTTTGTGAAATGATTGATATTCTAGTTAGGGTTTAGCTTGTGGAAATTAGGAACGCTAATAGGTTTTTTGTTAGGGTTTTAAATATAGAATCTCCTTAGATGCTAAAGTTGATGTTTGCATTATTATATTGTTGACTTCCATGAGAACTTTTATGCTCTCTTCCCATCCCCAGTATTTAGGTATTTACTAAAAGGTTCCTTGATATTTCTCCATTCGGGTCCTCTACCCCTTCACTACCCTTTTATCTTCTTGATCTCTTTGTTCTTATTGACCATTTTGTTCTTCTTGGAAACTTTGTTCTTTTGTGTCTCTATTTTCTTAACAATAGGAAGTCCTACTTGTTTTTGTTTCTATTGGTTTCTTAATGCATCTCAAGAGTTTAGCACTAATATAGTTTGAGTCAAGAATCATCCAATCATATCACTTCGTCATTTTAGTCCATATTTTTTGAAATAATTGAGATTTTAATTGTTTGTCCTTGGGTTACACATAATCAAGAGAATAAAAAGATCAAGTCACCCTGACACATACACATATATATAGAGAGAGAGAGATGATAAGTCATCCTACTTCCATCTAAATGGGTGGTTTAAGGTATCCTTAAAGAAGAGATGAGATTCTATAAGACTATATAAGGTCTACAGGAAAACCTTTAGTCCATTTTTGGATCTACTGGGGACAAGTAGGACACAAAGAAACCTTAAGCACCACGGCTAGGTAGATAGGAGGTGATTATGTCAGAAACCCATGTATTCCCAATCCTAGACACCCCAATTCACCTTCATTGATTTTTAGAGTTTCCTGGGTTCATATGAGATTTAGGGTTAAGTTCAATTGTTACACAGAGGTAGTGTGTTAGGATCTCACATATATAATAGGTTATCCATTAATACCAACCCCACCACCCTAGTAGGTATTGTTAAGGAGAATTCAATATGCTTGTCTCTTAGTGGCCCAGGTCATAAACACAACATATTTAATAATCAAACAAAAATCACCTTATTATAAAAATTGATCAAGTGATTACAAGATGAAGCCTGAAGGAAACTTAGAAAGAAAATTTACAAGAAAAGAAATAAACTACACTAGATAACATTGATACATCCTTTTTATCATCACTTTTCCCCATGGAGACTTATGTGGTATAGCATTTTGAATTCCATCATGAAATAGAGTTATTAGGAAGTACAAATGCATATATCGTGGTAGGCCTTCATCAAAAACCTTGTTCAATCTAAATAAAAAATCATTAAGCCATTATTGCAAAGCTATGGTACACTTTAAAATAGATAAAACATATTATATAGTAAAGTAAATCATTCTTGTAGAATTAATAAAATGAATAATCAACATGTAATATAATTTTTTATTTTTGTGAAAATATGTGTTATACAGTTTATTAATGCAGGTTCCTTGTCAACCTCACATTGAGGGAGGGTACCTTTTTTTAGAAGTTTCACATAAAACTCACTTTGAGGGAGGGCCACTTCTCATCATAAGTTTTACATCATCCTCACTCAAAGGGATGTTCACCTTTTACTTGCAATCTTCGCTTCAGATTTACTTAGAGGGAGGATCACTCTATACATTTATGATGGAAAACTCATGTGTGTTTTTGTTTCTTTGCAATATATGTACATAAAATCTATAAGATTGTCCAGCATGGAGCACAGTATCTCAAACAAATACATAGTTCATCATAAGAATGAGAGGTACATACAAATTTATCATTCAATACTTCTAGTCTAATTCAATTAAGATAATAAGCATATCTTATTCAAATTCAAGCGTAGGAGTATATATTAAAGATATCTAGGGTCAAGTATTCAAATCAAGGGTCTAATCATGCAACATGAATATTCAAAGGTCAATAAAAAGACATCAACATCATGAGTCACTATGACCAATAATAGGGTTTAGGTTCCTATATTGACCCTAAGTGGGGTTGCACATTCATTATGAACAAGATCAAGTTTTAAATTATCTCAAGACCAACAACATATCCAAGTCATTCATCAACATCAATTTCAACAAATTGTCCCATTCCCAGTTAATTTTATAATTATCCCTAAATCATCATCAAAAAGACATCTTTATGAACATTAAAGAGTTTCAAGATCAAGATTTGACTTTTTAGGTCTTCAACAATAATGTAAAATTATGTACTAGATATTTATATTAGGGAAAGTATAAGTTTTGATTAAAATTAGATAATCAATCTCCAATTTCATTCCTTTCCATAGATCATGTCAATGTTAGAATCAATATGAAGAGTGTTTAGTTCTGATCCTAGATTGCAAGTAATCATAAACGTGTTGTTCAATGATCGGATCTAGGGTTTTGATGAATCATATTGCATAAGGTTTGGATAATAATCATTTTTTGTGACCAAAAAACACTAATTAAGTTATTAGTTGAATGAGGGAAGATAATTACCCTTTTCAAGTATTTTATAGTGTTCCTTGCATTTTTCTCATCTAAGTTCTATAATTATATGTATCACCTAGAGATTGTATCAACTTTATATCATTTTATAAGATTAGTGCACTAATTTAAAATATTATCAAAGAAGGGCGTAGATGTTATATTGGGGTAAAAGGGTGGACATTGATTGTTGGTCACCTATTGAATGGGGGCAAGATCATGGGTCTGAGGCATGTCCCTCCACTATATATGAGTACATCACCAGGACTAGGTCAAGGTATGATCAGGATTGGAGGGATATTGCTCCTCCTCCACTCCCCACTCTATTCAGTAATGGTCAGAGGTACATAGTATCACAAGTTACTAGAGAAGGAGAGGAAGGAAGAGGAGGGGAGGCAAGGCTAAAAAGGTGATTGAAGGGGTCGAAGGTGGAGTTCTAAGGTCAAGGGGGTTATAGGGTTTGGGAGGTTAGGGTTTGTTAGGGTGAGATGGGGAAAACCAAAAAGATGAATTTTCATGATTGAAACACCCACAAAGTGCATATTGTTACCCACAAAATTGGGTCATACGGGAAATAGGAAGGAAAATTGAGGAAGAGAAAGAGGAAATATGGGCCACGAGGGTAGGGGATCATGGGTTCATCGAGATTTATTGTTCCTCTTTCTATAACTCCTATGGGAGGTAGGAGACAAACCTGGGATCACTAGATCAAAACCCAATTTGCAAGTCATGAACTTGAGGGTGAGATAAAGGGAGTCAAAAAATAAAAGGTATAAAGAAAGAGAAAAAGGGATTTTCCATATGAACTTTTGAAAAATTCTTGAAAATCATAAGAGTATCTAATATAGATGAAATTGGAAGAACAACTAGCTAATTAAGTAAAGATCTTGTACATTATGTTTGAAGTTTAAAAGTACATTATATGTCACATATTATTCAAAGTGAGTCAAGAGTTAAAATAGGGTTAGGGTTTCACGTATTTAAGTGCAAATAATTTGATTCAAGCCCATATTTCCAAGTTATAGAGCGAGATGATATCCTTGCACATGGAACTGATGAAGTCGGGGCAAAAAACTTATTTGATGGGTAAAAGGGTGATTATATCATGTATATGCAAAATTATACTTCATGAAATCTTTCAACTCTTCTCTTATGTAGCTTGAAACAAAATTTAGGTTTATCTTTTTCAACTCCACTTATTCTCTGATAACATGTTTTCCAACTTTGCCTCTTCATTCCAAAATCAAGATTCTCTCTCTGTGTGGTATATAGGGAGTATTTATAGGTTTGGGTGTTATGGGCTCAAGTTATAAGGTGACGGTGTCAATCCCTGTTTAGGGTTTCTTCCACCTGGAACACTTGATAGTAGGTTGGTTGACCAACTGATCCAATGGCCTTATAAATAATTGTATAACATATTCTAACTGATCGATTGATGTCTTAGTGTATCAAATGAACTGGATGTTAGATGCTTCTACAACTTATCAATAATTTGATTGGAAGATTGGATCAGTCGATTAGGATTGCTTGGATATCCTATGCTTGGGATGAATGTTGAATCAACAACTAGTTTTATCCAAGATTGATGTTTCTAAGACCAACTGATTGAAAGGATGTCTATTTGATCATTCATCTATCTTTCGGTCACTATAATTTGAATGTCTATAGTCATCCAACTAGATCCAATAGATTCATGAGGTGTCTTACTTGTCATTCTTTTGTGTATGGCATGGTAAGGATTGTTCCCTAACATCAATCATTCATTGTCATAGGTTTTTTAGAATTCTTAATATGATGTCAATGAAATTTGATTCATCTTTTTTGTATTTTTCATAGGTTTTCCATCATTAAAACATGAAACTCCAAAACATAGAGAAAATATGAACAAAATATAGAAAACCTATGTCATGATAAGGAAGGTAATAAATATGTACGATCCAATATCTAAAATTGGGAACAATGACTATCTACATAGGTATTTGAGAAAATATAGTCATGACAACAAACACAAAGGAGAAGTAGGTACATCAAGATGAAATGACACATCCCTTGAGTTCTCTCCCTTATCTACCTTGCAAAATACCTTTTTCTAAGAGGTAGATATATCTACAATGTCAATATAAGTAAAGATAATGGAGAAAATTTGAATGTGTTTTGATGTTCAAATCTAGATAAAAAGGTGAACTTGAAAGTTTTACTTCATAATGGTAACATAAATATAGAGAAAAATGCAACAATATTCCTCAACATTCAATCAACACAAACAATCACCATTTTGTGTAACACGTGTAATTTCATATAGATCTTTGATTATATTTTTTGTTGGAGAAGATGTAGGGCTATGTGGTTCACCATGCCATAACCTTGGCAAACTATATGGTTACCTCAATGTTGATTCTATATGTTTTCAATAATCATTAGCATTGTGCATAGATTTTCAAATAACCAAACAAAACAATGAAATAGACATGAAGTCTATCATACTAAAGAAATCAAATTGGGTGAACTGATTGTGTAAAAAGTTTTTAGATGTTTATGGAATCTATTCCATTTAATCACATATATGTTTTCTTTTATGAGTTAAAATTTATCAAGCCTAATCATCTATTATATGTATGTCACATGACAAAATATATACTTTTCATAATTTTCTTAAGATTTGAAAATAAAATGTATATTCAACTTCAATTTACCCCATTTTAAACTCCTAACATTGTTCTTACAATTTCTTTAACAAGGTATTTTTAAGACTTAAAGATATTCTTTGAGTAATTTAAATGTTATAATCAGACATGTGAACTAAAATGTTTTTTTTTGGTGGACATCGTAGTGTATGACCAAAATGACCCAACTTTCAAAGTGAGACCTTTTGACGACAAAATGCGATCGAGAACTAAAGTATTTTTAAATTATCTCTTTGAGGATGATAATTTGAGCAATTGAATATTTACTGTAAGTAAAATCTCAATTGGTTTCAAAATAATTTTACTAAAATATTTTAGTGGTCACACAAAAATGTACAAGAAACATAATATGCTTCCACATTCTTGACAAGCATATTTGGTTCACCATTATCATTGAAAAAAAATATCTCATGCACACTGAAAGTTGAATTGTTTATACATTTTATTGAAAATCCTTAACTAATAGATGAATCTATTCAAACAAATTTATTGTGGTACATACTTTTCACGTTTACCAATGTTAATTTGAGAAATTACTGATCAAAATTTCATTTAACTTTTTTGTAGGTTTACTTTACCAATTGAGGACCACACACTCTGAATCATAAACACTGTTAAAAAAGTATGTACCAATGAAATATAATATCCAACACATGCTAAGTTTGTGTTTATTATATACAAACTATTTATGCAATTTAATGATAATGGTAAATTGGATTTTTCTTTTATAAAATCACATTGAAGACAGTTTTTTGAGGAAATGATTTTCAGGATAAATTTTGTAAACTAAAAGGTTTCTAATTGATAGATAACAATGGTTGTATATTCAAAATGACTCCACAAATAATATGTGATCCTTGGATTAGGAAATATGATCTATAAACTAAAAGATGTGTGAAACTCACTCATTATATGGTGACTCGTGTATTTTAGTACACATCATACTTTGTTATTTATATGCACATAAACAATCTTGATTGTTTTCAAGATGGTTACACTAATTTTTTTTAGTTCCACACACAAAAGTCTCATAACCATGCTATAGTTCCAACTCCTCAGAAAACAAAAAGAATATATTCCGGTATTTTAATTGATGAAGACTATCTAAATTTTATATTCTCACTTTTTCATTGATAGAAAATGTTAGGGAGATGGGAAAGTTTTATACATTTTTAATCAAAGTGGTCTGATTCAGTCAAATTATTTCCAACATGTTGAAAATGACTTATTTTCCTCATGTGAAGTGGTGGTGCTAATGCTAGTACAATTGAAAGAAAATGCACTGCCTATGAATTGTCAGTGTTGATAAGAAAGTTATACATACACCTATGCTTAGACTCTAAAGTGTTTTAAAAAAAAGACATTAATGTAAATGTCACTACAGTCTAATTGTCCCACCGTCATGAACCAATGGACTGCCCTATGAATCGTCAATGTAGATATGAAAGTTATACTATTTCCAACATACTGGTTTTTAATAAAAATGGTCAATTGATTCAACCCAAATATTTCCAACATGTTGAAAATGGGACTTTTTTTCTTCATGTGAAGTGGTGGTGTTAATGTTAGAGCTTAGCACATTCAAATCATTCAAACAAAGATGTTAGTTGTTAGTACAATCTAATTGATCTATCGTACTAAACCAATGCACTGGCCTATGAATCGTTGGTGTTGATAAGAAAGTTAAACATACACCTATGCTTAGACACTAAAGTGTTTTTAAAAAAAGACACTAATGTAAATGTCAGTTTAGTCTGATTGACCCTCCATATTGAACCAATGGACTACCTTATGAATCATGAATGTTGATATGAAAGTTATACTATTTCCAATGTATTGATTTTTAATAAAAATGGTTAATTGATTCAACCAAACTATTTCCAATGTGTGTTGAAAATGGGACTTGTTTTATTCATGTGAAATGGTGGTATTAAGGTTAGAACTTTTTTTAGAGCACGTTAATGTTAGAACTTAGTACCTTCAAAACATTCAAATAAAGATGTTAGTTGTTAGTACAGTCCAATTGACCTACTGTACTGAATCAATGTTGTGGCCTATTAATCGTCAGTGTTGATAAGAAAGTTATACATGTCCACCTATGCTTAGACACTGAAGTGTTTTCAAAAAAAAAGATGCTAAAGTAAATGTTAATACAGTCCTAGCACCTCCAACACATTTGAACGAAAAATGCCAGTACAGTTCAATTGACCTACCATACTGAACCAATGCACTGTCTTATGAATCATCAATGTTGATACGAAAGTTATACACCTATGTTTCAACAAGATGAAACTATATAAACATGAATCTGAATATAAATTGGTTAGAGCAGGGAAAAAGGTAAAGAAAACTCACCATTTGTATCCCCTCATAAAACCACCAACGGTGATTTTTATTCATTTTTAATAAAAATGGTCAATTGATTCAACCAAGTTGTTTCCAACATGTTGAAAACGAGACTTGTTTTCTTCATGTGAAGTGGTGGTATTAATGTTAGAACTTAGTACCTTTAGAACATTTAAACAAAGATGTTAGTTGTTAGTATAGTCCAATTTGTTGGAATAGGATTGTTCCAACCCATGTCCTAACTGGATTTGGGCTTGAATAGGAGTTGGCACGTGTTGCCAATCCTAGTAGGAGTTAAATCCAATAGGAGAGAAGATGGCTCTCTATTTGCAACATTGGAATTGGATTAGGAATTGGACTATGAATTGGAGTGGGATTCCTAATTGCTACTACATGTCACGGAGGCCTATAAATAGATGCCCTGAGGGAGGCCATTGGGATCATCCCATCAATTGTTTGTTAGTAGTGTCTTCTATGGTAGAAGAGCTAGAAAACAAGAACAACTGGTGGTGCTCTCTTTTGTAAGAGAGGGTCAGTGACTTTGCCTTGAAGTGAAGTAGAAGCTTACAGTCAGTGACACATTGGTGGTGCATCGACGACGGTGGTGTATCCGATCAGCGGAGGACACACATCAGTTGGTGGCACTATGTTGGTGTTGCGGCAGTGACTACGACAGTAGTCCTTTCGTTCAGCGAAGGGCGTGCATATGTTCTCTTAGGCAGAGAGAGCTTCTGGTTGGCAGTGAGGTATGCAACCTCGTCAGGAGCATAGGTGGCCCAGTCAGCTGTTGCAGCGGCAACAGGCAAGGACACAACTGTGTGTTTGATCCCCTACAAAGACATAGGTGTTTTGAGGAGAAAAAGATAAGTGGGATATTTTGTACATGTTTGGATGTAATTCTGTTCTTCCTATCTTTGTTCTCATGTGGGGAGAGCTATTAGGATTTAGGGATAATTAAATCTGGACATTGTGAGTTGTAATCTTGATTACATAGTGCTTGTTGGCCGGTATTACCCCGTGGTTTTTCTCTTCTCATCTTGAGGAGAATTTTCCACATTAAATCTTGCACTTTCAGCTTCGTAGAACACATCATTTTCCCACTACAATTCCTAACAAGTGGTATTATAGCAAGGTTGGAAGGTTGAAGTGGAAGTGACAATGGCGTCTGAATACGAGAAAGTGCGCATTGACAAATTTGATGGCAAGGATTTTGACTTCTGGTAGATGCAGATTGAAGATTATTTGTACCAGAAGAAACTGCATCAACCTCTGGTGGGGACTAAACCTGAATAGATGAAGTAGGAGGATTGGGATCTCCTTGATCGTCAGACACTTGGAGTGGTCATGTTGACATTGGCATGAAATGTTGCATTCAACATAGCCAATGAGAAGACAACGACGGGACTTATGAATATGCTATCAAATATGTACGAGAAGCCAACTACTGCAAACAAGGTATATTTGATGTGTCATTTGTTCAACCTGAAGATGAGCGAAGGAGCCTCGGTAGCAGATCACATCAATGAGTTAAACGTCATAATTACTCAACTAAACTTAGTGGATATAGTGTTTGATGATGAAGTCAAAGCCCTTATCTTACTTTCCTCTTTGCCCGAGAGTTGGTCTGCTATGGTGACAGCAGTCAGCATTTTGTCAGGAAGCATGAAGCTGAAGCTTGACGATATTCAAAATTTGATTTTGAGTGAAGACATCTGTAGAAGGGAATGTAGAAAATCTGATTCTTCAGGTTCAACTGTATATGTTGAAGGTAGAGGAAGAAATCAGAGTCGCAATCATGGTTCTAATCGCGGGAAGTCAAAGATAAAGAGTAAACAATGTTATTGTTGCAAAAAAGTTGGACACTTCAAGATGGATTGCAAGATCTGAAAGAAGGTGTCACAAGAACTTGCCAAAGAATATGAGGATGATGACCAGAACAATACAGCTGCCATTGCAGAAGATCTAATATTGATAGTCCAAGAGCAGGAATTGAACACAGAGGATGGTGTTGAGTGGGCTGTAGACACAGGAGTGATGTGTCATGTTGCAATTCACAGGAATTTCTTCACAAAATATAGAAGAGGGAACTTTAACAATGTGAGGATGGGGAATGCTAGCTACTCAAAAATCATATGGATTGGTGACATCTGCGTCAAAACATATGTTGGGTGTATTATCATGCTTAAGAATGTTTGTCATGTTCCAAACTTGAGGCTTCGTGTAATTTATGGTTCCTTGTTGGGTAGGAGAGGATATGATCTTGGGTTCGGTGGTGGCATGTGCAAGGTAACAAAGGGGTGTTTGGTGATAGCTCGAGGCAGACTGTGTTGCAATCTATATAAAACCACATTGAGAGTGCACAAAGAGAAGGTTTAGGAAGTCAAGAAGTCAATGTCAGTTCAAAGAAAATGAGGAGGACTTGGAAGTAATCATATAGATAGTCGTAGGTCTGAGCTGTGGGATTCTCTTGATGATTTCAGTAAGGGTAGAAAGATAAGTTTCTACAAGCATCAGGATGGCTCCCAGTTAGAGAAGGTCATTCCAAAGACTTCTTCTAGACAGTGCGCACATGAGGAAGAAGGACGATATAGTGGATATGTAGTTGATGCATGCAGAATGGAGGATGAGGCTCTTGATGTGGGGATACATCAATAGGGAGAGCGTCAAAGGAAGGTTTCTAAGGCTTACTACAGAAGGTCAGAAACACAATTTTCATCCAGGATGGCTCGACAGACCGGTCAACGGGAGTAAAGAAAGTTACAAGTGTGGGCATGGAGAGAGAAGCGGCATTGTTAGGATACTTCTTCTCAGTTGCTTGGGAACAAAGTAAAGTCAGGGTGGTACTTGAAGAAAGGGACAAAAAGGACAGGATGCTGGCATGCTTGAGGAGAATGACCACCTATCGAAATCCATCACATGTGGTAATGGAATCCATAAGTTATAATGGATGATTGTTGAAGACAACATCTCCATTATTTTTCTAGAGGGGGAGATTGTTGGAATAGGATTGTTCTGGCCCATGTCCTAATTGGATTTGGGCTTGAGTAGGAGTTGGCTTGTGCTGTCAATCCTAGTAGGAGTTAAATCCAATAGGAGAGAAGATGGCTCTCTATTTGCAACATTGGAATTGGATTAGGAATTGGACTATGAATTAAAGTGGGATTCCTAATTGCTACTACATGTCATGGAGGCCTATAAATAGAGGTTGTGGGGGGTATTGGGATCATCCCATCATTTTTTTGTTATTGGTGCCTTCTGTTGTAAAAGAGCCGGAAAACAAAAACAACTGGTGGTGCTCTCTTTTATAAGAGAGGATCAATGACTTTGCCTTGAACCGAAGTAGCGGCTGACAGTTAGTGACATATTAGTGGTGCATCGACGACAGTGGCATATCCGATCAGCGAAGGACACACATCAGTTGGTGGCACTACGTTGGTGTTGCGGTAGCGACTACGACAGCATTCCTTCCGTTCAGCGAAGGACGTTGATAACACTCATTTTACGGCTGATAGAACCTATATTTTATTGCCAAAATAGCTTCCAAACTAACTTCCTCTGTGTTTTATTCTACATATTATGAAGAATCATGCCCACTACGCCCCGGACAATATTTCCCATCTTTTGTAGGACTTTTCCTACTTTTCCACAATAAAAGAAGCTCCAATGGGCCCATCAGGCCCATCAACAACGAAGTCCATGTTCCAGCCCGGTAGCTCGCAAGGTCGGCACGCCCTCTTACCCGTCACAATTCGCCACCCGCTATGATGGCAACCCGACGCGGGCGTATCATGCGGGAGTCCCTTCCCGTTGCAGCTCTCTATCCGATATGGTGTCTAACTCGTCACAGTTCTCCACCTGACGAGGTCGTTACCCGATATGGCCACCCCTCGGCACTACAGCCTGACAAGGGGTCGCAGCCCGACAAGCTCCACCCCGACACAGTTGTACGCGATACGCTCGCTGCCCGACACGCATGACGGGCGACAGACGTGTCGGCCCCTCCTGAAGCCTCGAGAACAGAGCCACAAATAAAGGACACGTGGGCCAATAAAATCCACAACTTCCATCAATTCACTACCTATAAATAGCAACCACAAGCCTTCGATGGGACGGGCTGGACCCTACTAGAGCTAGCCCCCCAGAGTAAAGGAGCTAGTGCGTCGAGTCCCAAGGAGCCTGCTGGGTGATAACTAGGTGAGCACACCCCTATCCCGAGAGGGATGGGAGGAGTTCACTTAGAGACTGTTCTGGTAGCATCAAGCAGCACGATATGATCCTCAAGGCCCCTTCAAGAGTGTCGGATTCCTATCTGGGCTTCAACCTGAGACGGCTTGCCCACCTATACCTGACACAAAGAACCTGAGAGCCTTAAGATAATGTTAACCCGATATGTATCCTAACCTGACACAGTACCCAACCCGATATGGTCTATACCTGTCATGGTTGTAGCCCAACATGACCATATCAGGCGAAGGTCCTATCCCGATACGACCCTTACCCATCACGGTCCATGGCCTGACACGGTCAAGGATCAGACACGGTCGTACCCCGATATGGCCCTTACCCGGTACTGGGTTAGCATTATCTTATGTGTCTGTTGATGTGTACTTCGATCTCCTAAATCAAGGAGACCAATACTTATCTTCCCTTTATAGCATTTACTTTCATTTTAATTATAGCATTGTAACTAAACCATTATGTTTCTTTATGATTATTGGAATCTGTGGAGATTATCTCATATCATTCTATGTATGACTTTATTTCGTTGGATGATTTCTTCTTGGTATCTGAGTTCTAGTTTCTTCTTTCTTATTCATGCTTTTGACTAGCTATCGAATTGTGTTTCTTTTTTTGAGTCCTTCGAGAGAGGGATGTTGTAAACTTCTAGAGCTTGGTCTGATTCAGGTGTACGAGAGTACCCGGAATCAAAGCTACGCCCGGCTTATTTTTCCACACGAGTCCACGCTCGGTACCTTTGAGAGAAGGAACTCAGTGCATGGTTCTTTGGCATTTTCTTTGAGAAAAGGGGACACAGGATGTAGGTCGCCGTTGCTTGTTACGGTTAAGTTTTTTTTCTTCATTCTATGCTCCGAAGATAGTTTTATCGCCTCGGTTTCCTTTATACAAAAATTACCATAAAAAATGCTAAAATCCAAAATACCCAAAGTTTTAATCTTTCTGATAACTCCCCTTAGAGATAGGTTTTAGTTTAATTCTTTGTGATTCTTTTGCTACAACAAACCTTATCCTTCAACTCTTCGACGTGCTTAGACAAGTAAAACTTGGGTTCCGAAGCGCTATTCTCCTAGTCCCTGTGTTCGACCCCGAACTACTTCGACCCTATGCTAGTTGCAGGAGTCTTAAATATTCAGGTATTATAAATTACTAAAGTCTGATGACCTAGACATGTCTCCATTTTTAGACTCACGTTTAAGGCTTATCAAATGTGCATCTATGCTCTCAGGCGGAGAGAGTTTCTGGTTGGCGGCAAGATATGCAACCTCGTCAGGAGCAGAGGAGGCTCGATCAGCGGTTGCAGCGACAATAGGCAAGGACACAATTGTGTCTGATCCCCTACAACGATAGAGGTGTTGTGAGGAAAAAAAGATAAGTGGGACATTTTGTACACGTTTGGATGTAATTTTGTTCTTCCTATCTTTATTCTCGTATGGTGGGAGCTATCCCGATTTAGGAGTAATTAAATCTGGACGGTGTGAGTTGTAATCTTGATTACATAGTGCTTGTTGGCCGGTATTGCCCGTGGTTTTTCTCTTCTCGTCTTGAGGAGAGTTTTCTATGTTAAATCTTGTATTTTCAGTTTTGTAAAACACGTCGCTTTCCCAGTATAATTCCTAACACAATTGACATATCGTACTAAACCAAAGCACTGGCCTATGAATTGTCGGTTTTGATAAGAAAGTTATACATACACCTATGCTTAGACACTAAAGTGTTTTTTAAAAAAAGACACTAATGTAAATGCCAATACAGTTCAATTGACCTGCCCTAATGAACCAATGGACTGCCCAATGAATCGTTAATGTTGACATGAAAATTATACTAAAAATGGTCAATTGATTCAACCAAACTATTTCCAACATGTTGAAAACGGGACTTGTTTTCTTCATGTGAAGTCGCAGGTGGCGGAGCCACAGCTAGGCCAAGTGAGGTCATGGCCTCACCCGGTTGGGGTCAAAATTATAAATGCTGGGTGTACAGGGAAAGTCGTGCGTGGAATAATGGGGTGTTGGCCTCACTTGAGTTTTGATAAGAAAAATTCTAGCCACATTCAGTTACCCACCCGCTGGTCTACTCAGAAATTGGACAAATGCAAGATTTAATGTGTGGCACAATGTTCCACCCACAGCAGACTGTTTATATTATTGCTCATGAAGCAACCATGCAAATCTCATGTAAAGATTAGATATTCTATCCATTTCTCAAAGAATTACACTTGTGATATCATAGTCCACTCAGTGACGGAACCAAAAAATTACACCAAGGGGGGCTGAAATGATCTGTGTATATTTTAGCACATAGGGGGGTTGAGTCGAAAAAATACCAATATTGAGAATGTAACCCGTGCCACTTGTTCCAAGAAACAAGCTTTCTACCACTACAACTAGCCCTTTTCTTTGTAAACTATGACGCAATTAATGTATTTATTTATATGTTGATCTATATTTAATATTAAAAAGACTACTACTTGTATTATTTTTTGGAGAGAGGGGGGCTAGAGCCCTGGCAGCCTCCCCCTGACTACGGTCCTCAGTCCACCATAGATTACGAAAATCTTAGATTTAATTTTTTTGTTCATTTTTAATTCCCTCCATTTCTTTTTGAAAATATCTATTGCCTCCCAATTTCTTTTGGTCCAGATTTTTTCTCAAATACAGACGTATTGTACGTACATTTGCTGATACTTTTTATTTATAATTTATTTCACGTTGTACAAAATTACATACAAGAAGTATAGTACTAACAATATCATTGTGCAAATATACAATATATCAGCCACATTTTGTACAAAAATATTTGATTCCATTTTGAGTATAGTACATGACATACAGTACATGTCATAGTACAAGATGTACAGTACATGATGTAGTACGAGACATGTAATACTAGACGTACAGTACGAGACGCACAGTACGGGAACGTACAGTACAAAACATACATAATATATAATACTAAACGTACAGTACGAGAGAAGTTGGAACTAGGTACAGTACATTTCAGAGAGTGTCATGATTGTGGACTGACTGGGTAAAGGCACATATGCGGCGGAGAATGGAGTCAACGGAGGTGTTGCGGTGGCGTTTGGTGAGGGAGAAGGAAAAACACGGAGGAAGCTAGAACTTGATACAGTACTTGGGCAGTGTGTTGTAGTGAATGGTCTCTTTTGTTGCTGCGAATTGGACGTATTGTACTTGTGTACGAACACTAATGGGGTGAAATGTGGCTGGAGAGAGGATTTGTAAAAAAGAAATTGAATTAGCATTAATTACGACCGGAAAGAGGAGCGGTGAGAGAACTGTAAGACTTTTCGTCTTATGCATGGAGTTAGTTCCTATGAAGTTAATTCATATCATAAAAGCCGGTTGGGACCAGATTTTTGTGAACTCCGACAACAGATGGGTGGTCGAGTATAGAAGTGACTTGCATATCTCTTTTGAGAAAAGGACCGTCCAGTTTTCTTCCTTTACCAGAAATACTCGCTCCGAACGTGGCAATTATACGATAGCACGCAAACAGAAAGAAAACTAATGAATAGAGTGAACACGAGGGGAGACGAACAAGGAAGAAGTGACCGAAAATCACTACCGTGACAATTATAGTATAGTATGCAAACATAAAGAACATTAATGAAGAGAGAGAACACAAGGGGAGAAGAATCAGGAAGGAGTGACGCATGATCAAAGGGTCGTGCAAATTGGAAAGAACAAAAAAGTAGCATGGGGCAAAATGAATTAGGAGATAATGTTAAAAAGGGGGAACGATTTATAGAAGGGGAGAGAGACAGAGGTCAGATGATATTACCTAATATGATAACAACAAAGGTGTCCTATAAATGATAAAGTAATCACGTGACTTTGTTATGTGAAATCCGCTGAGCAAACCAATAGATCATCATTTGCTTTCAAATTTATAATTAAAATTAAAGCAAGTTAAAAATAATACATGTCTTTGTTTTCTCTCAATCGCCTGAGCAAATCAATAGAGCACACCTTCCTTTTCCTTTCTTCGGATTTATTATGGCATGTCGGTTCCTTTAAAATGTCTAAATTACATATGATCTCACAATATTATTCGGGCATGAAACCTCTTCAAAGTTCTCAGTAACTCTCTTTTTTGAAAAACATAACAATTACGAGACCATTCCAATTACCTAATTGACCACACAGAACTTGGGATGCGTGATAGGAATAATAATTTAGGATGTTTTTCTAGGGTCACTTCAACCCACCAACCATCATTATCTTAAACATCTTGTGAATAGCTCATATGCAAAATTTGAGCACATTTGGACATTTATAGATCAGGTTACAGAGACCGCAAAAATTATGCATTTCAAATTAGTTTCGTGCGTTGATTTTGTTGCCCTTGGATGAGTGACTTACACTCATCCAAATGGGCTCAAAATTTGTATGTAGCCTAGTTATAGTATGACGGTGAAGATCAATGGTTTACATTTTACAAAAAATAGTCTTGATATGCAAACACACTTGAGTGTATTCGTGTGATCTGTACACTCGAGTGTATTCTAGCCTGACTATATATATATATATATATATATATATATATATATATATATATATATGTGTGTGTGTGTGTGTGTGTGTGTGTGTGTGTGTGTGTGTGTATATATATATATATATATATATATATATATATATATATATATTATAACATATAAGAGATGTGATTTTAATATTTGGTTAAAGAAATCATTACTTTTCATGATTTTGATATAGTAATATACATGTGTTAGGTTGAATTTTCTTTCCATTATTGTAAATTATCATTGACCAAAGTTTTCTAGTCTATGATAACTTGGCCTCACCCGTTTTGAGGTCCTGGATCTGCCACTGTGAAGTGGTGGTGTTAATGTTAGAACTTAGTACCTTCAAAACATTCAAACAAAGATGTTAGTTATTAGTACAGTCCAATTGACCTACTATACTGAACAAATGCATTGGCCTATGAATCGTTGGTGTTGATAAGAAAGTTATAACATACACCTATGCTTGTGTTTTAAAAAAAGACACTAAAGTAAATGTTAATACAGTCCAATTGACCTACCTTAATGAACCAATGGACTGCCCTATGAATCGTCAATGTTGATATGAAAGTCATAATACACACCTATGCGTAAACACAAAAGTTTACTTTCAACATGAATTCAAATAATACATTGGTTAAAGCAGGACAAAAGGTGAGAAAAACTCGCCATTTGGATTCATTCATGAAGCCTACCATAATGAACCAATGGACTTGCGCTATAATCGTCAATGTTGACATGAAAGCTATACATACATCTCTACTTGGACACAAAAGTTTATTTTCAACGTGAATTCAAATGATAAATTGGTTAAAGCAGGGCAAAAGGTGAGCAAAACTCACCATTTGTGTTCATTCATAAAACCACAAGCAGTCAGTATACATGTGTCTCTTTTATTTTTCTTTATTTAAGAGAGAGAGAAAATGAATTACATAAATGAATTCAAATGATAAATTGGGTTAAAGTAGGGCAAAAGGTGAGCAAAAATCACCATTTGTGTTCATTCATAAAACCTATCGTAATGAACCAATGGACTGCCATATGGATCGTCAATGTTGATATAAAAGGTATACATACAACTTATGCTTAGACAAAGTTTACTTTCAACGTGAATTCAAATGATAAATTAGCTAAAGTAGGGCAAAAGGTTAGCAAAACTCGCCATTTGTGTTCATTCATAAAACCAACAACTGTCGTATGTGTATGTGCAGGCAAGCCTCTTTTATTTTTCATGTCAATGTTGATATGAAAGTTATACATACATATGCTTAGACACAAGCTTACTTTCAATGTGAATTCAAATGATAAATTGGTTAAAGCAGGGCAAAAGTGAGCAAAACTCACCATTTGTGTTCATTTATAAAACCACCAACGGTCGTATACATAAAAAATAAAAAATAAAAGTGAGCAAAACTCACCATTTGCGCAGCAGGCAAGCCTCTTTTATTTCCCTTTATTTAAGAGAGTAAAACAAATTACATAAAAAAAATCGCCCACCGTGGGGCTCGAACCCACGACCACAAGGTTAAGAGCCTTGCGCTCTACCAACTGAGCTAGACGGGCAGTATATACTGACGTAGATAATATACAATATTGTTCTTTTGTCCGCGTATGTCCCACAAAGTCAGCTAGCACCACAATTCTTAATGGAAAATGATATGCGGACGACTGCTTGAACGAGGAATGGGACGGATAATTGTCCCTTTGTCAACTGTACGTTGTGTGTACACGTGACTTTGTTTATTTATTTACTAAATGTCTTATCACCTGTTGCTACTTTCGTACTTGGTATTTTGTTATTTTTACAACGTGTGACAAAGAGAGGGAGGGGGAGTGGATAGAAAAGAGGGGAGAGAGAAAAAAATAAGAATACAATTTTGTTAATAACTTGTCAATGGTAATGATTTTTTGACAAAATTAATCATGTTGCACTCCTGACAATAAATACTTTACAATAAAATCAACTTCGATATATTTTGGAAAAATATATATATAATATAAAAAATGAGGGATAATGTGATTATAAAAGTCAAAAAGGAGGAGACAGAAATTCAATTTACTTATAAATCTCAAACCGTAATGATTTTTTAACGAAATAAAAACTAATGGATTACTAATAAAAAAATATTTTAAAATAAGGTCATAGTCGATATACTTTGTTAATTATTTTTTTTAACAAAATGATACATGGACGAACATGCGGGATGAGAAACCGAACGACCCGCCTCATTTTCCTACCCCCCCCCCCCCGACGCACCCAATCGGCATGTACTCCACTTCTCTCCCACTTCCACCAGTCCAATCTGTCCCAAAAATCAACCCCGATTCGAATTTCCCCCTTCTGGTTCATCCGGTTCTCCCATCCCACCTTCTTCTCTGTTAACTGTTCTTCTTTCTCCAGTTGTTGTTTCTCTTCTCTGATATGTTATTATGTTATCCACATTTTAAAATATTTATGTTATTATGTTATCCATATTATTCTAAAACATATTTATTATTACATGCAATATTATTTTATGTTATTATGCTAACAATATTTTAAAATATTTTATGGTATTATGTTGCTTTAAAATAGTTATTTTATTATGTTATCCATATTATTTTAAAATACTTTAACATAATAACATATATTTTAAAATATATATTATTATTCCATGCAACATTATGTTATGTTATGTTATTATGATAACAATACTATAAAATATTTATGTTATTATGTTATCCATATTATTTATGTTATTATGTTATCCATATTTAATTAAGTTATTATGTTATCCATATTTTTATGTTATTTATGGATAACATGATAAAATAACATTATAACATAAAATAATATGGACAACATAGTAACATAATATATTACATGAAATACATAAAATAATATTTTAAAGTATGGATAATATACTAACATAAAATAATATGGATAACATACTAACATAAAATATTTCATGAAATACATAAAATAATATTTTAAAGTATGGTTAACATACTAACATAAAATAATATGGATAACATGATAACATAAATATTTTCAAGTATGGATAACATAATATGATAAATATTTTAAAATATAATTAACATACTAACATAAATTAATATGGATGACATATTTTAAAGTATGGCTAACATAATAACATAAATTAATAAAGATAACATAATAACATAAATATTTTAAAGTATGGATAACATGATAACATAAAATAATATTGCATATAATAATAACATAAAATAATATTGCATATAATAATAACATAATTAATATGGATAACATAATAACATAAATATTTTAAAATATGGTTAGCATAATTACATAAAATATTATTTTATGTACACCATCTGCAAGAAAGTCGATTGAGGTGAGGCGGTCATGATTCGACGACAGCAATACCGGCCGCCTGCAAGAAGGTTTCAGCTTTCTTTGGTGATCGAGACATGTCGCGGTCTGTATTGGATAGTGAGTTGGTGTGAATAATGTTGTATTTTATTGTTTTTTAATTGACTGCTACACAACAGGCAGTGTGGTCGTCTGGTTTGGCGTACAGACTGGTCGTCTGTATAGTTAACCTCATTTCCAATACGGAGGTGTGGGATTGAATTATACATTTCTATTAATGGTTATCTATTGCATGAGAGGAAAACTTCGTTTACTACTTATTTATTTGATATATAGATGAAATTATTCATGTAAAACACATTTTATCTGTATTTTGTAGCATATTTTTGAGCATTTGCAAATCAAAGTAAAGAATGCTCACTTTTAAATGTACTTAACTTTATGTATTCTTATAAATACACTAAAAGCAAATCTTTTTTAAGTATATTTGTAAAACACACCAATAAGACATATTTCATAGCATATAGTATATATGAAATTGAAGTTACCGCTATGGATGTACCTTGAGGATTATTTATAATATGTCATTTATTCCATGGCTTACAATCGTAAGCTACATTTGACATCCTTTTAGGTATGACTACTCATGGACCCATGACTGGTATTATGGTCAATAATTGAGCTTGTAGTTCTATTATTGTTCACATGAACATTTGAACATTAGTATGAACATGTGCAACGTAGACTAACTAATGTGCCTATATGAAGTATTGTTATTGAGTCAAAGCACAATTAATAGAAGAAGAGGAATGTCTAAATTAACATGGGAAGAGCTTATAAAGAGAGAGTTTGAATCTCTACATCTCGACCAGAATATGACCCATGATAGAGCTGAATGGAAACAAAAGATCCATGTCCTGACCCCAACATTGTTGGGACCGAGGCTTAGATGATGACGATGATGATGAACATTTGAACATAGTAAAACCAAATCCTAAAATTATTTTCAAATATAATCATTTAATTGTAGTCCAAACTTAAAGTATATTCATAATTATTAGATGAGACTCTCAAACCTTTTAATCAAAAGCGAAATTATATATAAAACATGTCCTTTGGTTGAATATTGAAATAAATTAATCTTATCAATTAAATTAAACATAAACAAAACCACATTTTATATGAAGCTTATTAATGGTTCATAATTTTCATCATATTTTTTAGCTCAAGTATACAAAATCCTAGTGTAATAAATAAAGGCACATTTGTATAACATCCTGTTTGAACCTCAAAAAAAGACAATTTGTTTGTATTTTCACAAAATTAGAATGTTGAGTTCGTTATAATATAAAATTGTGTTCATTTCAATTTTACATGAAAAAGTATATGTTCTAGGTGAAATCATATGCTTTCATTCTAATCCCAAACTCAAACCTAGTATTACTTTATTCTAAGATTATGTTCATGATTATGACCAAATAATGCAACACTCAAATGCACTTAAGTTGTTTTGGTTGGGTTTTATTTTTCCACCTATCTAATGCCAATTACCTTTTCACATGTTGAATCTTCATCCCATACAATGGTGTATAGTGATTGAAATATGGTACTAAAAAAATATATCTAGTTTGATTCATGCATACAATGATATACATTTTCTATTACTTATATTACCTTTGTGAATTACTATTTTTCACTTAACTTGTAAATAGAGAGACATTTAACAAAAATGTAATATTAAGTATCACAAATAGCTATAAAAAATTGTTTTTGAAGATGTGAAATTTTATCTGAGTAATATATGAAATGGAAGATGTCTTCTTAAATTGAAGATATAAAATTCTACAAATACATCTCAATAATTTGTACATGTATAGTTTCATATAAGTTGTGCAAATACTACAATATATTTTGTGAGTTTATGACTTCAGATTTTACAAAAAAAAAACTAAATGTTCTACAAAGAAATATGTGGAAATCTCATATGGTCCATTTACGCATGGGTATTAAACATTTTTGTCACCCACAAAGTGACATTGTGGGCACTACCTCCATTTTACCACTAACCAAAATCATAGAAATTCGGGTTCATATTGGCTTGACTAAGATAATACCATTCTTCACCACATTATATTAAGCAAACAGTTGATGGAAAATATGGAATATGACTACTAATAGAATGTGTTGACTTAGTTGTATCATGAATGTGGATCGCCTTTATATAGGGATAGGGTGGCACAAAAAGGATGCAACATCTTCCTCCTGTGAGAAGCAAGTTGGTCTGAGCAACTCTCCAAAACTGGACTGCCTATAACCCAATTGCACAATGTGAAATTCATCATGATATGTAAGTGATATATGGATAGATTTGTATACAACATTTAATTCCCCCCTCAACGGGTCCATAAAGCACAAAGTTACACAATAATTTCACTTGACACCCATGCAAGGACTTGGTTAACATATATGCAAGTTGATCTTTTGAATGAACTATAGTGAGTTCAATCCACTTGTCTTGAACCTTTTTCAAACAAAATGACAATCAACTTCCCTTTTATTTGTTCAATTATGAAATACATGGTTCATAACAATATAAATTGTAACTTGTTTATCACACGATAGGTCCATAGATTATGTATGACAAAATCAATTCATCCATGAAGTTCTTCATCCCTGGAGGCTCACTAGTGATGTGGGATAGACCCAATATCAAGCACTAGCTCTAAAATGGGAAACAATATTTTTTCTTTTTGATTTAGAAAATACAAGTTCCTCCTAAGTTTAGAAGGTACGATTTTTTATCAATCAAGGCGTCTTTTCTAGGACATGATAGGCATGTGAAGGGTGTTGTTATAGATCCAAGAAGGTGAAGATAAGGGTTGGAGTAGGATCGACCCAAGGACACTGACCAAGATTCAAAGCTTCCTAGGTCTGAGTGACTAGGAAGGATGTTCCTTTTGTTTGGGATGACATGTGTCAGCATTCTATTCAGTTGCTAGAGGAGAAGTTGACAAGTTCTTCAATTTTAGTGTTGCCAAGACCAAGGAGAAGGTTACGTCATCTTCTAAGATGCTTCAAAGAATGACTTGGTATGCATGTGAATGTAGGACAAGGATATGATTCATTTTGATTCATGATAGTTAAGAGAGACAATGGAACTATCCAACCCATGACCTAGAAGTTAGCCATTGTAGTGTTCTCCCTAAAGATTTGAGGGCATTATTCAGAACAAGAGCTTAACATGAGGTAAAGATAGTGCATGGAACTATTCAAGGACTATGATAGTATGATGGATGATCATCTTGGAAAGGAAGATTTGGAAATTTTTGCACTATACATGAAGTCATCTTCGTGAGCATTGCAAAGAAAGAACAATCATACCTCTTGACGCATCATAAACAAGGCATACTAGTACAACTTTGGAAGGGGATGTATAGTAGAAGTATCTCAGTGGGAAAGATTGTTGACTCAGCTACAAGTCAAACCAACAATGTTACAGCTGATTAAAGTATATAGATAAGTGACATTATGGTGTAGGACATCAAATTAGAGTTTTGTAGCAGAAAGCAAGATGACTTCTACAATTCTGGCAATGGGACAACATGTTATCACAATCAGACAATGGTTTCAGATGCTAGTGGTATGAGTAAGATAGTATTTGAGGAGACTCATCCCCAATGTATGCAATGTATCCAGTAGTACATTAGTGTGTCATAATTTGAAGAACATGCAATGTCAGCCATGTCTGAAACATGAGGTGACAGAGGTTGTAGAAAAGTGTACAATTGTCAGCAAGTCAAGGAGAAACATTAGAAGCCTACAAGGATACAATGGAAGTTTAACACAGCCTTAGACAGATGGACAGTCGGGTACAAGCATGTAGATTATTGGAGAATCTTTTAAGAACATATGTCTTATAGTTCTTGGCAGATAAAGGATATCCACCTGAGTTTGATCGAGTTTGCATAAAACACAACAGTCACTAGGGAAGTATAGACATGAAACATTGTGAAGTTGTACATGGTAGGATATTTAGGACACTCTTTGTTTGGTAAGGAGCAAGAAAGTATCAGTTTTTTAGTGATGTGTTAGTATAACAGACTACAGTGAATGTCATAGTGATTCAACAATAGTTGAAAGCAACTCAAGATAGGTAGAAATCATATGTTGATAACCATGGTAAAAAAACTAGAGTTCCAAGTCACAGTTACCACTAGAGTGGCAGAGGTAGTACAAAAATTTCTATGATTCATTTTGAGTAAGTGTCACCCTAGTACAAGACAAGTGTACAGATAACATGGGAGGAGTTGATGAGGATGTTCTTATATGAAGGGTTATGTGTTGATCCCAGATACCATATACAAGAGTTAAGGGAAAAGGACATAACCTTAGTGAAGGCATCGTGACATCACCATGGGATGTATGGAACCATGTGGGAGTTAGAGGATGAGATACATAGGAGGTACATGTCTTAGTTTGCCTTGGATTTTGGGGGTGAAATCCCTATTAGGTTTATGGTTGTAAGACCCCTAACCTTGCTTTATGGTTTAATGTTCTTTCTTATTATAATTGGATTCTTAAAACCTTGATCAGGCCCTAATATGTGCTTCTATATCATGTGACAATTCTAAGTTTCAAGTTTGGTCCAGTTTGGACATTGTTTGAGCAAGTTATGCAATTTATGTGCTTAAAAGGGCTTTATGCAATTTTCACATGTCTAGGATTTCCCTTGTAATTTGTCACATGCTTGTTGTTCCTAATGAGTTTTCATATCATGTTTGACATAGTTGTACCTTAAGGGGCCTTGTTGCACCTTTGGTTTAGTGGTGACATCTAACCTTGTGTTGAGATTAGGGTTTCCTCACCTAGATGCCTTAGGTCGATGGTTTTCCCTTTGGATGTTGGGATCTGATGGTCCACCTTGAAGTTTTGGGATTTGATTGTGGTATCTTGTAATTCTCAAGATTGGATGGTTTTCCTCTTGAGTCTCCTAGATTGATGGTTCACCTTGTGAGGTGCAACAATCAATGGTTATGCTAGGGTTTGCTCTTGTGGCCAAGTGAAGGCAACAACCAATGGGCCACCTATTGTTGGAGGTATATGGTTTCTATGGGATTGACATCTTATGTTACCCCTAGTGTTAATAAATGATGTTTGACTTGGTTTTGCATGCATAAGATGTTTTTACCTTGGACACATGGCATGCATGGCTTGACACTTCTACCTTATCTTCTCTTTCACCCCAAGCTTTATATACCTCCCTAGTTTCATCCAAACGAGCTCTTTAGACACTATCTTCTTCTTCTTGCTTCTTGGAGCTCGTCCCTATTGCTTGGCAGAGAAGAAGGAGCTCAAGGAAGAAGAAGTTTAGTCGATCTTGCTTGCATGTGCACTTATGGTTTGCATCTACCCTCTTCTTAGTCGTTTGGAGCTTTTTAGATTTGTTCCTTGACTAAGCAAGTAATATCTTCCTCTTTAGGTTGAAGAACACCTTCCTTCTTACATCTTTGACCTAGGGCTTGCTTGTTCTTGGAGAAATGAGCTAGTTTGAATGTGTGGAGTGCTCAAGCTAGGGTTTCTTCTATCTCTCTTTGAGCTAACTTGGTGTTTGGACCTACTTCTTCAACATTGAGGCGAGTTATATAACTTTCTTCACGTTTATTGCTTACTCTTAACTTTCATGTATAAGATCTTGCTCTAAAACGTAGTTCAAGTAGAAAGATGCTACCTTTAACTAGAGTTTGAGCATATGTGGTAGTTCTTGAGTAGATAATCTTCCTTTATGTGCCTCTAAACCTTGTGTACATTTTTTTCCTGGAAATGAAAACCATATACCTTGCTTGTCCATGAGTCAATGGTGCTTTTGAGGTGACAAACAATGGCTTTCCTTAGGTGTTATGAACTGTTTTTTACCTTGTTTCATGATCTGATGGCTTGAATCCTTGTGTCAACTAATGGCCTGTGCTTTGTTACTGTTTTGGACCTTCTATTTTTCTTATAAATTATGGATATGATTTCCACACAACTGATGGTCTTAGTGCTCTCTTCAAGTGGATTTAAATGATGGTTTTCCTCACTATATCAAACAATGGTTTTACTTGATGCTTTAGATCTATTTTCCACCTAGTGTTGACAACCAATGGCTTCACTAGGTTCGTAAACTATGGTCTTTCTATTTCATGATTTTATGGTCACCCTACTTGTCAACAAACAATGGTCACCCTACTTGTCAACAAATGATGGTCACCATGCTTGTCAAAAATGATGGTCACCTTGCTTGTCAAAAAACAATGGTCACCCTACTTGTCAACATCTGATGGTTCACTTGGATATTCACAAATGATGGCCTACCTAGGTTAGGATCTAATGTTACCTCTAGGTCCATGATCTAATGGCCTCACTAGGCTTATGATTTGATGGTTCTTCTAGGAGTATGATATGATGGCTATCCTAACCTTATCAAATGATGGTTTCTCTAGTTGTTGATCCGATGGTTTTGGTGTGATGATACAATCTAATGGTTTTGTCTACCTAATATCCAATGATCTTATTGGAAGTTTGTGTTTTGATGGTAATGTTTTGGCTGAATTATATCCATGATCGGATGGAGATTCTAGGTGTGAAGGTTTTTTCTTTGATTTAGGTAAGTGTATGAATCAATGGTTGATTTTGAATGCTAATTGTGGCATCAAATTTAATCTACCTGGTTGAACCTAACCCTAATGCAAGTAAGTGATGATGGTTAATGACACCTATCTTTCTTGTATGTTGTTATATGAAGTAATACTCTTCTAATGTTTAAAGAATGGTAACCCTAATATGTTACCTAGTAAACATCATAGCTCTTATGTGTGTGGGGCAATCTTGTGCTACCTATGTACCACAAGTATGATGATGGTTTGTTGAACCTATACATGGATTGGGAAGAGATGGTGTTCTTGCATGAGGTTGTGTGATGTTCTTAATGACCTTTGGGCATGTCTTGAGCCCTAATGGAGGTATAATCCTCTTCATGTGTGATAAGGGTTGGTACCCTGGAATAATGTGATAAGGATTTATATCATGTGATGGTGTGATAAAGAGTGGTCTCATGGATGTGATTTAACTAGTGCCCTATGATGTTGTGATCAGGAATATGTCTTATACATTTTATATCTTCTGGAGTTGTTATGTAATCCATGTTTGCTAGAAATGAATTAGGGTTTGCATGTCAAACTTGATTGATGTAGCCTTAACTCACCCAATTGGCATTAACTAATTAAGTGAAACCCTAATAATGCAATTCCCTATTCCACAGAACCATTCCAGTGTCAAGACTTTTTGGATGGTGAAACGAGTATTCCAGAAGGGAAGCTCAGAGTCACATACTATTAAGTATGTGTGGGCATAGGGAGAGTACATCCTTGTCATTCTGATCTCAAGGTTTGGAGGATGGATGCAGTCATGCCTCCGATTGAGAGCGGTTGAGGTTGTGTCTCGAATATATGTACATGTGATGTGATTGAGGATAATTGTGATTGTACCTCATATGATAGGGTTTTGTATACCCTGGTTACTAGTGTTGTGACCTATATACCAAGGGAGGACTAGGTTCTTTGCAGTTGGACTATATATGTCGTTGCAGTGAACTCATACTGATTGAGGGAGGAGAGATCTTAGGATTTCTAACTCTTATAGACCTTGTATGGAACTGATTGTGACTTTGTAGTGGTCATTTAGATGCTTGAGTGGTATACCTCAAACTCCTCAGGGATTAATAAAATATGTAATCCAGCCATATAGCATATCTGTTAGGGTTATACAACGCTTCACATTGGACAAGAACCCTAGTTTGCTCCTTTCATATATATATATATATATATATATATATATATATATATATATATATATATATATATATATATATATATATATATATATATATATATGATGTATAGTGCATAAGAGGAAGTAGACATGCTTATGTTGTTACATATGCTTATGCTGTTAGATATACTTATACTGCCAATTGTTCTGACGCTGTTAGATATGCTTATTCTTCTAGTCATGCTTATGTTGTCAGATACTCTTATTTTGTTAGGCATGCTATGCTATTAGCCATGCTTAGGATGTTAGTAATGTTTATTATGTTAGTTAGGATCATGATGATGGTTACGCCTATAATGTTAACTACCCTTGATCTTTTGAGAATAATGGTAATCTTTCAATCCTACAAATAAGACTCTGATTAGAATTACTCTTAAAGAAGTTTTATAGTTTGTGTTTCTTTTGTATTACATAATTTTCTCTATTTGTTTACTTACTTGACTTTTTGTAATCAATAAACATTGTTGAGAGTTATATTTCTCACTGGTACATGGGTCTCACCTCCTGATTCACCACATCTTTTTAGGTGAAGGGCAACAACAACAGCAAACCCATGGCAGTGAGGAGAAGCTATGGTGATGGACATTAGTTATGGTCGTTTAGATGTCTAGTATTTCCTAGAGTGTCCATGTACTCTCAAGTCTGGGCAAGGAAGTTTGTATATGATGTTTCAATCGACTCGAGATCTTGGTAGCATTCTGATGTTTGTACATGTGATATATGAGGATAATGTTCTTCTGTATATATGTTGTGGTTGAGGCCACAGAAATTGTAAAAAATACTTGGCATAATATATGAATATATGCAAGATGTTGGGGATTTTATGTAAATGTTTTAGATTATGTTGGCGGAAATAAATCAGTTTTAATTTTGCCCCTTTTAGGATGTGATTAATTAGTAATTGATCATGCTTTGGTTTTGAGTAATCTTGTTTAGCCAATTGGGGTCTTACAACAAGTAGAAGGGGGAAATATTGGTAGGAAACTAAATTACAAGCTTGCAAGGAAAGATAGAAGGTGGAGGAAAACTTGGGTGAAAATGAAAACATGGAGAAAAATCATAAACATAATATAAACTAAAAATAAAATATGGCACACAACATGATAAGAGTTTGAAATATAAAAATAGTAGAGAATTTTGAAAAAAATCAAAGACCTTCGTGGAAGTTTTTATTGTAAATGTAGAACTATTGAATATAATATATAATTAACTATAACTTGGTGAGAATATTAAAATAGAGGCGAAAAATTGAATACTTAGAAATAAATATGGTAAGAAGCATAGAAAATGAGGGGATACATGTACAGAAATAAATTGAGAATAGGATATGTACTCTATATTTTACAATCCATACATGTTTATATTAAGAAACATGGAAAAAGGTACTTGTATAGCACACAATTAATAAAGTTTTATGTACACTATTTTCCATAGAGCATGCATGTTTATATTGTAAACTTGTGAAATGGGGAAGAAAATTATTACATGGTAAACAATTGAGATAAAACATGTACTCTAATTCTTGAAGTACTTACACTTTTATATTTTAAATTTATTAAGATGGAGAAAAATACTCGCATGCAACACAATAAGAATGCTATCTAATTTTGAAACAAAGATATTTATATTATAAATTTGTTATAAATATTCTTGTACTCCCCTTCCCATGCTGACTGAACACACTAAAGTAAGTGTATCTTCCCCTTCCCTTCCCTCCATTCCCAACACCTACTCTCCCTTTCCTTCCCCTCCTTGTCATTCATGTTATACCAATCATAGTTCATAGTGTTGAAAGCACTTTCACTATTTTGCATTCTTAAGGATTGAAAGGTTGCAGCAAGAAACACTTGTGATTTGGTTGATTGCGGAAAGAGGCTTAAGAAACATGGAGAAGGAGAAGTATGTACTAGAATCGTAGTCCATTGACTTGTCGAATAGGGCAAGGAGGGACTTACCAAGGTGTTTAAACCCACAATTATTATTGTGGGTACCATGGTGGGCCATAGGGTAGAGAAACCCCCATAATTATTATGGTCAGAATGGAGCTTATTGTGACATTCATGTTGTTGTGATGCACCTATCCAGTAAGAGGTCAATAGTTCATTGTTGTGGTGTGTATGGGGGGATACTTAGGAGGTATCCCTACTTGGGAGAGATAAAAAAGTATAGGAAGGTGTGGCAATAGTGTTGGCATGTCATTGTTGGTAAAGACGCAACATAGAACATATAGTGACAAATATAAAAAGCAGTGTAATTTGTTGAATTATGGATTTTATAGTGTCAGTGGAGACATTGTTAATAAGTTGCAACACAAGTTTTTGTTCGCTAATATCTAATGACATCTCAAAATTGATATATATAAATCTTTGATTGTTTGCAAAAATTATCAAGGGAGGGACACCTGGAAAATTGGAGGTTAGTGAGTTCCTTTTCAAGCTGAGATTTCACATTGAATCTTGGGTTGATATTGCATAGATATATCTTACCTTTTGAACAAGATATGTGGGTTATTTATGGTCAATCACTTTATACCATTTTTCTAGTTTAAAGTTTTATGAATTTTTCTCATTTTAGAATGTGGTTTGTTTGCTTTATTTCCTACAAATGATAAAGAAGCATGTGTATCATTTAAATCTAAAATGATAATTGAACCCAATAACAAAATTTCATGAGGGTGTTTTAAGGGGGAAAAACTACCCCTATCCTCCTAAAGAATACTCACCGAGAAGGTGAATCAAAACTAGTATGAAAATGAGTATACTGCTGCAACAATATGGAAATGAGATAGAGTCAATAGTTGGAACAGTATAAAAATGAGATGAGTCTATTACAGGAATAGAATAAAATGAGATAGGGTCTATTATTGGAACAAATATTTGTTTATAAAATGATATATCTAATTTATGGGTCCGAACATGATCAAAAATCAAAGTTTGTTGTTGTAAAATTATTGTTCTTTCCATAACATATATATTTTACTACTATATGTGTTGTTGTGGTTGAACCCACACACATAACATAGAAATATGTTTATTGTTGTTAATTGTCATTTATATTAAACTTGTGATTTAGGTCTTATGCAAAGTTGTGTCTTATTAAAATAAAGAATTGATGAAGTTTAAAGTGCCATGAGGATTTTGATAGTATTATAACTATTAATTCTAGAGATTTAGGTTTTCTTTCTATGTTTTTCATTCCTAGGTTTTGTACCTCCCTTTGTAGATCAATTTTTCTAAACATCCTATCTTATTTTATCAAAAAAATGGTTATTCTTATATAATTTCATGAATTTGGTATGGGAAAATATTAATTAACTACCCCTACCTCTGCAGCCCACACTTATGGGGATTATGGCAAGGGGGTTTGTGGTAGTGGGGTTGCTATATATTTTTTCCCAAACTAGCAAAATATATGTGATAAACATGTATGATACAATCAAATTAACTTAATACAGCCAAAGAAGTGCTACCTAGTTGGTCAAAATAAGGTTGTATGACTGAGAGGTCGCATGATCGAAATGCCCAGGCAATGGGATGAATAAATCAACAATTTTAAAAAAGAAATAATGCACATAATTAATTCTATTTGAAAATACTTTGCATTTAACAAAATCCACATATTTATTCATTTCTTTTTATTATTTTCTTCAATGTTAGATCAAGAACCACAATTCACATAAAAATATATTGTATCATAAATTGTACAATCAATATTACTTGTGATTAATTGTAAAATTATAAATATATTTTATTGAACTAAATTTGAATTTTATAGTATAAAGTATGTATAAATGTAATATTCATTTACATTGAATGTTAGAACTTGGATTGTCAACTTTTTTAAACTTCTAGTTGATATACATTGAGAAACAACAAATCCAAAACTAATGCAACTTAAATCAATACATCATTTTCATGTTTATTTTATAAAAAATGAGATATGTTGCAAGATAATATAGTAATGTCACCAACATATTTGAATGTATATATAATGAGGCTAGAATACACTTAACTATATTCCAACCATAGTAAAATTGACTTTTCCACTATAGGATTATTGTTGATCTTATGAGAGACTCCTATTGATAGTCCACTTCTAGTCGGACTTAACGTTGTGACCGCTAACAGACCCTTTATCTAGGCGAGGGGGAGACACAGTGAGAGGGTGAGTCAGCGATCCTACTCGTGGTGGCAATCCTTCTCACCACACATTGTAGTCAAAATCTCCTTACTGGCTCCCTATAGAGATCCTGGTTAGTAGAACTACTTTCTTCTACTACTGACCCTAAATGGAGGGAAGGGGTGTTGAGAGGAGAGGACAAGAAGGTGAGAGGGTAGAAGGATTTTCTTCCATTTCCATTATTTTCTTCCTCATTAACTTCTTCTCAAAAGCAATGATTATTTATTTCCATCATGGCACACATGTAAGAGAGGTTGAGAGGGAGAGATGGTGAGAGTGTTGGCTTGTCGAGAGGATGAAGAAGCTATGGGTGGAGAAGTTGCAAGAAAAAATCATGCATATGAGAGGGAGAGGGAGGAAGAGTGATGGTTGAGAATAGGTGTGAGTGGGTGGGGTTAGTCAGCATTTACTCACTTCATGGTCCTTCTAACAGTTGGGTGTTATGTTTTTCAGGGTTTGATCTAATCCAAGATCTAATAGTTGAAAAGTCCATTTTACGAGGGTTGGAATACACTTGAGCACATTCTAGAATCACTATATATATATATATATACATATATGTGTGTGTGTCTCTGTGTGTATATATATACGTATATATATGTATATATTCATATATCTATGTACACACACATACACACACACACACATGTATATATATATATAGAGAGAGAGAGAGTCAGGCTAGAGTACACTTGAGTGTATTCAGAGCATAATACACTCAAGTAGTTTTTCACGATGCAATATTTTTTTCAAAAATCTAATCTGTTGATCTTCTTAATCATCTTGTGAATAACTCATATAAAAAAATTGAGCACATTTGGACATTTATAGGTCATGTTATAAATACTGGAAAATTTATGCATTTCAAATTAGTTTCATGCGTCGATTTTGTTTCCCTCGGATGAGTGACTTACACTCATCCAAATGGGCTCAAATTTATATGTAGCCTAATTATAGTATGACAATGAAGATCAATGGTTTACCTCTTGTAAAAAATAGTCTTGATATGAAAACACACTTGAGTGTATCTGTGTGATCTGTACACTCGAGTGTATTCTAGCCTGACTCTCTCTCTCTCTCTCTCTCTCTCTCTCTCTATATATATATATATATATATATATATATATATATGTGTGTGTGTGTGTGTGTGTGTGTGTGTGTGTGTGTGTATGTGTGTGTGTAAGTGTATAGTTAACCACGAAAATGATAATCAACTTCTAATGTGGGACCAACCCACAACCATAATTGTTTATCTCAGGGGTAAGATTGGAATTGGACTCATTTTGTAATGTCTAACGTGGGATGAAATGTAAATTGTTTAATCTTTATTGATCCTTGATTTGCATTCAATATTAGAACATGGATTATCTAATTTGTTAACCATGAATGGACTAGATTGATAAGATATGAATCTAAAATCAACTCAGCTTTCAATTTAGACATCAGCTTCCTTCTTATTTGAAAATGGATTTTAAATTGACTAAGATTGATAAAATATACAAAACCAATAAGTGGGTAAGTGGTAAAACGCATAGCACTATAGTTAAGCTAGAAAGCATGTAGTTGGAAAAGCATACAGATAATATAATGGATTACTACTAAACATAAAATAGACCCTGCAATTTTATATGTTTAGAAGGGGAAAAACTTTTTCTATATCATTTAAATCATTGTGTTCAATGACAAAGAAAATAAAATACAATTGTAAGTAAGTAATAGCAACATTCAAATGATATTAATGTGTGTCATATTTTGGAAATTGGATTGTCCTCAGATATTGGCCCAAGGCCAACCCAAATTGAGAAAATGACCCTAATTGAGAAAATTGAATTCCTTAATCAAACTTTTAGTTAGGAGAGAAATCAAGTTCATGATCAGATTTTTTTTTGGTCGGTCAAAAAAGTGTGTTACTAAAACCAAAAACTTTAGGTACATGTACAAGAGACGTAGAACCCCTAGAGAAACAAAGACAACTAGTAATGAGCAGTACATAATGTAGCTCCATTACTTCTAAAACTAGGAACAGAGGAAGTAGCTAGCTTAACACCTACTAAACAGAATAAGAACTATATGACATTAAAAGGAGGCTTGGGCCACACCAACTAGGAAACATTAAGCAATAGAACCATCTCTGAAGGTATGCGTCCCTGGAGGAGAGCCAAACAAAATCTCAATGTCATGCAGAAGCAGTGTCCTGATAGATCAGAACTAAATCTTCAATCTCCTCTAATCTAAACATGAAAGACCACAATCCATAGATCATATCACCACCAAGCAGGAGAATGATCAACCCAGAAAGAAATACTTTTCCAGCAAAAGCAATATGTGCTACTATCCAAGATAACAGGGTCAATCTTTCCTTCCTTTGGATTAGAACAGCTACTTCAACCCAAACCATCAACTAGCAATATCCACACCTCAAAAAATGTGATAGATGAGAAGAAGGAACCACTGAAATCTTCCAGGAAGGTCCAAGCTATCTATCATCACTGAAGCATTACCATATTTCCTTCACAGCAACATACTGTAACAAAAGAGTTTCTAAGCAACAAGAGGGAGAGGTGTCTAGGTCAAATGGAGTCATCAATCCAAGGAATCTCGTCCGCTCTAACCCTTCATGTCTTCTTCTTCTTCCTTAGCGTCGGACTCTCACTGAGCTTGAAATCAAGCTGCAGTTCTTGATCTAAGTCATCATAGCTAATGGACTCTTCATCAAAAGCTTGTTCACAGACTCTATTGAATTCTAATGAGAATCCAGAAGATTGCAAAATCTGAATGCATTGCGGGGTGACCTTGAGATTGGAAGCAGAAAGCTCCCATCCCAAGTCTAGCCCTTCTGTTGTCAAATAGAGGGTTTCACAATGCATATCAGGTTACACGATTTGCTCCTTGGACTTACTCGTACACACCATCCTTTGCTCAGAATGAGCTCTGTTTAGAACTGAACAGCTAGCCTTGTCAACATTCCTTCAAACATCTGGGATGCATTCAGGCTTCCCTGACCTTATCTGCAAGTCTCAGCTAAATTGCTTGCGCCTGGATTCCATGGGACACGAACTGAAATGATGCTTGAAACTCTTACATTTAGAACAGAGTGTGGGCTTGGAGATATAATCAACGCGGAGATTCTTCGGAATCTCATCCATCTCGATCAAGACCTAAGAAGGGAACCCTACACAGGAATCAATCTCCACACACACAAGAGCTTCTTTGAGGTAATTAGCTGACAGATTTGCATCATCAAAATCAATAGGACGGCCGAGTAGACTGGCAATGCCGTCAATCCAATCCAGCGTCCAAGGCACCCCCATATTTGCAATTTTCATCCACACAGGGAGTTTCATGAAGGAGAGGGGTTGGAGCGGCTCACATGGTTCCCACACGTGTGTGATAACTAGGGCATCATCCAGCATCCACAGAGCCTCCCCTAAGATTCGATCCCATTTTGTATCAGTAGGGAGTTGGATAACAAATCCCTCTGGTTCTTCCGCTACTATTCGAAACACACCACTAGGTCTCCATCTCCTCCTAATTCACCCGTGGATTTGGCCCTTGAACGGCTTTCTCCCAGTGAATCAAATTGAGATGTACTCCCTCCAGTTAGGCATTGCTTCACTTTTGCTCGAGAATGAGAAGACCTTCAATCCGCTCTTCACAGTAGGCTCCACGAACTTGATGATAGGAACGTCCTCGAACACTTTCCTCAGTCGACTGGATTGGATCCAATCGAGATCCGATGGAGGCAGCAGGGATTCGTCCCTTCCTTCTGGCGGAGGAGTTGAGGGAGTGGAAGAATTTTGGGTGTTGATGGACGGATACATAGAAACCTTCTGAGCCTCGCGATTATGGGTTGAGGTGAACAATCCCGCTCCATTGGCCTCACTTGAGCCAGACGGAGGAGTCGCAATCGACTCAATCTCAGTCTCCCTCCCTACATCTGCGCCGGCCGTAGGGTTTCGCCCTCCACCCCTCCCTCGTCCTACTCTCCCTCGTCTCGCCATCGTTCATGATCAGATATTATAGTGTAATACATAATAATTCTACAACTAATTCAATTTTAGTCATGACACACATTTCCAATGACATACATGTTGGTATGTATCCCTAGATAGCCAATCATATGATGATTGTGATGGCATATCTTATAAAATATCTTATTAATAATAAATACAATCTTCTAATTTATTATATTTTATTTGGTTATGAGATAATAATGAAACATAATGTATGTCTAAATAATGAAATTACTCTATGGCATAAAAATTCAGGTTGATGAACTGAACAATGAAATCATATGGATGTTAAGAGTATGTACATTCTTTTTATGTCCCTAGTCGGGTGTTATTGTTGAAAGTTGATAGAATGAAATAACATATAAGACTAGTGTGTGTGTGTGTTACAACCCCAATTTTGGGTTCATTTGCTGAGAAATGAAATTTCTCATATTAAAGATAAATTAACAAATATTGGTTGAATGCATGAATTCCGTTACAATGGCCTTGATGATTGCTTTGTGGGCTTTATTGGCTATTGGGCCCAATAGCAAGGAAATTCAATTAGTAAATGAATAATTAAGTTTTTGAGAAAAGAAAAGGTGTGGAAACCTCCAGAAGGCAAAAGAATACAATCCAAAGTTGTATTTCATGCCTCTTGGGTTCCTTGGGTCCCAAGGAGTCCAAAGTTGCATAAAGAATTGACCGGCCTTTTTCACACGTATGGAAATGAACGCGGGACGAAGGAAGGAATCAAGCTTTAAATTTATAACACGAAACCTTCTAGGCCCCCGCAACTTTTCTTACGGGGTCGAAGTACATATACGGGGGTGAACACAGGGACGTGGTGACGTTTAGGATGCCACAGATCTCATTCTTTAGTCAGATAAGCCAAGACGATAGTCGATAAAAGTAAATGCTAGAACTAGTCTAGCAGGTTGTCACGATATAAAACAAAACAAAGAAAAGAAAACAAAACAAAACAGAGCTCGTGAGTCTACTAATCAGAGAAAGAGAGTTTCTGGCTATGTAACCACAAACGGGGCAGTTTATGCACTCGTTCTCAGGCATAGACAACCCTCGAACACCCAAGCAAGCATCTAGTATGCACTGTGGCATCTGTCCTGTGGGGTCGTCCCACTCGCTCTCACGATGCGTGACTAAAACCATCAACGATATGTCATCGACCCTCTCTCAAGGAATGATATATCAACACCTCGGAATATACTAAGTTCCCTCTTAGGTCTTAGGATATTCTGGGATGTTAGGAACAGAATACCTCAGATCGTCCTCCTCTCGGGTTCAGATCCAAACTATCATCTCTTAGCTATTCCTACAATGGATCTCTCGATACAGGAAGAAACAGCAGTTCAAGCGAGTAAGAGATCAACCAAACTAGCAATCATAACTTGGAAAGAGAAAATAGAACATGCAACATACTAGATATGATATGAATCTACTTGCTTAAGACAAAAGTATATAAACATGCCCAGATCGGGCTGCATAGCCAAGAAGGAGATAACTAGCCATAGACAAGCATAGCTGGCACCGAACAAAGATGGATAAACATCATTTGTACAAGAAATAAAGGAATGCAGTAGAACGAAAGAGAAGAGAGAAGAGATATAGCCCGTAGAGGAAAGGTGGCTCTCGCTCCTCGGCCTCTGTGTAGGTCTGATCTCGGCCCTTGGGTCTTCTCTTCGTCCCTCTGGACTCCTCGGCTCACTCTCTCTCTAGACCGTATCGGGCGGCGGCCGTATCGGTCGACGCACCCGTATCAGTCGACGCACCCGTATCGGTCGGCACAGCCGTATCGGTCGACGCAGCCGTATCGGTCGACGCAGACGTATCGGTCGACGCGGCCGTATCGGTCGACGCGGCCGTATCGGTCGGTGCAGCCGTATCGGTCGACGCAGCCGTATCAGTCGACGCACCCGTATTAGGCAGTAGACTTTTGGGGAACTCGACACACTAGCTCCTTGGTCTAGGAACTAGCTCTTGCAGGGTCCTCCCTCCGGCTCCTCCCTTTGCTCTGTAGGTTGGCAGATGCTATTTATAACCAGCGAGTTGATGGGAGTTGTAGCTTTTATTGGTCCCGTGTCCTTCATCTGTGGCTTCGATCTTGAGGCATCAGGTGGCTGTATCGGGCGACGGCCGTATCGGGCAGCGGCTGTATCGGGCGGTGACTGTATCGGTCGGCGCGGCCGTATCAGTCGACACAGGCGTATCGGTCAGCGCGGCCATATCGGTCGACGGGGCCATATCGGTCAGCGCGGCCGTGTCGGCCAGGCCCTATCGGTCAGCTGCTGGAATTCTTGGCTTTTCCAGTTCGGTACTTGAGAGTCCCAATGGCTAGTTTCGGTGCTTGCAAGTCTAAAACAGGCTAATTAGCTACATTATTGGCTATTTTCACTATATTATCTAATGGAGAGACATAAAACATAAAACATGAACAAAAGAGTGCATATTAAGACTAAAGTGGCACAAAACTATAGATAAAATGCATAGAAAACATGCACTAATTTGGGTGTTATCAACTACCCCAAGCTTAAAACTTGCTTGTCCTCAAGTAAGACTGTGCTCAAAAAACAAAAGATAACATCCAAATTAAGCTTGGCAATAAATGCTAAGGTTAAGAAAAATAGTTTAAAGCATTAATACTCTTGATCCATGTCATTTCAAAACAAACCCCCACCAAACAAGCACAATCCTGCCAAAGTAAGATCAAAGAATTTCCAGGCAAGATTAAGCGAATTCACTATAGCCTGCCAATACTCATGAGGGTTTGAATCATAATTGTTTAAACATGAAAGAGTTGTCACACAGGTGATCACGCGGGTGATGAGCAATGAGCCATCACCATGAATCCATGCAAACCAATCAGGAATACCACGCGTCTCACTTATTCATGTCCTAAGAAACAAAGCAAAAAGACTCTAATGACTTCTGAGGATCCCGATCTGCGTCAGGTTGGTCCATGTAGTGAGCAACAGTCCCTACAGTCCGAACCAGTTGGTCCAAAGCAGTGAGACGAACTCCTCGTACTGCGCTCGAACCAACCCTGTTACTGAGATGATCTCATAGGTCTCCTAGGGGTTCCTAGTGACTCTCTAATGAGCATTTGGAGTGATACTACCAGGCGTGACATACCCGCGTTCATGAGCGCAGTCATACACCGGCTGGGCACCATCCTCAACTCTCCTAAAAGAGAAAACACGCGCTCATTTATTGTTCACATTCAGGCTTTTATCATCTGCATTCTATTTGTAGGCTTGGGTGAGAACTATATAGATATTTTGGGATTTTGTGGGCGGCCAAGCCTCTTTTGCACATTTTTATATTTTCATCTTTTTGACTCAATCTAATGTGAGAAGTCACGTAGTCCATCAAGGAGAAACATTTCATCTTGATCATAGCTCAAAGCCCACCATAATCTGCTTGATACCTGTGTGAGAAGTAGCAATTATGATTCAAGAATCCTTAGAATAGAGGCAAGCTTATGAAATTCGCAGCTAGGAGACTTTAATCGTGATTTAGCTCATTCCAACGGTCCTTTACCATGGATTTTCCATACACGACATAGATCAAGGGAATTTAGCTTTAAGCTATGAAAAAGGGACATAACCTTAGATTTATTACCAAACTCAAGGAAAGAGTCAAAGAGCAAGTCAAGTAAGAGGTCAATCAATTTTTAAGATGAAAAATTGTGCATCTAGGCATACAATCAAGCATTTATCTATTAGATTCGCACCATATAGCCATAATTGCAAAGCTAAAAAGCTGAAAATTTTGAAAATTTAAGACTAAATGCAAGAAATAGACATGCATGCAAGAAGGGTGAAGAGAAAATAAGGGCGAAGCCTACCACCCCAAGTTTAAAATTTTGCTCGTCCTCGAGCAAGTCTCAAACTTGAAATAGTGAGGCAGGAATGCATGAGTTTAACGACATTTATTGAAGTTCTAAAGATGATGCATGGGTGCAAGGATATCAAAACAGTTAGAGGAAAGAAATTAACCAACAAGAACATGAAAAGCAAAATTTATTGTAATAAAAGGGCGGGAGGGTGGGTAAGAGAAAAGGGGGTGGCTGCCCCACGATACCGACACTGGGATCCCAAATTCTGAGTTTTGGGACCAGTGTCACCTGTGTCTTGCCGACGGGTTCCGCCACATAATATGAGTAGAATAGGCAGATGTGTTGGCCCTTCCGAGTCTGAAGAAGAAAAGTAAAATCTGGCGACTCGGTGAAGTCATCTTTGTGCTGGAAGTGGCTTGAACTGCACTGGGATGAATTCTTCAGCATTTCATCCTCAGGGTACCTTTCATTATATGATTCTAAAAATGAAGGACCTGGGATGTCGACACAGGATGAGATAGATGAGAGAGGTTGGACGTTATCTTGAGGACTCATATCTTCTCTCTCCATCTCTGCACTTGAGGTTGGATGCTTAGATAAATCTTCATGTACTGTCTGACTCATCCAATCATCTTCTAAGCAAAAAGTACCCCCTGAAGAATCTGTTTTTGGTTCTACCACCCCAAGCTTATCACCTGGCGTAGAGTCAGGGGTGTCTTCATGCTCAGCAGCCATGTTGTAGTGAACCATCCATCCTACCCCCTTGATGTCCACCAAGCCTTGTGAAGGTATGGTGGCGAATGATGGATCGTGCTGCTCCAACTCGTCTTCATTACTATACTCACTGCTCCATGTCGAGCAGCTGTCATCATCATCGTCTTCGTCGAACAAATTGTTCCAAACCATGGTTGACGTACTGCTCAAAGCAAAATGACAAGTCTCAATATGAGAAATGTCACTCTGGTCTGGTTCAATATCTGACTCTGGTTCCTCAAACCAACCTTCTGGTTGTGAGGTCGATTGGCTTTTTGAGTCTTCATCATCGTCATCATGGACCCATTCATGTCTATGACTCATTTCTTCCATTGGTTCATCAACTGGGTCATCTGGATAGAATGAAGGGCTTTCCCAAGTGGGTTGGTCTTCACAGAAAAATCCTGGTGAATCTAGTTGATGGTCTGAATAGGATGGTGATTCATACTCCACTTCATGCCCAATGGGATGGTCTTGATGACTAACATCGTCATTGTCTTGTGATGGCAGTTGTAACCGAATTGTAACCAGATCGATGAGCTCTTGGAGCCTCCTGCCTTGTTCAACATCTTTATCATTAAGTTGTTGTACTTGAGCAGCAATGCTTTCGAGACCCGTCGATTCTCCCATGCACATGTAAGGGGAACCCGCTGTATTAAACTGATGCTTTAGGATGGATCCTTGTTCAACGGTTTGAATTATACTATTACTACGTTCTGGAGCCCCGGTGGCTGCTTTGAGATGATGATCCTGCTCTTCTAGCAGTTGTTGCATTGGATCAACATCTTCTTGGAGATGAGGCGCTAAGGAGGTGAGTTCTTGAATACTTTCCCTAGCCAACTCCACTGCCTTAATCAGTTCTTGATCCCATGATAGCATGGGGGTCGATGGTTGACTGGCAGTCTCCTTTGTTGGAATTTCAACATATGACGACGGTGGAGGTGAGTATAACTCGACTAGTTGCAGAGCACGACCTTCAATTATTTGCCAGCAGTCAGAACTGCGGAAAAACTCGGGAGGACAGGTGGACAAGATGACTTGTCTTGCGGAAGCAAGGTCCATGGCTGAAAAAAAGGTATGAGAAAAAGAAAAGTGATTTAGTATATATGAACAAGTATGTGTAAAGCAAGAGGAAAACTATGCATGTATATACAGACTTATAGTGACAGAACAAAAATCCACTAGGCGTGTAAACGTGGAAAACCACGTCCCCGGCAACGGCGCCAAAAGTTGACCGGCCTTTTTCACGCGTCCGGAAATGAACGCGGGACGAAGGAAGGAATCAAGCTTTAAATTTATAACCCGAAACCTTCTAGGCCCCCGCAACTTTTATTACGGGGTCGAAGTAGATATACGGGGTCGAACACAGGGACGTGGTGACGTTTAGGACACCACAGATCTCGTTCTTTAGTCAGATAAGCCAAGACTGTAGTCGATAAAAGTAAATGCTAGAACTAGTCTAGCAGGTTGTCACGATATAAAACAAAACAAAGAAAACAAAACAAAACAAAACAGAGCTCGTGAGTCTACTAATCAGAGAAAGAGAGTTCCTGGCTATGTAACCACAAACGGGGCAGTTTATGCACTCGTTCTCAGGCATAGACAACCCTCGAACACCCAAGCAAGCATCTAGTATGCACCATGGCATCTGTCCTGTGGGGTCATCCCACTCGCTCTCGCGATGCGTGACTAAAACCATCAATGATATGTCATCGACCCTCTCTCAAGGAATGACATATCAACACCTCGGAATATACTAAGTTCCCTCTCAGGTCTTAGGATATTCCAGGATGTTAGGAACAGAATGCCTCAGATCGTCCTCCTCTCGGGTTCAGATCCAAACTATCGTCTCTTAGCTATTCCTACAATGGATCTCTCGATACAGGAAGAAACAGCAGTTCAAGCGAGTAAGCGATCAACCAAACTAGCAATCATAACTTGGAAAGAGAAAATAGAACATGCAACATACTAGATATGATATGAATCTACTTGCTTAAGGAAAAAGCATATAAACATGCCCAGATCGGGCTGAATAGACAAGAAGGAGCTAACTAGCCATAGACAAGCATAGCTGGCACTGAACAAAGATGGATAAACATCATTTGTACAAGAAACAAAGGAATGCAGTAGAACGAAAAAGAAGAGAGAAGAGATATAGCCCGTAGAGGAGAGGTGGCTCTCGCTCCTCGGCCTCTGTGTAGGTTGGATCTCGGCCCTTGGGTCTTCTCTTCGTCCCTCTGGACTCCTCAGCTCACTCTCTCTAGACCGTATCGGGTGGCGGTCGTATCGGTCAACGCACCCGTATCGGTCTATCGGTCGACGCAGGCGTATCGGTCGATCCAGGCGTATCGGTCGACGCGGCCGTATCGGTCGGCACAGCCGTATCGGTCGACGCACCCGTATCGAGCAGTAGACTTTTGGGGAACTCGACACACTAGCTCCTTGGTCTAGGAACTAGCTCTTGCAGGGTCCTCCCTTCGGCTCCTCCCTTTGCTCTGTAGGTTGGCAGCTGCTATTTATAGGCAGCGAGTTGATGGGAGTTGTAGCTTTTATTGGTCCACGTGTCCTTCATCCGTGGCTTCGATCTTGAGGCATTAGGTGGCCGTATCGGGCGACGGCCGTATCGGGCGACGGCCGTATCGGGCAGCGGTCGTATCGGGCAGGTGCCGTATCGGTCGGTGCGGCCGTATCGGTCGGCGTGGCCGTATCGGTCGGCGCGGCCGTATCGGGCAGCGGTCGTATCGGTCGACGCAGGCGTATCGGTCGGCGCGGCCGTATCGGGCGGCGCGGCCGTATCAGTTGGTGGGGCCGTATCGGTCGGCGCGGCCGTGTCGGCCAGGCCCTATCAGTCAGCTGCTGGAATTCTTGTCTTTTCAGGTTCGGTACTTGAGAGTCCCAAAATTGGCTAGTTTCGGTGCCTGCAAGTCTAAAACAGGCTAATTAGCTACATTATTGGCTATTTTCACTATATTATCTAATGGAGAGACAGAAAACATAAAACATGAACAAAAGAGTGCATATTAAGACTAAAGTGGCACAAAACTATAGATAAAATGCATAGAAAATATGTGCTAATTTGGGTGTTATCAAGAATGCAATAAGAAAACGAAAAGACTCATTAAGTATTTCCTTGTTAAGAAAGAAATTGAAAATAATGATAAAATGTGGAAAATATGTGAAAAGAGGTATAATTGAGTTATCCTTGGAGATTTTCGTATCTAAAGGATTTCTAATATTGAAAGAAATTCCAATAAGGAAAATAGAGGAGAGATAAAGAGAAATCCTTAAAAAGAGAATTAAAAAGGAAAAGAAATTGATTAATAAAAGGGAGATATGAGAACTTGACTTTTAAAAGAAGATAAAAGCAAATAGATGTTCCCCAAAATGGGAATCCGTGCCTTTGGGATTTCTTGAGGTCCAAGGGACCCAAAATAACAAGATAATAGCAAAGGGAAAAGAAATAACAATTAATTTTGAATAAATTAATGAATAACTTGGGAGAGAAGGAAGCCTTCTCATCCATTGCAATTTGTTTCCCAAAATTTGTACAAAGCTAGATAATGCCAAGACAAACGTTCCCTTAAAATTTGAGATAAAAAGGAGTTATGGTTTGGGAGATATTAATTTCTCAAGAATTCTCCCAAATTAAGGCCTTAATTTGACAAATAGAAAGAAAAAGGCATTTTCTTTTGATCGCGGGAAACGAAGGCCATTGGATCTTGATCCAAAGAGGGACGGTCATCGTCCAAGTCCCACTGGGACTGTGATTCCATGAGTTATAGAGGGACTTTCCCTCTTGAATTTCTCACGTTTCACTGGATGTACAGGTTGGCTAATGATTCCATTAGACTCAAGGAAAGAAACCGAAGGGAAAAACTCCTGGTTTGACAAAGATTGGTTGCCGATTGGGAAAGTTCCCAATTCGGCAGGAGCTTGCACGACCCTATATATAGGGAGGGACGAACCAGGGAGCCAGCGCCTCTATTTGTTATCCCAATTGCTGCGGTTTGTTGTGAGGAACGTCCCCGTGTATTCAATTGGACTGTTAGTCTTAACCCTCGCCCTCGCCACCACCACGAACCTCATTGGAGTCCGGCGAGAAGGGGAGACTCCCGACATGCTCGCGGCTGCAATTGAGCCAGCAGTCAGGTTCAAGTGAAGGAGGCGGAGCTCTTGGAAGCGTGGTGCGCTCTCTGGTGGCCGAAGGCTCCAAGTCAACCCCAAGGTTGACCACTGTGGGCTTGCTGCACTTAGGCGCGAGGAAGAAGAAGACCTCGCGGTCTTTTACCGAGTTACCCCTCCACGTCTTCAGGCAAGGTGAGGGTAGTTTTGTCCTTATAACTCTTTTGATCGCAAGTTAAGAGCGCGCACATTCGTGACTGTTGGATCCTAAGTGGACCAGCGGGCCACGGATCAAACGATCCACGTTTTTCTAAAAAAATGCTAATAAATCAATTAAAAGGGTTTTTCCTTATAAAAAGCATATCTTGAGCTAGAGAACTCAGATGAGTAAAGTTAAAAATATGAACGTTTCTTAGAAAAAAATGAGGAACACGTTAAAATTAGTTTGAGAACCTGGTTCTACTCCGTTTTGCAAAATTACCTTAAATTGCTAGAAAAATGAATTAAAAGTTAATGAGAAACCCTAATTGAATATTAAGTATGAATTTTTTAGTGAGTTAATAGGACAAATTGATAAGCTTAACCCTGTTAATGGTAAATATGGTTTTAACCTATTTTGATGATAGAATTGCAAAGTTTAGGGTTTTAAACTTAATATAATGGTTACGATGCTTAGAAACCCTAAATTAGAGAAAAAGAAAAAGAAAGATGCTTATAACCGGAAATTAGGGTTTCCTGTTGCTAAAAGATGAATTTAGAATCTTTTATAAAAGAATAATGAAATAGTTAGGGTTTGTAAGTGATTTTGTGAAAATTAGGGTTTTGTGGGCCTAACCTGATCTTAAGGATCTTAATGGAAAATAAACTGAGATAATTAGGGTTTGATGGATATTTCGATAAAGATAAAGTAAAAGTGGTAAAGAGGAAGTGAAACCCTAATTATGGTCAAAACCCTAAAAAGGACAAATAACTTAGGAAACAACTAGGATTAATGGATCAAGATGACATGATTGATGATAGAGAATTGAATGCCTTTTTCAGGATCAACCTGTGTGCACTTGTTTGATTTCTTGATTGGTTATTTCTGCATTCAAGTCTACTTAACATGTATGTGGTTAATTATGAATAACCGCCTTAGTTTCCCGAGGATTTTCTGGACGATTAATCGCATTGAATGCAAATTATCTGTTTGGATGTTCATACTTGCAAATCATAAAGTCACTATGATTATCACATTAAAAATAGAAGTATGTATTCTCACACCTACATGCCACCCTGATGGATGATGCCAAAGGTCAGGCCCAGATGGGTAGACCGATGGACGCCTTGAGTGGTTACCCCAGGCACCAAGCTCGGGAATGAGAAGGTGGCCTATGATATTACATGACTAGTGGGCACCATGAGTGGTGACCCCCAGGCACCAAGCTCGGGATTGAGAAGGTGGCCTTAAGTCATTGGCAAAGGGAACCCTAAGGTGGGTATGCCAGGGTTAGGGCAAAAGTGGTGGAGAATGTCATACTAAAAAGTGTAATTGGCTTATTAATTAATTTGATTATGATTATTAAATTTTTAGCCATATTTGCAAGATTTTGGTTGTTCCCACATACCAGTATATTTCGATATACTGACCGACGTTTTGTTTGTCGGCGTTTTAGGAACAACAATTGAAAGAACAAATAGTAAAGTGACACATTGTGTAAATGAGAAGTAAAGTGCAAGGAGGATCAGATAGAATAATTCAATATCTAGATAGATAGATTTCCAAATTTTCAAAGGTAAGTAAAGTTTTAATTTTATACCAAATTCCAGTTAGTTAGTAGAATTTCATAATTATTATTGATTATTTGTCGAACCTTTGATCCTATTAATTGAATAACGGCTCTGACCTTCGGGTCTCCCTTAATTGGGGCTTACCGGGAGGCGGGGTCGTTACAGTGTGTGTGGTGTTGGTTGATGATAGAATTTAATCAGTCATGATATGTGATATCAAACCAAACACATAGGTACTTGTTGGAGGACAGTGTATCAGAATGAACCACCATGAGAGTGACCATGGGAACCATAATTGGTAGTAAGGATCATTTCTCATAGTGACGGTGGTGATTTTGGTTCTTATACTTGAAGTCACTACACTCATCACATGTCGTTTGATGTACTTTGACATCGTCCATCGTGACTTTGAATAAGGGTTACCATAAAGGTGGTGCTCGGGTACATTGTGACACATGGGGATGTGAGTGATGTAGATGGTATTTGTCCCTCCTACATGAGTATGATATTCAGGCCACTTGATAAGCGAGACTGAGAAAAGCATGTGCATGCACATGATAATAAGTATATGATATTGAGGTTACATGTATCTCAGACAGTAGAGTTTAAGGAACATGGACCGAACATTGATAGGAAGACATTTGCATGCCTCAGTTCAATCTGGATATCAATGACAAAGGAATTATACAATCACTACAACCCCAATCACAAATTGTAGGTTGAAGTTGTTCTCCAACTTTTCGGATTACTTGGGTAGAAATGATATGTTGCTAGATACTGCACATTACTTGTGACATCATAAATTAGTTATGGCATTCACTACCAACGTAAGTTGGAACCTATCGGGTCACACACATAGGATACACCTGGAATAGGAGTTTATTCATGAATGAGGTTTAAACTTAATTACTAAGGAGTTAGGAATTCAATTTAAACAACATAGGTTGAATAATTGACTGACAAGATTTGAACTGACCGGTTCAAGTGTTGAACTGATCGGTTGGAGTGTCAAGTTAATTGAAACAGAATTGGCTAAATATTGGTTGAGTTGGGGCATGAACCGACTGGTTCACATAGTGAACCAATTGGCTCGAGGTCTCGAACGATCGATTCATGTGATGAACCACCTGGTTCATTGATCAATTTGATTGGATCAAGTATTAGTGCTGATGTCATGTTCTGCATTAATTATATATTAATTTCCAATACAATTGTAATTGGTAAACATAATGAAATGACCAGTTCAAGGGTTGAAGTGATATGTTCACATGCCAACCAAATGTTCTACCTCCGAACCGATCATTTATCCACTCGTAGGATGAACAAATTCATGAAAATACATCCCCTTTGACTCCCACTTAGACTAGGAATACTGACCCTAACCCTCCTATAAGTAGAGGGGTACTAGGGCCTTCTCAAACACAACATCAATCTCTCTCACTATTGTTGTCTTCTCTGGTTGAGGTAACTAAGGGAACCAAGCAAGTCCTACTGATAAAGGGAGGGATAGAAAGGGAGAACAATTTTGGGAGAGCAAGTTGGTTCCAGTACATTGACTTGAAGGGGCAATTCCTTCTTGTATAATCTTCTAGAATGACAAGAGTTCCCAATGGTCCATGTGGACTACTATAGAGGCGAGGAGGTTGTTGTAAGACCCCTAACCTTACTTTATATTGAACATACTTTCTTATCATAATTACATGATTAAAAACTTAATAAAACCTTAATATGTGCTTTTATATCATGTGAAAAATCTAAGTTTCAAGTTTGGTCTAGTTGGGACATTGTTTGAGCAAGTTATGCAACTTTGTGCTTGTTTTGGACTTTTCTATAATTTACTCGTATCTATAGTTTTTCTTGTAATTTTTCACATGCTTTTTGTTTCTTACATGTTTTTGTATCATGTTTGAGTTATTTATACCTTAGGGTTCCTAGATGAACCTTGGTTTGATGGTGACATTTATCTAGGGTTGAGTTAGGATTTGCTCTCATGGATGAGCTACCTTGGAGGGAAAAACATGATGGTCCTCCTAGATGGGTGAGATATTATCATTCTCCTTGTAACTGGGGAACATATGGTGATCCCTAGAGGTGTGAGGATCTATGGTTTCCCCTCTTGAGGCCTCTAGGGTCGATGGTTCACCTAGGAAGGTTCTATAGCTGATGGTTTTGACCCTTGTGTCCCATGGTGCATCAACTGATGGTCACTGTGCTTTGGAACTCAATGAACACCCTAGAAATTCATGATCTTATGTCTCTACATACTCTCACAACTGATGTATTTGCTTCTTGCATGGACATGATGTCCTTTGGCCATGGATACATGACAACCATGGTAGAACACCTTAACCCTCTCTTCTCTCTCACCCATAGCTTTATAAACCTTCCTCCTTCCATGCAAACAAACCCTTTGGACCCCTTTTCTTCTTCCTTTATGTCTAGATCTCATCCCCCATTCTTAGTGGAAACAAGGATCCCAAGGTAGAGGAAGGTGGCTGATCTACCTTGCATGTGCAGATCTACCCTCTATTGGAGCTTGTAGAGCTTCCTTAGCTTGTTCTTGATATAAGCCAATAAGCTCTCCCTCTTTCCCTTCATTTTTCTTGCTTCCCTACTTCCTTCTATCTACTTCTTGTTCGGACCCATGGTGATCCATGGTAGAGCTTGTACTAGATCTTGAAGAACACCTCTTTCTTGCTTCCTTGACCAAGGATTTGCTTCCTTGTTGGAGAAGGAGCTAGCTTGGCCGAGTGGAGTGCTCAAGCTAGGGTTTCTTCCTCCTTTTTCTCGAGATACCTTGCTGTTTGGAGCTTCATCTTCTTCCTAGAGGTGAATTATATAACTTTCTCCTTATTTATTGCTTACTACATTAAGATTAAGTGATGATTCTTGAGTAGTTAATCTTGGTGGACCCTAAACCTTGTGAATGAACCTCCCTTGGTAGAGGAAGCTCTAGACCTGCTTGTATATGGACAAACAATGGTTTTTACTCTCAAACAGTGGTCATGACGTAGGGTTTATGAGCTGATTTTCCTTCTTGTTTTGCAAACTGATGGTTTTGTTCTTGGTGTTGTTTTTCTTGTCTTTATTGTGACAACCGATGGTTTTAACCTAGCTTCTATTTTGGAATCTCTTATTCTCAAGAAACTATGGTTTTAGTGCCCCTTTAAGTGGTGAGCTCGATGGTTTTCTTCCCCATCAAATCTGATTGTTTGACTTAGAGTTTGAAGCTTATTTCACCACCTGTTGACAACATTTGATGGTTCCACTGGGTTCAACACTCGATGGTCCCACTAGTTCATCAACCACTATTTTCCCTTACTTTATGTTTCATCAACCAATGGTTTCTCCGACTCAATGGCTCATCAACCAATGGTTGGACAAGGTCGATGGTTTATCAACCAATGGTTGGGCTAGGTCGATGGTTCATTAACCAATGGTTGTACTGGGTAAATGGTTCAAAAACCAACGGTTACCCTACTTTCAAAGTCGATGGTCTTCATAGTGTCATAACTCAATGGTTTTACTAGGCATGTGGTTCAAGGTTTTGCTAGTATTCCATCCAATGGTTTTTCTTATCCAACATTCGATGGCTTTGGATGAAGCTCATGGTTTAATGGTTTGGTTTTAATGATGAAGAATCGATGGTTCAATGCCCATAAATTTGTAGTCTTCCTTTTGGCCTCATATGAATGTGAACTAATAATCATCATAATGAATTGATGTGTAACACTAATCCAGCTTATCTTATTACACATAACCCTATTACATAGGTGATGATGGTTAGTCATACTTAGCTTCCTTGTGTTATTAATATGATGAAAGAATACTCTCTTAATGTTGTTATAACCCTAACATGTTTCCATATGAACATCATAAGCTTCTTAATGCAATGTTATGTAAACCTATGTATCAAATGAATGGTGTCAGTTGAACCTTGTTATAAGGTGTGGAAAGATAATGATATTCTTGTAGATGATTATGAGAATGGTCTTAATGACCTTTGGGGATGATTGAGCACTAATGGAGGTGTGATTCTCTTCATGATGTGACAAGGATTTATATCCTATGATGGTGTGATAACAAGTATAGTTTCATGGATGGCAATGAACTTATATGTTGTGATAGTCTCATGAGGAAATATGTCTCAAATGTTTTATATCTTCTAGAGTTTTTATATAATCAATGCTTGCTAGAAATGAATTAGCATTTGTATGTCCCCTTGTTTGATGCAGCCTTAATTCACCCAATTGGAAATTACTAATCAAGTAAAACCCTAATCATGCAGTGCCTTGTGTCGTAGATCCATTCTAGTATCAGGATTTGCTAGATGGTGAAATGAGAATCCTCTAATGCAAGCTCGGAGTCATATACTATTGAGTATATGCATGTTCATGAGGATGGTTGTGATCATATATTGGCTAGAGAACAGTCGTGGTTGTATCTCATATGATTATGATTCAGTATATCTGATGTGATTGAGGATAGCTACGGTTGTACCTCAGATGATAGGGTTTTTGTATCCCCTGATTTCACTAGTACTATGACCTTTTAAGGATGAAATATGTTGTTCACTTGTGTCATGACCAATATACCAAGGGTGGACTAGGTTTTTTTGTAGCTTGACCATATGTGTCACTACAGAGGACTTGTACTGACCGTGGGCGGATGATATCTTAGGATTTCTATTATCCTAGAGCTTGTACAGAACTGATTTTGACTTATCAGTGGTCAGTTGGACTCTTAGTGGTATACCTCAAACTCGCCAAGGCTTAATAAAAGGTGTAATATAGCCATGTAGTATATCTGTTAGGGTTGAATACGCTTCACATTGGTTGTTAACCCTTGTCTTGTTTCTTATATTTCTTAGTTGTTATATTATGCAACTACTTAGATGATAAGAGTTATACATGTTCTTTTAGATATATTGATAATCAGTCTTGTTGTTATACTACATGCTTAAATGTGTCTATATGCTTAAATTTACTAAAACTTATATAACCTATTTAATAATATAACTTAATGTAATCAATAATTGTTGTTGAGAGTTATATCTCTCGCTAGGACATGGGTCTCACCTCGTGGGTCACCACATCTTTTTTAATGTTCGTTAGCAACGTGTTCAGGTTCATGGAGGTGAAGAAGAATATCTTGGAAAGCAGTAGGAGCAGAAGTTTGTCTAGTAGTTAGTAAATTCCTAGAGTCGTCCATGTATTCTTAGGTCCGGGCATGGGATGTTTTGTAGATGGAATGTATATTGACTCGAGTTTTTGGTAGTATTCCACTATTTGTATATAGCATGTATATGTAGAACACATATTTTGTATATAGGTTGTGGCCTCAGCCACTGAACATATATGTAAATACCTTATATGGTATGTGCTTATATGTAGGTTTTTTGACTTATATGTAAAAGGTTCTAGACATGTTTGCAATGTCTAAATTGGTTTTAATTTACCTCTTTTCTGGCTAAGTGGTTAATTAGTTGTTGGTCATGTGTTTTGTTTTGAGCAATTTTATTTATTGTGATGGGGCATCAAAGTTTGGTTGGTATTAAAGATTTAGGTTTGTTGAGCCTACATGGACATAGTAATTAGGTTTTGTGTCTGTTATTACATCATCCAACATATCTGATCACAGCTTTTGCTTATGAAGATATGTCTGGAGAATGTGAAGAGCATGCAGAGAGTAGCTTTGTCATGTCAAGAGGTGGTGGTAGGAGGTAGGCACATGATGGGAGAGTGCCTAAGATGGGGCTGGAGTAACTTGGTATGCCTCAGTTTGACCCTACAACCATGGCCAATCCAACATTCTAATCCTTGTTTGGATAGTTTATGGCCAATATTACGCATCTAACATACAGAGAACCCATGCCTCAAGTAAGGGCTATCGTCCCTAATGCAGAATCCCAGAGTTTGGGGAAGACGTTTGAGAGGTTGAGGCATGTTGGAGTGATCAAGTATGTGAGTATAGTGGACCCGAATGACACTGACATGTGGTTAACTAAGGTTCATAATGCATTCAAGATCCTCAATTCTCAGAAGAGGATAAGGTGAAACATTCTATTTATCTATTGAAGGGCAGTGTTGACCACTGGTGAGCCATAGAAGAGGAGAAGAGACCAGGAGTAGTTATAGGATGGGAAGAGTTTTGGTGAGAGTTTGTGAGTAGTTAGTTCCCAGAGATGTACCTGGATGAGAAGATAGTGTAGTTTGAAAAGTTGTGTCAGGGTTTGATGTCCCTCAATGAGTATGAGGCCAAGTTTATGGATCTTTTGAGGTTCCATCCTCGTATGGCAGAGATAGAGAAGGAGAGAATCTGTAAGTTTGAGAAGGGATCTAAGCTCAGAGTTATCTACAAGGGCATCATTGTTAGAGAATAGAGAGAGGTTTCCAACATTCATGGGGTCAGTAAGGAGGATTGAGAGGTCTGCTATCTAGAAGCATGAATCCAATGCTAAGAAGAGGACAGCTCAATTTCAGGGGAAGTCATCTGGGGGCTTCAAGAAGCTAAGGTTTTCATCAGGATAGTACCAATGGTCACAACAGAGATCAACTTTTTCTGAGTTGAGATTAGGAGTGTCGTCACAATGGTCCCCGAGCAAGGGTAGAGTTCGTAGCTTTCCACCAGTAGGTGAACACAATACAACATCAATATTCGTAACAGGGTTGTATAGTCCATGGTATGATTCGAGGACTTGTCACAAGTGTGTACAAGTAGGGCATTTGAGGTGGACATGCCATGTGAAGGATGAAGAAGTGACTCAGTGTTGAGGCAAAGTCAGTGAGGTTCGCAGCAGTAGCAGTATAGTAGCAGTGGTGGTAGAGGACACGGTTAGGCGTCACAGGATGGATCTTCTAGGATATCTAGAAGGGGTCGTGGATGACAATAGGCGATGGCTAGATTCTATGATATGAGTCATCCATAGGGAGTGGTCAATCCATGGGTCATGATAGGTCAGATGGAACTCTTTCATTCTGACTTATATGATTCTTTCATATCTATTTTCATTGACCCGAGTGTGACACACTCTTTTATCACTAGAGAGGTGATAAGTAGTTGTAACCTTCCTATTTGTAGTATATCTGATAACCTTTTGCTTGAAACCCCTTTTGTTGGTTCTACTGAGTTGCAGGATGTGTGTCCTTCCTGCTTTCTTTCTTTCTCAAGACACAGCATTCAAATGGATATTATACCACTTAACATGCATGGATTTGATGTGATCCTTGGGATAGATACCTTGGAGAAGTACAAGGTTGTTTTGGAGTGTAGTTCCAAGGTGGTGACATTCTGTGATGGAAATTTTTCTTGGATCTTCCAAGGAGATAGGAATATTCTTCCTACATGTTTGGTATCGGCAGTGATAGCGGAGAGGTTGATGAGACATGGGTGTGAAGCTTTCCTAGAAAATGTTGTGTATACCAAGGTGAGAGGTCCTAGTATGTTGGAGGTACTAGTGGTTCCAGAGTTTGAGGATGTCTTTCATGAGGAGTTTCCTAGTGTTTTCCCTCCCAGAGAGATTGATTTTGATATCAATCTTGTTCTTGGAACACATCCCATAGCACAAGCAACTTACAGGATGGCACCAGTAGAGATGCATGAGTTGAATAAGCAGTTGTAGGAGCTATTAGATAAAGGTTTTACCAGACCGAGCACTTCCCATAGGGGTTCTCCCATGTTGTTTGTGAAGAAGAAGGAGGTTCAATGAGACTTTGTATAGATTACCAATAGTTGAACAAGGTCACGGTAAAGAATGAGTATCCATTGCCAAGGATTGATGATATGTTTGACCAGTTGCAAGGTGATACAGTGTTCTCAAAGATAGACTTGACATCAGGTTACCATCAGCTGAGGATCAAAGAAGATGACATACCTAAGACAACTTTCAAGACTAGGTATGGTCACTATGAGTTCATGGTTATGTCCTAACCAATGCACTTACAGCTTTTATGGATTTGATGAATAGGGTGTTCAGGTCGTACCTTGATCAGTTTTTGGTCATGTTTATATATGATATCTTGGTATACTCCATGGGAAATTAGCAGCGTGAGTAGCACCTACGCTAGGCGTTGACATTGTTGAGGCATCACTGACTGTATGCCAAGTTCAGTAAATGTGAGTTCTGGTTGAATGAGGTGTCTTTTCTCAATTACATTATATTTGTAAGGGGTGTTTGTGTAGACCCTAAGAAATTACAATCAGTGTTGGAATGGGAGCAGCCCAAGACACTGAATGAAGTCTGAAGTTTCCTAGATTTGGCTGGTTACTGCATGAGATTCATAAAGAATTTCATATTTGTAGTGTTACCCCTAATGAAGCTGACTAGGAAGGGTGTTCCTTTTATCTGGGAAGACAAGTGTTAGCATTCTTTTCATTTTTTGAAGGAGAAGTTGACCAGTGATCCAGTGTTAGTGCTTCCAGAGAAAGGGAAGGGTTATATCATATTTTGCAATGCTTCGAGGAACGGCTTGGGATGTGTGTTGATGCAAGACAAGAATGTGATTTCTTTTGCTTCATGAGAGATTAAGAAACACGAGGAGAACTACCTGACATACAATATAGATCTTGCATCTGTGGTCCATGCCCTAAAGATATGGAGACACTATCTTTATGGAGAGAAGTGTCATATTTTCACTGACCACAAGAACCTTTAATATATCTTCTCGAAGCAAGAGCTCAACATGAGGTAGATAAGATGGATGGAGTTGATCAAGGAATATGATTGTATGATAAACTACCATCTGGGAAAGGTGAATGTGGTGGTTGATGCACCAAGTAGGAAGTATCTTTGTCATTGTCTATAGATAAGAAGAGGTTACACTCCATAGCGTGCCATAAACAAGACAGGTTAGTGTCACTTTGCCAGATGAACATGAAGTTGGAGGTTTCCTTGTTGGCACGACTGTTGGCATATTGTAGGTGAAGCCTATCTTGATGTAGTAAATTAGAGATGCTAAGAAGAATGACACCATGATACAGGATATGAGGTCATAGTTTGGCAACAAGAAGCATGATGTCTTCCATGAGTTGGATGATGGGATAGTTTGTTTTCACAACAGGACAGTTGTTTCTAGATGTCGAGGTCCTGAGGCAGATGGTTCTTAAGGAATCTCGTTCCTCGATATACGTTATGCATCCTAGAATTACTAAGATGTACCATAATGTAAAGGATCTGTATCGGTAACCAGGCCTGAAGGATGATGTGGAAAAGTTTGTTGCTAAGTGTCCAATATGTTAGTAGGTTAAGGCAGAGCATCAGAAGTCTACAGGGACATTACAATCGTTGTCCATACCACATTGGAAGTGAGATCATATCACTATGGACTTCATGGTTGGTCTTCCTAGGACAGCCAAAGGTCATTATTCCATATGGGTGATAGTTGATTGGTTGACCGAGTCATCTTACTTCCTTCCTGTCAAGACAACATATATAGTAGAGAAGTTGGCATTGATATATGTTGATAAGATAGCTTGTTTTCATGGTATTCTAGTTACCATAGTGTTTGACGGAGGTCCATGATTCATGAGTCAGTTTTGGGAACGTATACATACATCTATGGCGACAGAGCTGAGGTTTAGCACAGCTTTCCACTCACATACATATGTTCAGTCAGAGAGGACCATTCATATGTTGGAGGATCTTTTGACAGCTTGTGTTCTACAATTTCTTAGTAGTTGGGACATCCACCTGCATTTGATTGAGTTTGCCTACAATAACATCTATCAGAATAGTATAGACATGGTGCCATACAAGGCATTGTATGGGAGAGTTTTTAGTCACCTTTATGTTGGTATGATACATAAGAGTATCAATTTTTGGGTCCTGAGTTAGTACAACAGACTACAGAGAAGATCAAGGTGATACAATAGTAGTTGAAGGTAGCCCAAGATAGATATAAGTTGGAACCATCACAGACCACTTGAGTTCCAAAATGGAGATTGTGTGTACCTTAAGGTTTCCCTTTAGAAAGGCGTGTTGAGGTTTGGTAAGAAGGAAAAGTTATCTCCTAAGTATATTAGACCTTACCTTGTCTTAGCACATGTTGGGAAGGTGGCATACAAGTTGGAGTTACTGTCAGAGTTGAATAGGCTTCACCCTATCTTCCATGTTTCTATGCTAAGAAAGTGTCGTCCAGATACAGAACAGACGTTGCAAACATTGGAGGTTGAGTTGGATGAGGATGTCTCTTATTGTAACATCCCGACCTGGGTTATGAGTTAACCCTATGTGTTTTGCTTAATTATGTAATTATATACTTGTGATTATCTTTTGGTATGTAATTAAAGCTCCTAAGGAACATACATTTCCATTTCTGTTCCTTTTGAACAATGTTGTAATATTGTTTTGTAATACAGGGACCTATGTGCAAATTACCCAATTAAAAAGGGGTTAACTTGCAAATTGCACATGTTAAGATGTTCCTTTAGTGTTGAGATATCATAAGAGTGAATGTGATGAAGTGTGATTGATTCCCCAAGCTTGGGCACTGAGATGCAGCTTCTGGGGCAATCCTTGTGCTTAAAACCCTAATTTTGGTGTAAAGTGCAATTTACCCAAAATGTGGGATGCAACTTGTAAAATACACCTTTTAGAGTATCTTTATGACTCTTGGCATCATTTAGATTAAAAATGATGAAGGGGGCACTTCAAATGACTAATAATATAAAAAGGAACACCTTTGTAATTAAATCACCAAGTTGTAAGTAAGGAGACCCTTATATATGCGCAACTTAGTAATAAGTTGATTTTCCTTGCCTTTAGTTCTTGGTTTTAAAAGGAGTTTTCCCTTAAAAATAAGGAGAAGAGACGTGCAAAGAAGAAAGGAAGGACCTAGATGAGAAATGGAGAACTAGTTGTCCTTATGATGGATATGACCCCAAAGTACATATACAACTTCCTTTGCAAACAAAGGAACGTTTCTTTCATTTCCTTCACTTATCTCCTTACTAAACCGACTGAAGACAGAGCTCTGGAGCAGAGGTGATCGTCCAACTTGTTCTAAGGTAAGAAGAGACCATCATCTTGCTCGAATTCATGGAGGAAGTTGAGTTACAAGGTTGGTTTTATAGTTTTCTTACTTAGCTTTCTCTTTCTAGCCGACTTTTCCCAACCTTTCCTTGGAGAAACACCCTTGGCCGACCTGTGGAGCTCAAAACACCATTAAAGGCTTGAAGCTTGGAAGCTTGGAGCTCAAGGAACGACCTTAAGGCGGGTTTTATAACTCTAAACCCTTAAACTTTGTTATGCATCTTTTCTTCTTGCAAAAGTAGTTTGTCCTTCTTTTCCCCATCCTTCCTTGCTTTCTTGCAACTAAAACCATGAGGAACAGACCTGGATCTGGAGGTAGAAGAAGGGGGGCGTGAATACCAATGCCACTTTTGTTGGGTTTTAGGGGAGACAGAGAAGGCAGCGGAAACAAAATTTTTCTCCCCCAACCCATACCGAGGAAACGCGTCAACGTCTATATAATAGGAAAGGATGGTTTGTGGAATCATACCTTGTCCCGAGGCTTGCTCGGCGACAATACCTCGCGCAATGCGCGGTCTTCAACTCCGGTCTTGGACGGTGTCTGTGCAGCTCCTGGTCGCACCGGGACTGACGACTCCTCCTCCTACCGGACTGTCGGATGACAGTTGTCCTCCTGAGCGGCAGTGACCTCCCGCCTCTGAAGTAGTCCACACGGACCACCTGGAACTCCACTCTCCTTGTCCCATAAGGAAGTGGAAGGATTCGCACCCTCCTGTTGACGTACTAGTCACCAACACACTCTCCTGCTACCAGTTGCAACTGCAGTTGTCCTTCCCTTGCTGCACCTCCCTTTTGCGGGAAGCACTTGCTCGGGCTCTCTCACGGTTACCAAAACCAGAGAGAACGACAACTTCGCAAAGCAACCGGCTTGCATTGAGTTGTACTTTGAGAAGCCCCCAATACCCCTATATATATAGGCGGGTCATGGGACAGGGTTCTCTGTGCCCGGCAATACGGGACTAAAAGTAGGAGTAGAAGGGTTCGAGAATTTTCCACAAAAAGCAACCGGTTCGCAACTTGAAATGATCGGTTCACAACTGAACCGATCAGTTCGGCCATTGAGCCGATCGGTTGGACCTGAGCCGATTGTTTGGGGCACTCCAACCAATCGGTTGGTTCCCTGAACCGATCGGTTCATGGTCCTAATCCGGCTCAAAAAGACTTTCCTTGTTTCGTTCTCAATTGGTATCGAATACCAATGTTATTCCCAATCGAATTGGGCAATTTGAAACCAAAGGAAAATTCTTGCCGACATGACTTTTCCCAACTGGTCGGTTGCACCAGTTGAGCCGATCGGTTCAACCCTTGAACCGGTCGTTTCAACCTGGGCATGAGCCGATCGGCCTGGACACTCCATCCGACCGGTTCAGCAACCTCAGCCGACCGGTTCATCACATGAACCGATCGGTTGGGAGCACTGGTTGGGCAAAATCAGTCAATTGCGATTTCAATCAATCCGATACTCCAATCAATGCGTCCAACACCTTGAACCATATGATATTGAGCTATCAACTGATTGAGTGTTTAATTGAACTACTAAACTCCTTTAGTAATCAATCTAAACATTGCTTGTGGACAAAACTCCTCTTCCAGGTTAAATCCTATGTGTGTGACCCTGCAGGTCCATTTCACGTTGGCAGTGAAAGTCCATAACACTTATGACTTCACAAGCAAAGAGCGGTGCCTAGTCACACATCAGTGCTACCCAAGTGAAAGTAGAAAGTTGGAGAACAACTTTCATCCTACAATCCGTGAATGGTGTTACAGTGAATGTATAATTCCTTTGTCACTGATATCCCGAATGAACTCAAGGCATGGAACAGTCATCATGTCAACGTTCATTCACTTTCTTGATCTCAGAGCAGATTGAATGAGATATGTATGACATCAATATCACATACTGATTCACACATGCGTGCGCACGCCTATCTCAATCCTACTCATCAAGTGGCCTTGGATATTAAACTCCCTCAGGAGGGACAAATCCCATATCTATCACTCACCCCTCAAAAGCCCCATGTGTCAAAGCCACCCAATCATCACATTTATAACAACCCATGTTTCAGGACTGCGTTTGATGATGTCAAAGTGTGCCCAACGACATGTGTTGAGTGTAGTGATTTCAGGTCAAAGAATCACACTCACCACCATCACTGTGAGTACTGACTGTGACTACCATCTCATGGTTCCATGTGTCAAACTCACGGTGGGTCTGTCCGGTACACTTGTTCTCTAACAAGTACCTATGTGTTTGGTTTGATATCTCTATATCATGACTAATGAGATTTTGTCATCAACCAACACCACAATCCAGTCTTGTGTGTCATTGTTGTCTATCTACCTTCCACAATGACATCCGACTAGGGACATAACAAGAATGTACAAACACTTAGCATCCGTATGATCTCATCGTTCAGGTCCTTAACCTGAAAGCATACGTCATTGAGTACTGTCATTCTCTAGACATTCAATTTGTTCTATCACTATCTCATATGACTGAACCAGAATGAATTGGAAGCTTGCCTTTGATGTTTATCAAATCAATCTTAATGTAACCCACCAATCATCCCATGATTGGCTCTCAGGGCATACATACCAACAGACACCCACTTGCACTACGAGCCAATCACTCTTGAATCATATTCATAGTGATCTTCAAACATGTCCCACATGTCATTGTGCTCTAGTGCCAACATAGTGAGTAATGGCAACACCTTGCCAAAGTCAGTATAAATCGCATGTCTCTCATCTCTTCGCTGTACGTCGCACGTATGAGATGGAGTTGCCGTAATATGCGATCTAGTATTCCATTGCTAACCTTTAGCCACATTGCATGATCAAGGATTCCAGACTTGTCATCAATGAGTGGAATATCTATAAGTTCATCTCATGAACTTCCAGATCCATATAGTATCTACTGTTGTTCTCTAACACATAGATACTCGGCATTTCCTTTTAAATAGTTTTATTGGAACATTTCCAATTATCAACCAACTTTCACTTTTATACATCCTATGTATATTTTGTGATTAATTTTCTGTCCTTTTGGAAGTTCGCATCAATGTAACTCTTTACATCAAACTCTTCCTTATCTTCATGGAACTAGTACTTCATAAGTACTTATCAAGTTCTCATGGTATTCCAGTAACCCTTACTGGAAGTAGACAGACATCCACTCGTCATGTCCCACATACGAGTTATCAGGATGAGCACATCATATTGTCATGTCATACATACAAAATGATGAATGCATTTTATTCTTGCCATGTCAATACATGCAAGATAATGGGATGATTGCATACATGATAGATCCATATCTATTCTTATTGTTTCCATTCTTCATAAGAATTGGACACTTGGCCTTGGGATACTAATATCCATATAACATGGACAAGTTTTCTCCCACTGAATCTGTGCATACTGAACCCTTCAGTACAGATTGCCAATGTATGCTTTCTCTTTCCAGGTCAAGAGATTTTTCGAGAACTATCTCTATAGATCTCTATTCCTATCATATTGGAAACATCTCTATCTTCATTAAAGATAATTTCCACTTTTGGATTTCCATTTTAGAACATTTCCATTTCACATCAACATGTGGAATGTGAACACACTCCCACTAAATCACAGATCCTCCTTTATCTTTGACATATCAGTCAAACCCTTTGACTATATCATCAAAGTAAAGATCCAATTTTGAGTTGCTTGTACTCAATCAATCACATTGATTAGTCCATTGTAACTTATAGACTTCATTTGCATTAGTGGATTCATAAACTTTATAGGCTGTGTCACGTACACATCCTGGTTTTATTCCTCATAGGAATGCAGTTTTAGTATCCATATGCCAAAAGTCTTAGTCATTAAGTTGCAATCAACAAGCATCATCCTTGTCAAAATGTTATCCATGTGTCTTAACACTTAAGACTTATTTGCACTTATGGATACGATCCAATGAGTGCTACCATCAAGGTCATACCTTATGGTTCACATGGATGTCATTTAGGATGTAATGGTCATAAACCATAACTCAAGATTTGGTTCCTCATATTCATCTACATAGTTGACTCATCTCATGAACAACTCATCACATAGATAATTGAGGTGTATCTGTTAAGGATATAAGAACTCACAACCCTTGTGATTCTTAATTTCCTTTATTAGTGTGGGGTATTCTTTTATTAATAAGAATTTAGTTATTTGATAATCATTCTCTAACTCCTTAGAGTATGATTCCTTCTTGATTTAGACATCACCATGCCTTAATCATGAGTTCACTATGATACACTATCATAATCACTCATAAGGATCTCAAACATTTGGTCCAAGTATTTTATTCATTGATCTCATCAAGAATTAATACTTTACCAAATTTGTACTTCATTTATGATAATCTTGAACACTTCAAGATATTCATATTGGTATTTCTCTAAACACCATTTGAAGTATTAGCATTCGCTCCAATAGGTATGTAAATACATCACATGTATTATACCTAATAGGACAATCATTCTCCCACTACCATTAGTGAAGATTGATTAATCATGTACAAGAGATTCATGTCTCTTACTGGTTCTCTAACCAAAAGAGTCTAGATTTATCCATCATATGGAAACTAGAAATGAATTTCTCATGATTGATGCTAATTTGATCGTTTGAGTTATCAATAACTTTAGGTATCATTTTATCTTATGCATACCATGTATCACAAGATAAACAAGGCATTGCCACAAAGATCATATCTTTGAGATTGAAACATCAACTTTATTAAGTGCCATCATTGTCATACAATATGCAATAATAAAGTGTTTCTATCTATTGGCAATATATGAAATAGCAGTTCTCAACTCTATTTCGTGCCCTTTAGGCTGAAATAAACTGAAAGATACTCCTATTTATGGCAGCAACACTTGCTCCAATGATGGGTACTTCTTTCTTGGTCCTTTCACAAAGGCCATCACTTCTTTGTGGATATTGCATATCATATATGACATATCCATATCTTGGTATCATATACCTCAGATAAAGAAGCAGTTCATTTCCTGATACCTTAGGTGGAGATCTCCATCCCCTCCTTCATCTTCTTTTGTTCTTCCAGATATAGAGGGCAATCCCTCATACACCCTTCCCCATGTGCCTTGAGGCTGAAGACGGCTTGGATTGTCGGCTAGAAATAGAACACTTCTTTGCTTTGCCCTTATCCTTGCCCTTAAGACTTACCTTTTCTTTGATCACATCAAAGATTATGGTTTGTCTTTCTTTTATCTTTGCCTCTACTATCCTCAACATGTCCAACAACTTTGTCAACGCTTGTCAAAGTCGTCCATGTTGTAGTTTATCATGAACTGTATGATTTTGCAACACTTGCAGTATCATACCAATAGCCAACTCTTGGCTCAGATGGAATCCTTCTTAGTCAGGTCTTTCCACATACCCAATCACATTGAGTGTGTGAATACCTTACTGGATCTCCTTCTGTCATGCCATACTAGGACAGTGTTTTGGAGACATCATATGTCTCATGTTGTCTCTGCAACTCATAGTTCAGAGAACACAACATCAAGCACTCCTCATCAATGTCTTTCTCAGTATGCTTCCATAAGCATACTTTCAGCCATTGATGTGGTGGGATCGAGTTCATCTGGTTCTGGTATAACTAGGACTTGGAGCTTTCGCTCTTTGAGAACACTTCTCACCATCCTAACCAGTCGTGGAATTATTCCCATTTAATTTGTTGGTTTCAAAGACCGATCGCAAATAAAGTGATTTGTTGATTAACCATTTATTTTAACAAAAGGAAATATATGCAATTTCAGTCCAAAACTCTTTTGACTTATTTGATTGATTTGAAAAGTTGATGATAAAATTAGGCCTTTAATTAATTATCGCTCCCACTATTTTACTTCAAATTGATAGCCCTCACCATCAATTCAGAAGATTGCAGCGTACAACCTTCTAGTGGGCAAGATCCTGAAATCCTCTAAGCCACGGACCAGCTAGGGCTGTCACCCACAACATAGATCTCTCAGGTAGGCAACTTTTGCCGATTGCATCATATGCAACTCTTGATAAGATGTCATATACAACTCTTTGCAATGATCATCTCCATGCCTCAAGGTACTAGATCCCATCTAGATCACCTTGTTAAGTCCGACCCAAAGCAAACATGATGAACATGCACCCTGCTAGGGCAGACCCACACATTCATCCTTCACGCTTCCACGAGGTAGACGGTGCACCACGCTAGGGCGTGCCCACACTTGGTCGAACAAGTTTTTCACGTGTGTCGCATTTGGAAGGCATCTAAAACTTAATATTTTAATGAGGGATTTGGTTTTATGTATACATATCCAATCACCACAATACATAGTACGTATCATATACATGCTATATCCCACAGAAAACATGCAAAAATGATAAAAAGCGATGATTATGGCCATCCTAATGTGATTCCTCGAGCCAAGAGGAATCACGGTCATCTAGGTCTACATCACATGCAACCTGTACAAGATGAACTATGTGCCTTGCCATCCGAGTTGATCAACTCATCGCATGAATGATCTGTACTCTCCAGCCGGTCGTCTGGGTGCCACCAGCCGATCGGTTGGCTCCTCCAACCGATCGGTTCACCTGGTCGTCGTGCATCTTGTCATGTCCGCCACCCGCTCGTCTCGCTTCTCGAACCGGTCATCAACCGATCGGTTCACTCCTTGAACCGGCCGTCTGGAAGGTCAACCGATCGGTTCACTCCTTGAATCGACCGTCTGAACAGTCGTCTTGATGTCCGCCGGCCTTTGACATAACAGGAAATAAAATCCTATTCTATTTATTACATTGCTTTAAAAGGAAACCCCAAGTTACATTCGGGGGGAGCAAAGGTAGGAAAGAATCTCGAATTATTTCGAGTTACATCAGGAATAAGAGAGGGAAGATCGGTGCGCAGACCAAGATGCAAGCAACCACACACAACCAATCACAGATAGGGGTTTATATGCCATAATCATGCTACATACATCCACCACAAAACTCATTTAAGGGCGACGCGTATCGAGTGCATTAATAATACATATCATATATGTAATTAGGGATTTGTGGATTTAGGATTGGACATGCATAAAGCCGATATTATTTGCATCGTATGCAATAAATAAAGGCGACAAACCAAAATCGATCATATCGATATTCCTAAAATATAGAGCAGTTGACGTGGCTCTGATACCACTGTTGGGTTTTAGGGGAGACAGAGAAGGCAGCGGAAACAAAATTTTTCTCCCCCAACCCATACCGAGGAAACGTGTCAACGTCTATATAATAGGAAAGGATGGTTTGTGGAATCATACCTTGTCCCGAGGCTTGCTCGGTGACAATACCTCACGCAATGCGCGGTCTTCAACTCCGGTCTTGGACGGTGTCTGTGCAGCTCCTGGTCGCACCAGGACTGACGACTCCTCCTCCTACCGGACTGTCGGATGACAGTTGTCCTCGTGAGCGGCAGTGACCTCCCGCCTCTGAAGTAGTCCACACGGACCACCTGGAACTCCACTCTCCTTGTCCCACAAGGAAGTGGAAGGAGTCGCACCCTCCTGTTGACGTACTAGTCGTCAACACACTCTCCTGCTACCAGTTGCAACTGCAGTTGTCCTTCCCTTGCTGCACCTCCCTTTTGCGGGAAGCACTTGCTCGGGCTCTCTCACGGTTACCAAAACCAGAGAGAACGACAACTTCGCAAAGCAACCGGCTTGCATTGAGTTGTACTTTGAGAAGCCCCCAATACCCCTATATATATAGGCGGGTCATGGGACAGGGTTCTCTGTGCCTGGCAATACGGGACTAAAAGCAGGAGTAGAAGGGTTCGAGAATTTTCCACAAAAAGCAACCGGTTCGCAACTTGAAATGATCAGTTCACAACTGAACCGATCGGTTTAGCCATTGAGCTGATCGGTTGGACCTGAGCCGATCGTTTGGGGCACTCCAACCAATCGGTTGGTTCCCTGAACCGATCGGTTCATTGTCCTAATCCGGCTCAAAGAGACTTTCCTTGTTTCGTTCTCAATTGGTATCGAATACCAATGTTATTCCCAATCGAATTGGGCAATTTGAAACCAAAGGAAAATTCTTGCCGACATGACTTTTCCCAACTGGTCGGTTGCACCAGTTGAGCCGATCGGTTCAACCCTTGAACCGGTTGTTTCAACCTGGGCATGAGCCGATCGGCCTGGACACTCCAGCCGACCGGTTCAGCAACCTCAGCCGACCGGTTCATCACATGAACCGATCGGTTGGGAGCACTGGTTGGGAAAAATCAGTCAATTGCAATTTCAATCAATCCGATACTCCAATCAATGCGTCCAACACCTTGAACCATATGATATTGAGCTATCAACTGATTGAGTGTTTAATTGAACTACTAAACTCCTTTAGTAATCAATCTAAACATTGCTTGTCGACAAAACTCCTCTTCCAGGTTAAATCCTATGTGTGTGACCCTGCAGGTCCATTTCACGTTGGCAGTGAAAGTCCATAACACTTATGACTTCACAAGCAAAGAGCGGTGCCTAGTCACACATCAGTGCTACCCAAGTGAAAGTAGAAAGTTGGAGAACAACTTTCATCCTACAATCCGTGAATGGTGTTATAGTGAATGTATAATTCCTTTGTCACTGATATCCCGAATGAACTCAAGGCATGGAACAGTCATCCTGTCAACGTTCATTCACTTTCTTGATCTCAGAGCAGATTGAACGAGATATGTATGACATCAATATCACATACTGATTCACACATGCGTGCGCACGCCTATCTCAATCCTACTCATCAAGTGGCCTTGGATATCAAACTCCCTCAGGAGGGACAAATCCCATATCTATCACTCACCCCTCAAAAGCCCCATGTGTCAAAGCCACCCAATCATCACCTTTATAACAACCCATGTTTCAGGACTGCGTTTGATGATGTCAAAGTGTGCCCAACGACATGTGTTGAGTGTAGTAATTTCAGGTCAAAGAATCACACTCACCACCATCACTGTGAGTACTAACTGTGACTACCATCTCATGGTTCCATGTGTCAAACTCACGGTGGGTCTGTCCGGTACACTTGTTCTCTAACAAGTACCTATGTGTTTGGTTTGATATCTCTATATCATGACTAATGAGATTCTGTCATCAACCAACACCACAATCCAGTCTTGTGTGTCATTGCTGTCTATCTACCTTCCACAATGACATCCGACTAGGGACATAACAAGAATGTACAAACTCTTAGCATCCGTATGATCTCATCGTTCAGGTCCTTAACCTGAAAGCATACGTCATTGAGTACTGTCATTCTCTAGACATTCAATCTGTTCTATCACTATCTCATATGACTGAACCAGAATGAATTGGAAGCTTGCCTTTGATGTTTATCAAATCAATCTTAATGTATCCCACCAATCATCCCATGATTGGCTCTAAGGGCATACATACCAACAACTTTAGCAAACGGTCTTGCACCCTTGGCCAAACGGTTTGCAAAACCGTTTAGGGTTTTGCAAAACCATTTGAGGGGCAAACGGTTTCACAAGGTCAGTTGGAGCAAACGGTCTTCAAGACCGTTTGAGGCCATTTACCAAGCATTGACCGTTTGGGATTTCTGTTCATAATTATGTAGGATAATGACCCTCCAAATTTGAGAGGTAACTCCAAAGGAATCGTAGATTGAAGGCCAATCAATTAGGCAAATCGAATTGAATTAAATGCTGATTTTCAATCTGATTAACTTGAACTTTTTGGGAAAACGGTCTCAAAACCATTTGAGTGCGTTGACCAAGCGTTGACCGTTTGGGATTACTGTTTCTAATGATGTGTTCTAATGCCCCACCAAATTTGATAGGTTAACTCCCAAGGAATCATGAGTTAAAGGCTAAACAATTAGGAAAACCTAATTGGATTAAATGCTGATTTCCAATCTGATTAACTTGAACTTTTTGGGAAAACGGTCTCAAGACCGTTTGAGGCCGTTGACCAAGCGTTGACCGTTTGGTATTACTGTTCCTAATGATGTGGTCTAATTACCCACCAAATTTGATAGGTTAACGCCCAAGGAATCATGAGTTAAAGGCTAAACAATTAGGAAAACCTAATTGGATTAAGTGCTGATTTCCAATCTGATTAACTTGAACTTTTTGGGAAAACGGTTTCAAAACCGTTTGAGGGCGTTGACCAAGCGTTGACCGTTTGGAATTACTGTTCATAATTATGTTGGTTAATCACCCTCCAAATTTGAGGGATTAACTCCAAAGGAATCGTGAGTTGAAGGCTAATCAATTAGGTAAACCCTAATTGGATTAAGTGTTGACTTTCAACTCGATTGATATGACTTTTTGGGTTTTCTTGCCCAAACGGTCTCAAGACCGTTTGGGGATCACCCAAACGGTCTCAAGACCGTTTGGTCACCCAAGACCGTTTGGAGGTCTAGGGTTGGATATGGTTAAGTGTTTGAAGGACAAAAGATATGGTGTTAACCCTAATCGGCTAAGTGTTGGTTTTGCATTGAAATGAGTTGATTGTTTTGGGTTGATTGACCCAAACGGTCTCAAGACTGTTTGGGGATCACCCAAGACCGTTTGGAGGTCTGTGGTTAAGTATAGTTGACCAATTGAAGGTCCAAAGGTACCAAATTACAAAGCAATCAATTGCTGATTTGATGATCAACTCAATAGTTCAAACCCTAATGGTTTTTCACTAAAATCCAAGGGTTGGGTGATCCAAACGGTCTCAAGACCGTTTGGAACTCATCCAAACGGTCTCAAGACCGTTTGGAGGTCACCCAAGACCGTTTGGAGGTCTAGGGGTGAGTATGGTTAAGCAATTGATGATCCAATGTTACTAAGTTAAAGTGTAATCAATTGCTGATTTGGTGATCAATCCAATGATCCAAACCTTAATTGATTGACTTGGTTTTTGATGATATGATGGGAAAACGGTCTCAAGACCGTTTGGAGGTCATCCAAACGACCTCAAGACCGTTTGGGGTCAGGTCATACCCAATTTGTATGATGGATCTATGGTTTCAAAGTAACTAGTCTTACATTGATTAGTATTGAAGGATCATCGATTCCAAACCCTAATTCAATTGATTTAAACCCTAATTGATGGTCAATTCAGGGTCAATTCAGGGTCAAATCAGTTGAAGGTTGACCTATTAAACCCAATTGAGGTATGAGTATAGGTCCAATTGATGATTGGTTTCATGAATTCAATGATTGAAGTAATCAACATTGGAAACCCTAATTCAATTGGATACCTTATGTAATGGAGGTCCATTGTGATTGAATCTTTGGGAATTAAGATGATGAATGTTCTATTGATCCAATGATGATTAGTAATGACAAACAATGAAGGCACAAAGGTTGAAACCCTAATAGTACCTAAGTGACTAGTACCAATTCAAGGGAGAATTCTTAATTGCTTATAGGATTAATAGCTTGATACACTATGTTAACCATAGTAGTATGTACTTGATTGAAGGGTTGATGTGACCTAATCAAGTTGAAAGAATGAAAGATTATAATATATATATAAATATGAATCATGTAATTATCTTCTGTTGCACGACCGTGTAAGGGAGCACGGCCGTGGTAGCTTTAACTTGCACGACCGTGCAAGGAAGCACGGTCGTGGTGTTTTATAAAAGAAATTGAAAAGTGGAAACCTTAGTACTATGAGATGGTCTAAGACTTAATCCAGGATAATGACAAGTAATGATATATAGAACCCTTAAGATAGTTTGTTAGCCAGTACATTAAAGAAATGTGTGGCTAAAAATCAATTAGATAGAATGGTTATGTCATAAACATAAGAACTAGAGATGAAGAACCATGTTAATGATAAATGATTTAAAAGGTGAGATGATGCCTAGACCTTTGTACAAATACCTTTATAAATGAGAAGAAAGTGATACATCAAAATATGATAGATATCACATTCTATAATTCAGGGTAATATACCTTGATGAACCTTTAAAACCATTATACTTAGACAAGTGATACATGGAATGCTTGATGAGTAATTGTTTACATTAAAGATATAATGGACTCAATGTACTTGATAAAGTATTGATTAATATGCCTTGAGAATGGGATAAGCCAAATCAAGGAGTATGATGTAATCATACCATGACATGAATGAGAAGGGAACTAATACTTAGAATTGATGATCATTAGTGATATATGATGAATATAGTAAAAAAAATCATACATGCCCTTGTATGCTTCCAAGAGTGGCAGAACAGTACGCTAGGGTTGGACTGATAACATGAACAGGAGACCCTAACTTTTGAGGGATGGAGTACGTTAACCCTAATCCTAGGTCATGCTTTCAAGCATGAAACCCTATGAACAAATTACAATATAAGGGATTATTATGCCTTATAAGGCAAAGAGATTCAATAACCTTAATTGAATAAGGATAATCCCTAAACTCTAAGTTGTGCTTTTAAGCATGATGAATCTTCATAATTAAAGTATGAGATGAGGAACCATTATTCCTAATCATATTGAAAGGGATTGGATAACCCTAATTGATGTAATTAAGGGAACCTAGCCTTAGTGAAGGCATGAAGGTACATCCCTTGAATTGAAAGATTAATTCTTCTTTATAAATTACTGATTTGGAAATGAATTGTTTACTATTGTCAATTGGATTAATCATGTAGGTTCTTATAAAGAAATGATCATAGCCAGGTAAAGGTTATGATATGACATTCATTGAAAGTATACTATATGCTTTATGAGTAGTGATTACATGCCATGGTGCCTAAGTTTATGTGGTGACATATGAGAATGATGGGCTGTAAGAGCCATGAGTAACATCAAGGTCATGTTGATAAGATGACTTATGGTGATTTAAGGGTTTGAATACCCTATTCTTGAATCATAGTAATGAAATGGATAAGAATTGATTTACATATGATAATTGATGAGAGTAAACTTGATACGTTTAGTATTATTTCTTTATAGCAGTTGTTTTGATGATCTATGTTTGAACACATGCATGATGCTAAAAGAATACTGAAATGTACTTAAGTAATCAAGTATAATGATATCATGTAGGGCCATGACCATAGATCCATCATTGTCAGAGACCAAATGATGGTGAAATAGGTTTTCCTAAGGGAACTCCTGGAACATATACTTTTGAGTATATGGGGGAAATGGATGTGAATATCCTTACGTCCTAATGTAGGAATTGATGTAGGATGTATCTTTACCCTATCAATCCTTCATTACATATTTATGTCGGGATGATGTACCACTAATCTCCTGAGGAAAATCACCAATACCATATCGATGAGAGATAAATAAGAGATCTTTCGATGACGAAGAGAGTACAGAACATCACTGTAACTCTATAGCGAAGTTTCCAGAATACCCTGGATAGCTACTACAGCAGAGACACAAGATGTGCTGTAAGTAAATCCTCTTACTGACTGAGGAAGATGAGGTCATAAGAATCCGGCTCTTTTGATGACCTATGTATGGTATCGACGCGATTTCATAATGGTCGGTTGGAGTATGAGCGGTATACCTCATCTCCGTAGGGTATAATAATGTTTGAAAAATATAATCAGCCGTGTAGCATAATTTCTTAGGTTGAGCTACGAGAAACCAATGTTTGATGTTACATAGTTTATATATGTTCTTCATATTCTTTAATGAGATATGCTTTGATATACAATTATATTATAATTGAAATGTTGTTTTACTGGCATTAAACCTGCTGTTAAATGTTAATAATCATACTGCTTAATGTTATTCCTTATTGCAATAACAAAGCTTCTGGCAGAGAGTTATAACTCTTGCTGGGACAATTGTTGAATTGTCTCACCCCCGTGGGATTCTTCTTTTTAGGTAGACGCCAAGGACGAAGGAATCCTTTTAAGAATGAGCAACAACAACAGCAACAGTATCAGGGGTAGCAGTGAATCTCAGGTGGAGATACTAACTGTCAAGTCTTGTAGAAAGTATGTCTTATGTCGTCTCTGTACTCTCAGGTCCTAGGAGTCAGTAGGTCTGAGGTTTTTGGCTTTAAGCCTCGAGATTTTGTTGTATCTTGCCTTGTATAGTTAGTAGGGCAATGAATGTATTGTTGGCTAAATGGACATCTATAAATCCCTTTGTTTTGATTATGACAAACATTTCATTCTTATTAATCTAACGAGCTACTTGAGTGTGCAGGACTAAGATGGATGGCAAAGCCACTAGGGAAAATCCACAAGCTAAAATGTTTATATTTTCATGCAATGTAATCATTGTTGTAAAAACTTGTACAAATATATAATGTACAAGTACTTAGAATTGCATGTAAATCAAGCGTTAGATTTTCCCTAGCCAAATACCATAGTTAGACATGTCATCCCATTTAAATAGGATCATTTATGCACACTCACACATATAATTAGTGCCTAAATTGAAATCTTGAAACAGGATCATTCTCGGTCGACAAACTCCTCGACCGAGACACTCTCGGTCGACAATCTTCTCGACCGAGAAAGATCCAAAGTAGCCGTTAGACACAACAGACAAGTTAGTTGGCAGTTGAAGAAAGACGTTGCAAATCACTTGTTCCAGAGAGCCTGTCGGTCGACAAAAGTTCGACCGAGTAGGTGTCTCGGTCGACCATTTGTCGACCGAGATGGTCTCTGACAGCAACTGCAGAATTAATCAATTAGCCGTTGTTAAAGCAACAACTTTGTACCTAACGGCTAGTTAAGCACTTAGAAACCCCTAGAAGTTGTCTAGAACGTCCTTAAGCATACTTAGGCCATTCCTATAAATAGGACAAACCATAGGACACTAGAATTCACTTGTTACACTTGAGAATACACTTGAGCATACTTGAGCAATCTATTGCAAGCAATTTGAGCACTGTGATCATTAGTCTACATTCTCCTTAGCTCAATCTCGTGTCCTATAGGCTAGATTCTCCTATCCACAGCAATCACAAGTTCACACACTTGGCTAGGAGATCTATATGCTTGATCTAGGCATATCAAGCCTTGGGCTTAAAGGATAAGTTGTAATTTCCTTTTTCTTTCTTGTTCCTTTTTATCTTTTGTACTCTCCTTGCTACTCCTAGGGTTGGAGGCTGCGGATTGGAGAGGGTTGACTTCTCAGGTGGAGAAGGGGACTTCAAGCTACTTCAAGAAGGCTATCGCAAGGGAAGCTACTTCAGAAGGCTGGTGCAACGGGAGTTGGTGCATCTACTTCAAGGGAAGGCTGCTTCAAGGTTGGCGATTACTGCTAGGTGAAGGCTGCTTGAAGGGTTTGGGAAAAGAGATTGTATTTTATGTAAATTCCTTGCGAGGTAATAAAATAAATTTCTTTTCAAATCCCGGTTGGGTAAGCAACCGGGTAGTGGATTGACGGCTATAGTATTTGCTATAGTTGGAACCACTCTAAACCCTGTGTCTCCTTGTCCAATATTTTCATTGTGGTTGTTTGAGTTTAAATTATTATTAAAATCCTTATAAAACTCTATTCACCCCCCTCTAGTAGTTTTCAATTGGTATCAGAGCAAGGCTTCAAGGAACCCTAACAAGGTCTTGAAGAAATGGGTGATGGAATGCTCAACAACCTCAACATTGAAGGAACTCTTGTTGCTAGGCCGCCGGCATTCGATGGAACAAACTACCAATACTGGAAGAGAAGGATGCAGTTCTACTTCCAAGGCGTCAACTGGGATCTATGGAGAATGGTATCTACTCCTTATGAATTCCCTCAAAATGACTTTGCGGAATGGGATGCAAACACGGTAAAACAGGCCCAAATGAACGCAAAAGCTGTAAGCATTTTATATTGTTCTATTTCTGTAGGAGAATTTAATAGAATATCAAATTGTGATACAGCATATGATATTTGGCATAGATTGTCCATCACTTATGAGGGTACAGCCCAAGTCAAAAATTCCAAAATTAGTCTGCTTAAAACAAAGCTTGAACATTTTCGTATGGATCCAAATGAATCTATTAGTGAAATGTATTCAAAATTCTCTACTATTGTTAATGGTTTAAGTGCCTTAGGAAAACCTGTCCTTGAGGAAGATCAGGTATCAAAAATTCTTCGATCACTTCCTCCAAAGTATAAGCCAAAGGTGACAGCCATTGCAGAAGCAAACGACCTCACTCGCCTCAAAATGGAACAACTCATTGGTAATTTAGAAGCTCATGAAGCAGATCTAGAAGAGGAAGAAAGAAGAGAACGTGAACACCAAAGTGGGAAGAAGAAGGATGTGGCTCTCAAAGCCTCAAAAGTTGTCACACAAGAAAGTGAGGAGTCAAGTGAAGAAGAAGAAGAAGCCTTAATCGTCAACGGTAAGAAGTACAAAAGGTTTAAATCTAACAAAATTTCTAGTTCCTCTACTCCCAGGTGCTTTGAATGTGGGAAGAAAGGGCATTTCAAAAATGAATGTCCAAAAGCAAAGAAGGGAAAGAAAAGCTCACATAAGAAGAAAGGAGAAAAAGCCTATAAAGTTGCCTGGGATGAGTCAAGTAACAGTGAAAGCGGAGAAGAGGTGGAATGTCTAATGGCAAGAGAAGAAAATGAAGACTCTCAAGAGGTAAGCCTAGTTGATCTTCTTAAAGAAGAGTTAGTTACTAGTTTACAAGAAACTCATGATAAGTATGTTGATGTCAAGAAGAAACTAAAGAAGGCTATAAAATCAAATAATGAGCTCATTGCCAAATTAGATGAACTTTCTTATGAAAAGAACAACATTGATCTTGAAAATGTATCTTTAAAAACATCTTTAGATGATTGCACTAGAAAGCTACTCAATTTGGAAACCAATGTTGATCTTCTATCAAAAGAAAAGACTGATTTGTTAGCCAAACTACAAGATTTTCAAACTCAACCTATTTTGTGCAACCATCCGGACTATGATAATATTGTAAAAGAAAAGGATTCATTGTTTTCTGATTTAGACCAAGCAAGAAAAGATATACATAAGAAGATGAATGACATTGCTACGTTGCAAAGAGAACTTTATGAGTTAAGAAGAAAAGATATTCTTGATAACATATTGAGAGTTGGTACTGTCTTCAATGGAAGAAAAGGTTTGGGATATGTTCCAAAGAAAAACCAACCCAAAAAGACCCAAACTATGTTTGTACCCAAGAACACAATGGCTAGAAAGAGAAATGAAATTGACTCTATTACTTGCCATTTCTGCTTACGTCTTGGACATTATTGTTTTTCATGCCCCTACAAGACTAAGGAGTCTGACTTAGTTTGGATCCCAAAACCCCAAACTTAGAAGAATTGAATGTAGTTGAGATATGACCAAATGCTTAATTTTGCTATTTATATTGTCTTATCTCAACAAAAGGTGCCATGCTTATTGTTATTATTTTTCTGCATTACTGTACTGAAACAGAAACCTTGTCGGTCGAAGTATTGTCGACCGAGCTCTGGGTCGGTCGAAGTATTGTCGACCGACTGGATGACTTTAACAAATCAAAATTTACAGCACCTATTTCGGTCAAAAACTGGTCAACTGAGCAAAGTTTTACGTATCTTTGATTGTAACACAGTAACCTTCTCGATCGACAAATTGTCGACCGAGACATATGTCGGTCGAACAATTGTCGACCGACTGGACTTCTGTTTCAGAGCTTTTATACAAATCTGTATTTAAATGATTCTAACCATATCGGACCATCACATGGGTACCAAAATCTACATTCTAATGCAGGAATGGGTAGTTGACAGTGGATGCTCCAAACATATGACCGGGAACAAGGATGCATTTCAAACTTTTGAAGAAAAGAAAAGTGGAACGGTCACCTTTGGAGACAATGGTAAGGGCAAAATCGTTGGAATAGGTAATGTTGGAACAAATCTCGAAATTAAAAATGTTCTACTTGTTGATGGATTGCATCATAATTTAATAAGTGTAAGTCAACTATGTGATAGTGGTTATGATGTGTTATTTAACAAAACCTGCTGCAAATTATTGATAGAAAACACTACAAATGTTGTTTATGAAGGAAATAGAGTTGGAAATCTTTATATCCTTAAACCAAACTCTATGAAATCAGTAGTAGGTAAATGCTTGCTTGCAAATGAAAATACCTTACAACTATGGCATAAAAAGCTGGGACATGCTAGTTCACATGCTATTAAAAAGTTAGTGAAATATGATCTTGTTCGTGGATTACCTGCTTTGTCTTTTGATCAAGTTGAAAACTGTGAACCCTGCACAATGGGAAAGCAAACCAAAACATCTTTTAAATCAAAACATGTACTTAGCACCAGTAGATCCTTAGAATTAATTCATATGGACTTATTTGGACCAATGAGGACACAATCTATTGGTGGTAAACGATACTGTTTTGTTATTGTTGATGATTATAGTAGATATACATGGGTACATTTTATTGCAACTAAAGTTGATACTATTCATGTCTTTGTGCAATTTTGTTCCAAGATTGAAAATCTTTTACAACATAAAATATGTACCATTAGAAGTGATCATGGTGGCGAATTTGAGAATCATACATTTGAGACCTTTTGTACATCTCAAGGGTATACTCATAATTTTTCTGCTCCACGTACCCCACAACAAAATGGTATAGTTGAATGGAAAAATCGATCCCTACAGGAAATGGCTAGGACCATGATGCTTGAACACAACACACCTAAAACCTTTTGGGCTGAAGCTGTAAACACTGCTTGTTATGTGCTTAATAGAGTAACTGTTCACTCTCATTTGAAGAAAACTCCATATGAAATATTACACTCTAAGAAACCTAGAGTTGACTACTTTCATACTTTTGGCTCCACATGCTACATTTTAAATACCAAAGATGATAGAGACAAGTTTGATTCTAAATCACACAAAGCATTCTTCTTGGGATATTCCACTTCTAGCAAAGCCTTTAGAGTATATAACACTATCTCTAGAAAAGTTGAGGAATCCATTCATGTTTCTTTTCATGAAGAATCGAAGCCTGAAAATCTAGATATCATTGATCTCACAAATCAATTCGAAAATATAACCATTTCCAATGATAGTGAGAAAATTCCTATATCCGATCCCCAAGTTGAAACACAACCTACACCTAGGCTTATCAAGGATCATCCCCAAGAACTAATTATTGGAGATCCAAATGATAAAGTCAAAACTCGGTCTTCCTTCAAAGATGTTGCAAACATGGCTTTTGTTTCTATCATTGAACCTAAGAAGATATCCGAAGCTCTTAAGGATGATTACTGGATAATAGCCATGCAAGAGGAGTTAAATCAATTCACTAAAAAAGATGTATGGGATTTAGTTCCTAAACCACAAGATAAAACTATCATAGGAACTAAATGGGTGTTTAGGAATAAGCTCAATGAGGCAGGAGAATTCATAAGGAATAAAGCTCGGTTAGTAGCACAAGGATATAATCAACAAGAAGGCATAGATTTTGATGAAACATATGCACCCGTAGCCAGACTTGAAGCTATTAGGATGTTATTAGCTATTGCTGCCCATAAAAACACTAAGCTATATCAAATGGATGTCAAAAGTGCATTTCTAAATGGCATCATAGACGAAGAAGTTTATGTTGCTCAACCACCTGGCTTTGAAATACCAGAAAAAGGTGACCATGTTTATAAACTTAAAAAGGCACTTTATGGTCTAAAACAAGCACCTCGGAATTGGTATGAACGGCTCAAGTCATATCTTTTTGATAATGGTTTTTCTATTGGAAATTCAGATTCTACTTTATTCTTCAAAACATATGTATCTGATTTCCTAGTTGTGCAAATATATGTTGATGATATTATTTTTGGAGCTTCTAATGATTCATTATGCACACAATTTAGTGACATTATGCAAAAAGAATTTGAAATGAGCCTCATGGGTGAACTAACATTCTTTCTTGGTTTTCAAATTAAGCAAACGCCTGCAGGAATTTTCATAAGCCAAGAAAAATATACTAAAGAACTTTTAAAACGGTTTGGGATGGATCAATGCAAACATGCTACTACTCCTATGGCTACCTCTATCAAAAATGATAAGGATGAAAATGGGGAACCTATTGATGATTCCTTATATAGAGCCATGATTGGTAGTTTGCTATACTTAACTGCTTCTCGACCGGACATTATGTTTTCCGTTGGTCTTTGTGCTCGATTTCAATCCCAACCTATGCAATCTCATTTTCTAGCGGTTAAACGAATTCTTCGATATCTAGCTGGCACTACTTGTTTTGGTTTATGGTATCCAAAAGGACAATCCTTGGATTTTAAAGCATATACTGATGCGGATTATGCTGGTTGTCGACTTGATCGCAAAAGTACTAGTGGTGGCTGTTTCTTATTAGGGAGAGCCTTAGTATCTTGGTTTAGCAAGAAACAAAATACGGTTGCCCTATCTACAACTGAAGCTGAATATATGGCAGCCGGGTCTTGTTGTGCTCAAGTGCTTTATATGCAACAGGTATTAAGCGATTATGGTTTTAATCTTTCATCTACACCTATTTTTTGTGACAACACGAGCGCCATAAACTTAGCACACAATCCTATTTTACACAGTCGGGCAAAACACATTGAAATCCGTCATCACTTCTTAAGGGATCACATCTCAAAGAATCATGTTTTCCTTCATCATGTTGATACGGAAAATCAATTGGCTGATATTTTTACAAAACCGCTTCCACTAGATCAATTCAACAACATTAGGAAGCAACTGCTTATTACTCCTTTGGAAGATGTTTTCTTTGATATCTGCGGTTCTTAAAACGAATACGTTTACTTATTTTATTTTGGCTTTTCAATGGACATCTTTTTCATTAGATTTGATGGGATATCTAATTAAGGGGGAGTTTTTATTAAAACGGTTATCTTTTTGAAATGACAAAGGGGGAGAGATAAATAAAACTATAACTTAGTATTAATGAAAAACTCAATCAATGAGTTTCATAAATATACTCTTGGCTTTACATTGAAAGTTGCTATATTCCCAAATGAACTGGATTTCATGTTCCATAATTCATTGGGAATAATAAGCACACATTTTATAAACAAGAGGAAAAGCTACATAAGGTAATCTAAAGGTATGAAACTCATATGTTTTATATTTCCTTTATTTATATTTTGGAAATGTTTGTCATCTTCAAAAAGGGGGAGATTGTTGGCTAAATGGACATCTATAAATCCCTTTGTTTTGATTATGACAAACATTTCATTCTTATTAATCTAACGAGATACTTGAGTGTGCAGGACTAAGATGGATGGCAAAGCCACTAGGGAAAATCCACAAGCTAAAATGTTTATATTTTCATGCAATGTAATCATTGTTGTAAAAACTTGTACAAATATATAATGTACAAGTACTTAGAATTGCATGTAAATCAAGCGTTAGATTTTCCCTAGCCAAATACCATAGTTAGACATGTCATCCCATTTAAATAGGATCATTTATGCACACTCACACATATAATTAGTGCCTAAATTGAAATCTTGAAACAGGATCATTCTCGGTCGACAAACTCCTCGACCGAGACACTCTCGGTCGACAATCTTCTCGACCGAGAAAGATCCAAAGTAGCCGTTAGACACAACAGACAAGTTAGTTGGCAGTTGAAGAAAGACGTTGCAAATCACTTGTTCCAGAGAGCCTGTCGGTCGACAAAAGTTCGACCGAGTAGGTGTCTCGGTCGACCATTTGTCGACCGAGATGGTCTCTAACAGCAACTGCAGAATTAATCAATTAGCCGTTGTTAAAGCAACAACTTTGTACCTAACGGCTAGTTAAGCACTTAGAAACCCCTAGAAGTTGTCTAGAACGTCCTTAAGCATACTTAGGCCATTCCTATAAATAGGACAAGCCATAGGACACTAGAATTCACTTGTTACACTTGAGAATACACTTGAGCATACTTGAGCAATCTATTGCAAGCAATTTGAGCACTGTGATCATTAGTCTACATTCTCCTTAGCTCAATCTCGTGTCCTATAGGCTAGATTCTCCTATCCACAGCAATCACAAGTTCACACACTTGGCTAGGAGATCTATATGCTTGATCTAGGCATATCAAGCCTTGGGCTTAAAGGATAAGTTGTAATTTCCTTTTTCTTTCTTGTTCCTTTTTATCTTTTTTACTCTCCTTGCTACTCCTAGGGTTGGAGGCTGCGGATTGGAGAGGGTTGACTTCTCAGGTGGAGAAGGGGACTTCAAGCTACTTCAAGAAGGCTATCGCAAGGGAAGCTACTTCAGAAGGCTGGTGCAACGGGAGTTGGTGCATCTACTTCAAGGGAAGGCTGCTTCAAGGTTGGCGATTACTTCTAGGTGAAGGCTGCTTGAAGGGTTTGGGAAAAGAGATTGTATTTTATGTAAATTCCTTGTGAGGTAATAAAATAAATTTCTTTTCAAATCCCGGTTGGGTAAGCAACCGGGTAGTGGATTGACGGCTATAGTATTTGCTATAGTTGGAACCACTCTAAACCCTGTGTCTCCTTGTCCAATATTTTCATTGTGGTTGTTTGAGTTTAAATTATTATTAAAATCCTTATAAAACTCTATTCACCCCCCCCCCTCTAGTAGTTTTCATGTATGTAATCACTCGAGAGGTGATTCCACAGAGATGTAATGTTAAAACATGATGTAAACTGTTTATCCTGTTTCTTATAAAGAATTTTTATGGATTAAAGATCTTTTCTTAAAAAGTTTTAATTTCTAGTGATTTTTCATTATTCCGCTGCTAATTAAACAATCGCTTCCGTAGAGTTTACTGCTTCCGCATTAGTTAATCCTATTTTCGCGAGACGGTCGTCACACTTATGTTGAGGGTCGTGTGTTGATCTTAGATAGGAGAGTGAAGAAGTTGAAGAAGAAGGATATAGTCTTAGTGAAGGTTTTTTAACGTCATTGTGGTGTGGAGGAGGCCACATTGGGGTTGAGGATGAGATGTGTAGGAAGTATTTGTCTTTGTTTGTGTAGGATTTTGGGGTGAAATCCTTGTTAGGGGTTTACGGTTGTAAGACCCCTGGCCTTAATTTTTGATTGAAAATTATTTATTATCATAATTACACTCTTAAAACCTTAATATGTTCTTTTATATCCTATGGAAAACCTAAGTTTCAAGTTTGGTCCAGTTTGGACATTGTTTGAGCAAGTTATGCAATTTTGTGCTTATTTTGGACTTTTCTATACTTTACCCATATTTATGGTTTTTCTTGTAATTTTTCACAATTTTTTTGTTCCTCACATGTTTTTGTATCATGTTTTATCTATTTGTATCTTGTGAACCTTGGTTTGATGGTGACATCTATCTAGGGTTGAGTTAGGGTTTGCTCTCATGGATGAGCTACCTTGGAGGCCAAAACTCGATGGTCCTCCTATATGGGTGAGATATGATGGTTCTCCTTGTGAGTGGAGAACCGATGTTGGTCCCTATAGTTGTGAGGGTCAATGGCTTCCCCTCTTAAGGCTCCTTGGGTTGGTGGTTCACGTAGGAAGGTGCTACAACTAATGGTTTTGACCCTTGTGACCCATGGTGCATCAACTGATGGTCACCATGCTTTGAAACTAGGTGGCCAGAATAGGACGTCATGATCTGATGGGTCTATAGACTCCCACAAATTATGGATCTACCTCTTGCATGGATGTGATGTCCTTTGTCCATGGAAACATGGCAACCATGGTGGGACACCTTAACCCTCTCCCCTCTCTCACCCATAGCTTTATAAACCTTCCTCCTTCCATGTAAATGAACCCTTTGGACCCCCTTTCTTCTTCCTTGTTGTCTAGAGATTGTCCCCCTTGATCGGTAGAGAATAAAATCCTAGGGTAGAAGAAGGTGGTTGATCTACCTTGCATGTGCACTTAGGGTTCAGATCTACCCTCTCTTAGAGCTTGTGGAGCTTCCTTAGCTTGTTCTTGACCTAAGCAAGTAAGCTCTCCCTCTTTCCCTTCATTTTTATTTTTTTCATACATCCTTCTCTATTCTTCTTGGTCGGACCCATGGTGTTCGATGGTAGACCTTGTGCTAGATCTTGAAGAACACATCTTTCTTGCTTCCTTGACCTAGGGTTTGCTTCCTTGTAGGAGCTAGCTTGGTTGAGTGAAGTGCTTAAGCTAGGGTTTTGATCGTCTTTTTTCTCAAGCTACCTTGCTTTTTGTATCTTCATATTATTCCTAGAGGTGAGTTATATAACTTTATCCACATTTATTGCTTACTACTAGCTTGCATGTGCTAGATCTTGCTTTAAAACAAAGTTCTAAGTATAAAGATGCTACCTTTGCCTAGGGTTTAAGCGTAAGTGATGATTCTTGAGTAGTTTATCTTCTTGGATAGACCCTAAACCTTTTTCACAAACCTAACTTGGTATAGGAAGCTCTAGACCTTTCCTGCATATGGACAAATGATGGTTTTTACTCTCAAATGATGGTCATGACTTATTGTTTTTTAGATGATTTTCCTTCTTGTTTTGCAAAACAATGGTTTTGTTTTTGGTATTGTTTTGCTTGTATTACTTGTGCCAACTGATGGTATTAACCTAGATACTATTGCCGACTCTCTTGTACTCAATAAATGATGGTTTTAGTGCCCCTTTAAGTGGTGAGATCGATGGTTTTCTTTCCCCCTCAAATCCAATGGTTTTACTTAGAGTTTGAAGTTTGTTTTACCACATGCTGACAACATTTGATGGTTCCATGAGGTTCAACACCCGATGGTCCCATTGGTTCATCAACCAATGGTTTTATCTGACTTAATGATTCATCAACTAATGGTTTCTCTGAGTCGATGGTTCATCAAACAATTGTTTCTCTGACTTGATGGTTCATCAACCAATGGTTTCTCTAACTCGATGGTTCGTTAACCAATAGTTGGACTGGGTCGATGGTTCATCAATAAATGGTTGGACTGGGTTGATGGTTCATCAACCAATGGTTGGACTGGGTTGATGGTTCATCAACCAATGGTTGGACTAGTTTGATGGATCAACAACCAATTGTTACCCTACCTTCAAAGTCGATGGTCTTCATAGTGTCATGACTCGATGGTTTTACTAGGCATGTGGTTCAAGGTTTTGCTAGTATTTCATCCAATGGTTTTGCTTATCCAACATCTGATGATTTTGGGTGAAGCTCATGGTTCAATGGTTTGGTTTTAATGATGAAGAATCGATGGTTCAGTGCCCATAACTTTGTAGTCTTACCTTTGCCCTGATATGAGTGTAAACTAATAATCACCATAATGGGTTGATGTGTAACACTAATCTATCTTATCTTATTACACCTAATCCCAATACATAGGTGATGATGGTCAGTCATACTTAGCTTTCTTGTGTGATTACTATGATGCTAGAATACTTTCTTAATTTTGTTGTAACCCTAATATGTTGCCATATGAACATCATAAGCTTCCTAATTCAATGTTATGTTAAACCTTTGTATCACATGAATGGTGATGGTCAGTTGAACCTTATTATAAGGTGTGGAAAGATAATGATATTCTTGCATGTGATTATGAGAATGTCCTTGATGACATTTGGGCATTATTAAGCCCTGATGGAGGTGTGATCCTCTTCATGACGTGACAAGGATTTACATCATGTGATGGTGTGACAAAAAGTATAGTTTCATGGATGGCAACAAACTTATATGTTGTGATAGTGTGGTGAGGAATTATGTCTCAAACGTTTTATCTCTTATGGAGTTGTTATATAATCAATGCTTACTAGAAATGAATTAGGGTTTGTATATCCATGTGTTTGATTCAGAGTTAATTCACCTAATTGGCAATAACTAATCAAGTAAAACCTTAATCATTTAATGCCTTGTGTCGTAGATCCATTCTGGTGTCAAGATTTGCTAGATGGTGATACGAATATTCCTCTAATGGAAGCTTAGAGTCGTATATTGTTGAGTATATGCATATTCAAGAGGATGGATGTGGTTATATCATGGCAAGATAACGGTCGAGGTTGTATCTCATATGATTATGATTCAGTATATATGATGTGATTAAGGACAGCTACAATTGTACCTCAGATGATAGGGTTTTTGTATACCTTGATTTCACTAGTATTGTGACCTTTTAAGGATGCACTAGATGTTCACTAGTGTCATGACCTATATGCAAAGGGAGGACTAGGTTGTTTAGCAGCTTCACCATATGTGTCACTACATAGGGCTCGTAATGACTGAGGGCAGATGAGATCTTAGGATTCTGACTCTCCTAGACCTTCTACAGAACTAATTTTGACTTAGCAGTGATTAGTTGACTTTGAATGGTATACCCCAAACTCCCTAGGTTTTAATAAAAGATGTAATACAACCGTGTATTATATCTACTAGGGATAAATATGCTTCACACTGGTTGTTAACCCTTATCTTGTTTCTTATACTTCTTAGTTGTTATATTATACAACTGCTTAGATGATAAGAGTTCTACCTATTCTTTTAGATATCTTATTAATCAAGCTTGTTGTTATACTACCTGCTTAAATTCATTCTTTCTACTTAAATTTACCTAAACCTATTTAACATGTATAAAAATATAACTTGTTGTAATCTATAATCGTTGTTGAGAGTTATATCTCTTACTGGGACATGGGTCTCACATTGTGGGTCACCACATCTTTTTAGGTGGTCATCAGCGATGTGTCTAGGTTCATGGAGGTGAAGAAGAACAGTTTGGAGTGCAATAGGAGCAGAAGGTTGGCTAGTAGTGAGTATATCCCTAGAGTCGTCCATGTACTCTCACGTCCGGATAGGGGATGTTTTGTAGATTATATATATATATATATATATATATATATAATCCATTGATCTTCTTAAACATCTTGTGAGGAGCACATTTGGACATTTATAGTTCATGTTATAAAGACTGCAAAAATTATGCATTTCAAATTAGTTTCGTGTGTTGATTTTGTGGTCCTTGGATGAGTGACTTACACTCATCCAAATGGGATCAAAATTTGTATGTAGCCTAGTTATAGTATGACAGTGAAGATTAATAGTTTATATTTTGTAAAAAATAGCCTTGATATGCAAACACACTTGAGTGTATTCATGCGATTTGTACACTCAAGTGTATTCTAGCCTAACTCTCTCTGTAACATCCCTGACATGGGTTATGCTCTAACCCTAGGTGTTTTGTTTAAGAAAGATAATTATATGCTTGATATTATCTTTTAAAAAGTAATTAAGGCTCAATAGGAACTTATATTTCAATTTTAGTCCATTTTGAATAATGTTGAAATTAATGTTTTACTTGTTTTGGACTAAAGTGCAAATTACCCAAGTTAAGGGGTTAAATTGCAAATTGTGCATGGTAATATGTTCCTCATGATTTGAAGCATCATGGGAATGAATATGATGCAGAGATATGGCTAGTGAAAGCCTGAGCACCAAGAAAGAGCTGATAAAGCAATGTTTGTGCATTAAAACCTAGTTTTGGTGTAATGTGCAAATTACCCAAAACCCAGGGTTCAATATGCAATTTACCACTTCAATGAGATCCCTAATATTATTGGTACCTTTTATAGGCAATAAAATGAGAGGGGCATCTCATTTAAGCTACTTTGAAGGAGAGAGAATCTTGATATTAAAATAATCAAGATTTAAGCATAATTGAAATAATGCAAAAATTATTATATTAAATGGATTGCCCTTCAACCAAAATTGTTTTGGTTGAAATCCACACATATGTACGTCCTTGTGCCTTGCAAAGGTAAAGGAAAGATCAACGTGAGTGGAGAACCCACTCATATTAAGAAACTAAAAAGAATTATCCACTCACTTATGGATAATTACTATTATAAAGGTTAAGGTGCTTAATTTCTTTTCCCTTAATTCTTGGATAATGGAAGGGAGTTCGGTGGTGATAAATATGCCTTTGCATGCAAGGAATAAAGGGGGAGAGGTGGCACCAATTTCGGATTTAAAAGAATTTACATGAGGCATTTTCTCTCTCATTGATTTTCTTATAAAAACACCCTTTACCACTCAAACCAAGGACTTTTTCGAATCCACTTCTTCTCTTTGCTTGCAAAAATGATCAAGGAAGCTAGGAGAAGCAGGAAGATGACCTCCAACCTGTTTGTAAGCTTCTTGACCTTCGTTCATCTTGATTTCATGGTGGAAATCACAAATCAATGCATGATTTCTTCTTATCTCAACCCCATCTTCACTTCTAACCATTCCTTTTCACTCAAAAGCTTGAGGAATGAACCTTGTGGTGTGAAAAATCTTCTTCCACCATTTTTGACGTGAAGCTCCAAGCTTTGAAGCTCAATTGGAGGCGGGTTATATAACTTGAACCCCTATTCATTATTATTAAATTCACTTTCTCAGTCGATTATGTTCAATTGCTCTTCTTTCAATTCCTTTGATTAATTGATGCAACTACCATGATAATGGCAGTAGATTTCAATGGACTAAGGATTGATGATGATGACATCATCCTTGGTTCACATTCCAACAAATTTGAGTTGCAAATGGTTTCAATAGCTTTGGTCCAAACGGTTTGCAAACCGTTTGGAGGTTTGGATCCCAAACCGTTTAGAGGAGTTGACCGTTTGGATGGATTGACTGTTTGAGGTCAGATCCCTAAATATGTTAGATGATGATCCATTTTATCCAATTGATTAAATCAATACATGGACAATCCTCTAATTAGAAACCCTAATTGGTTAAGTGCTGAAATTGCAATTGTTTAAATTAAAAGTTTGGGTTGATTTGCCCAAACGGTCTCAAGACCGTTTGGAGGTCACCCCAAACGGTCTCAAGACCGTTTGGAGGTCAACCAAGACCATTTGGATGTCTAGGGTTGAGTATGGTTGAGTAATTGAAGAGTTAGAGATATCAAATCAAAATGCAATCAATAGTTATATTGATGATCAAACCAATGAGTTAAACCCTAATTGGATTCCACAACTTTTTAATGAATGATGAGGCAAACGGTCTCAAGAACATTTGGAGGTCATCCAAATGATCTCAAGACTATTTAGAGGTCATTCAAATGACCTCAAGACCGTTTGAGGTCAGGTCATATCATAATTTGATGGTGGTTCATTGGTTTCAATTGGATTAGTTCCACAATGTTAATCATTGATGGTTCCTCGATTCCCAAACCCTAATTTATGGGTTCTTGATTATAAATCCTAGTTCAATTGGGTTCAAAACCCTAATTGATGTTCCAATTGAAGGATGGTTTAATAGTTCAATTGATGAATGAATCAAGAATTCAATTGATAGGCGGTTCAGGGATGGAAACCTTGAATTGGTTAAGTGTTGAAAGACCTTTTTGGTCCATTCGGTTTTGAGAGGGTTTGGACCAAACGGTCTTAAGACCATTTGAGTCCAAACAGTCTCGGTCCAAATGGTATCAAGACCATTTGGGTCCAAATGGTCTCAAACCGTTTGGATACCCAAGCCCAATCGGTTTCAACATTTTTCTTACTTAAACGGTTTCAAGGGCACTTTGCCTAAACGGTTTCAAACCATTTGAACTCTGATAATCCAAGACCGTTTAAAGTATAAGTAAGCAAGACCGTTTGAGGTTCAACATGATTAATCCATTTGTATATCTAATGTAATTGAAGACTCAATTGGTTAATCCACTTGGACACATAATATAATTGAAGATTTAATTGGTCAATTCAATTGGATACCTCATGTAATTGAAGGTTCAATTGATCAAATCTTCTAGACATCCTAGGAGAGGATGAGTGAGAGAGATTCATACATGTAAAACAATCATGTAGCAATCAATCCTAGCACATTCAAAATGAGTGAGGTATACAATTAGGGTATGATCCTCAAGGAAGAGATCATAAAACCCTAATTGAGTTGATTGATGAACTCAAACCCTAATTTAGGGCAATTCTGAGTGAAACCTTAATCTAGGAAGATAATGTGATATGAATTCAGAGTAATGACATGAGTAACCCTAATTCGGGGCATTTTAATGTAAAACCCTGATTGGGATGAATAGTAAACCCTAATTGTGGGTTATTAAATATAAACCCTAATCTAGGGTGATGCGATGTGAATAGTAAACCCTAATTTTAAATAGGGTGAAGGTATGTGAAACCCTAATTCTAGATTATACTTGAATAGCATGGAACTGAAATATGATTGAAATATTTGTTATCATCTGTACTAACCATGCAGGTATACTGAGATGATGAACATAGCCAGGTATGAGATATGATGCTTTATTTATTGAAATTATTTATTGAGCCTTGTGTGCCATAATATGCTTTGTTACTTAGTAAGAGGTAACAAGAGAGTTAATGGGCCTCAAGTGCTAGATGAGATGCTTGTATAGCAAGTGTCATGTGTACCTTGGTCAAATGACCTGAAGGTGATAGTTACCTGGAAAAGTGGTAACAGTGCTCAGTGATGAGCTAAGGGTTTAAATACCCAAAACCATATGTTTATGACATTGAGTTTGAAATGAGGGACCAAGATCCCAATGTCTTAAAGACTGAGAAATAATTGATAAAAATAGCACATGTTTCTTTATAGCATTTGTCCTAATAAGTTATGTTTGAAAACTTGACTTATGCTAAAAGAATATGATAATGTACTTAATTAATCAAGTAAAAGCTATTCATGTAGTGCTCTGACCATAGATCCATCATCGTCAGTAGTTGGTGATGGTGAAACAGGTTTTCTTATGAGATCTCTTGGAGTTCGCATATTTTTGAATATGTGGGGGTCAATGGGTGAAAATATTTGTACGTCCTAATGGGGGAATTGATGGAAGGTAAACATTAAACCTCTCAATCCTTCATTAAATGTTCAGAGATGGATGTATCACGAATCACCGATGATGTTAATGCTGGATCGATGGAGGTAAAACATGAAATCTCTTGATTGCGAAGAGAGTATAGCTGCCACTGTAACTCTATAGCAAGATGCCACTATACCCTGGCAATCTATGTAGAAGAGACACAAGATGTCCTACATGTGATATCGCACTGACCAAGATGTGGGAAGTCATGGAAGCCGGCTCTTCCATTGACTTTGTATGGTACCAATTTCAATTTTGCAATGGTCGGTTGGAGTATGAGCGGTATACCTCATCTCCTCAGAGCTTAAATATGTTTGAAAAATGTAATCAGCCGTGTAGCGTATTTGCATAAGATTGAAATACCAGAATCACTGGTTGATGTTATCCTATTTAGCATGTCTTTGATACATAAATGTTACTTATGTTCTTAAATTCCTTACTGAATAAGAGACATGCTGCTTTGTCAAGTTATAGCTGAAATACTTGAATAGGAATGTTGCTCTAATCTGCATAGATATTGATTTATCTGCCATTAAAGTATATTATCCCACTACTCAGTTTATTTCTATTAAACTGCAATAATAATGTTTTCAGCGGAGAGTTATATCTCTCACTGGGGCAATTGTATAATTGTCTCACCCCTGTGGGATCCAACATTTTTAGGTAGACACAAACAAAGAGGCAGAACCTCTGTAGCAGGGGAAGAGCAGCAGCAACAACAGTAGGGACAACCGTGATATCCCAGGTGGGGATACTGGTGGTAATGTTTTGGAATAGATAGTCCTATGTGTCATCACTATATTCTCAGGTCCTAGGAGTCAGTAAATAGTGTTTTTATAATCGATCTGAGATTTTGGTTTGATGCTTTGAGGATTCTGTTACTTGTGTTGTTTAGCAAAGTAATGATGTGTATATATCCCTCGAGGAGAGATGGTACATGAAATGTACAATGTGGACCAGTATGTAAATATAATATTGTGGTTCTTGTTTACAGAGTTTTCTGGTTATGGATCTTTTTACAAAATGGTTTTAATTTTTAGTGATTTTCAGTAATTCTGCTACTAACGATTGCTTCCGCATTAGTTAATCTTGTTTTTATAAGTTGGATGCCACAAATTAGTGGTATCAGAGCTCTAGGTTTGCTGAGTCTACAGAGACATAGGATTAAGGTTGTTGAGTCTGTTCTAGTGTCTTCCAGTTTATCTAATAGTGTCTTCTGCTCATATAGGTGGAGAAGAACTTAAAGATGTCTAGATCACATGATGAACATGCTGCTGAGAGCAGCATTGCTACACCAGGAGGAGGTGTAAGAGACCAAGATAGGGAGGAGCCCATACCTGAACAACCCTAGTTCAATCAATCAGATATGGGGAACCCAGCCTTCCAAGCCATGTTTGGACAGTTTATGGCAGCTATGACCCATATGACTGATAGGATGCCACTACCTACACCTAGGGCACCTACCCACCATGAAGGACAGGGGGCGGCAAGACATTTGAATGACTTCTCTAGGTTGGAGCCACAGAATATAATGGAACAGCTGACCCAGCTGATGCAGATTTATGGTTGACGGAGCTGGAGAAAGCTTTTAGAATTCTAAACATTCTAGAAGCTGAGAAGGTGAGGCATGTTGTATACCTTCTGAAGGGGAGCGTTGGTCATTGGTGGACCATAGAGGAAGGTAAAAGACTAGGAGTTGAAGTCGGATGGGATGAATTCCGACGTGAATTTGTCGCTAGATACTTTCCTAAGATGTATCTAGATGATAACATCTCTTAATTTGAGAGGTTGAGGCAAGGACAGATGAACATTAGCGAATATGAAGCTAGGTTCATGGAGTTGTTGTGGTTCTATCCGCACATGGCAGCTACTGATGAGGAGAGGATTTGGCACTTCGAGAAGGGGTTGAATGCTGAATTAACCACTCCTGTGTCTGCTCTGGAGAATAGGGAAAGATTTGCCACTTTTGTGGAGTCTGTGAGGCGGATAGAGAGGTTTGTGATTGAAAAGAGACAGACCAGTAATAAGAAAGTATACCCTCAGTTTCAGGAACATAGGTCTGAGAGTTTCAACAAGTCGAGATTCTCTGCACCACCACCACCAAGGTTTAATACCCTGACGCAGTGGATGTCAAGTAGGGGTAGGGGCCATAGTTTTCTTCCAAGTAGGGCCCCCAGTACAGCATCAGCATCAGTGACAGGGCCACCCAGGCAGAGTTTGGGAAGTTACAACTGCTATTAGTGTGGGAGGTCAGGACACTTGAAGAGGGATTGTCCTGAGAAAGTCAGAACTGTAACTCAACCCCAGAGGCAGAGTCAGCAAGGCTCACAGAGGCGACAGTTCAGTAATAACGCTAGAGGATGTGGACAAGCATCCCAAGCTGGATCGTCGGCACCCAACAACCAAGCACAGGGTCAACCGCAAGCAACGGCGAGGTTCTATGCTATGAACTAGCCTGAAGAAGTAGTCAACCCTCGGGTTGTGACAGGTCAGATGGAACTATTTTATTCTGATATGTCTTCATTCTGCTTCGTATCTATATTAATTGATCTGGGTGCTATGCATTCTTTTATCACTTGAGAAGTGATTCATGACTGCAACATGATTGTTAGTCATAGAACAGATAGTTTGATGCTAGAAACCCCTTTGCTGGGATCTGCAGTGTTGCGGGAGGTTTGTTCTCCCTGTACTCTTTCTTTTTCTAAACATCGCATCCAAGTGGATCTTATACCACTTGAGATGCAGGGATTTGATATAATACTAGGGATGGACACCTTAGAGAAGTATAAGGTTGTCTTGGATTGTGGTTCCAAGCAGGCTGTGTTCACAGACAACAATGACACATGGATCTTTCAGGGAGATAGAAAGATTCTTCCAACTTGTCTCGTGTCATCTTTGGTAGCTAAAAAGTTGATGAGACAGGGATGCTTTGCATTCTTGGCACATGTGGTAGATACCACAATGGAGAGCCCTCATCCTTTTGAAGTTCTGGTAGTCAGGGAATTTGAAGATGTATTTCTTGAAGAACTTCTAGGTGTACCTCCATCCCGAGAGATCGATTTTGAGATTAATCTGATCCTGGGCACGCAACCCATAGCACAAACCTCATATAGAATGGCACCTGCTGAAATGGCAGAGCTCAAAAAACAACTACAGGAGTTGCTTGAGAAGGGTTTTATCCGACCAAGTACTTCACCATGGGGTGCTCTAGTTCTCTTTGTTAAGAAGAAGGATGGGTCGATGCGGTTATGCATTGACTACAGACAGTTAAATAAAGTAACCATAAAGAACAAGTATCCTCTACCAAGGATCGATGACTTGTTTGATCAGTTGTGTGGTGCAACTATCTTTTCTAAGATAGATCTTAGGTCAGGATACCATCAGTTGCGCATTAAGGAGAGTGATATACCTAAGTCTTCCTTTAGGACAAGGTATGGTCACTATGAGTTCATAGTTATGTCGTTTGGACTAACTAATGCACCAGCTGCATTTATGGAACTCATGAATAGAATCTTTCAACCTTTTCTTGATCAGTGTGTAGTCGCCTTCACAGATGACATCTTGATATATAGTAGAGATGCTCAGCAACATGAGCAGCACCTCCGTCAGGCTTTGACTTTGCTAAGAGAGCATAGGTTATATGCTAAGTTTAGCAAATGTGAGTTCTGGTTACTAGAAGTTTCTTTTCTAGGACACGTAATATCTGCTTCAGCTATTCGTGTTGATCCTAAGAAGGTAGAATTTATCATGTAATGGGAACATCCAAAGACACTGATGGAGATTCGCAGTTTCCTAGGGCTGGCAGGCTATTAGAGGAGGTTCATCAAGAACTTCAGTTCTATATCCTTACCCCTAACCAAGTTGACCAGGAAGGAGGTTCCTTTTGTCTGGAATGACAAGTGTCAACATTCTTTTCAGTTGCTGAAAGAGAAGTTAACTAGTGCACCTGTGTTAGTGTTACCTGAGCAAGGAAAGGGGTACATAGTATTTTGTGATGCATCCAAGAAATTTCTAGGATGTGTGTTGATGTAGGATAAACAAGTGATTTCTTTTGCTTCTCGACAGCTTAAGAAACACGAGGAAAATTATCCGACACACGATCTAGAGCTAGCTGTTGTGGTCCATGCTTTGAAGATCTAGAGACATTTCTCTATGGATAAACATTCCAGATATTCACAGACCATAAGAACCTAAAGTATATCTTCTCATAGCATGAGTTGAACATGGGACAGCGCTGCTGGATGGAATTAATCAAGGACTACGACTATACAATTGATTATCATCCAGGGAAGGCTAATGTGGTAGCTGATGCATTAAGTAGAAAATCAGCAACACCAGTCTTAGGAAAGGCACATTTAAACTCTTTAGTGTGCTTCAAAAGAGATATGCTTATCTCCTTAAGGCAAGACAATGTACACCTTGAAGTGTCATTGTTAGCCGGACTATTAGCTGAGATGCAAGTAAAACCTACTCTGAGGCAGCAGATTAAAGAAGCACAGTAAACTGATACTGTGATTCAACAGATCAGGTCAGAGTATGGTAGTGAGAAACGAGATGGCTTTCATGAGTCAGATGATCAGGTAGTCTGTTACCATGGTAGGATGGTAGTACCTGATGTTGATAACTTAAGAAAGTTAGTTCTGGAAGAAGCTCATTCTTCGATGTATGTTATGCATCCAGGGAGCACCAATATGTATCATAACTTAAAAGATATGTATTGGTGGCCTGGTTTGAAGAAAGATGTGGTTGAGTTTGTTATGTGGTGTCCGGTGTGTCAGCAAGTTAAAGCTGAACATCAGAATCCCGCAAGAATAATGCATCCTCTGCCTATACCGCAGTGGAAATGGGATCATGTAACCATGGACTTTGTGGTTGGTTTGCCTAGAACAGCCAAAAGTCATGATTCCATTTGGGTGATAGTTTATGGGTTGACAAAGACAGCACATTTCTTACCTGTCAAAACAACCTACACAGCTGAGAAGCTTGCACAGATATACATAGATGAGATAGTGTGGCTGCACGGGGTTCCAGCCACTATTGTTTCTGATAGAGGTCCCCAGTTTACGAGTCGTTTTTGGGAATGACTCCATAAAGATTTGGGTACGTAGTTAAGGTTTAGTACAGCCTTTCATCCACAGACAGACGGACAATCTGAGAGGAACATACAAACCTTGGAGGACTTGCTTAGGGCATGTGTCCTTCAGTTTGTAGTAAGTTGGGATCTACACCTGAGCCTGATAGAATTTGCTTATAATAATAGCTATCAACACAGTATTGAGATGGCACCATATGAAGCTTTGTATGGTAGACGTTGTAGATCTCCTTTATGTTGGTATGAAATAGGGGAGTATCAACTCTTGGGTCCTGAGCTAGCACAGCAAACAATTGAGAAGATTAAAGTGATACAACAACAGTTGAAAGTTGCCCAGGATAGACAGAAATCTTATGTTGATAAGCGTCGTAGACCCTTAGAATTCCAAGTTGGAGACAAAGTATACCTCAAGGTCTCACCTTGGAAAGGAATCCTGAGATTTGGAAAGAAGGGGAAGTTAGCTCCTAGATTTATGGGACCTTATCTGATCATTGAAAGGATGGGAAAGGTAGCCTATAAGCTGGAGTTACCATCTGAGTTACATAGATTGCACCCAGTATTCCATATCTCTATGCTGAGAAACTGTCATCCTGACACTGAGTTAGTTCTACAACCTATGGAGGTAGAATTAAATGATGATATATCTTATGTTGAAGGACTTGTGTTGGTTCTTGACAGAAGAATTAAAAAGCTAAAAAAGAAAGACATTTGTCTTGTAAAAGTTCTCCGGCATCACCATGGCATTGAAGAGGCTACGTGGGAGCTAGAGGATGAAATGAGGAGGAAATATCCTACTCTTTTCTCTTAATGTTTTCGTTGATGATTTTGGGGACGAAATCCTTGTAAGGGGTGGATAACTTGTAACATCCCTGACTTGGGTTATGCTCTAACCCTAGGTGTTTTGTTTAATAAAGATAATTATATGCTTGATATTATCTTTTGGAAAGTAATTAAGGCTCAATAGGAACTTATATTTCAATTTTAGTCCATTTTGAATAATGTTGAAAGTAATGTTTTACTTATTTTGGACTAAAGCACAAATTACCCAAGTTAAGGGGTTAAATTGCAAATTGTGCATGATAATATGTTCCTCATGAGTTGAAGCATCATGGGAATGAAGATGATGCAGAGGTATGGCTAGTGAAAGCCTGAGCACCAAGAAAGAGTTGATAAAGCAATGTTTGTGCATTAAAACCTAGTTTTGGTGTAATGTGCAAATTACCCAAAACCTAGGGTTCAATATGCAATTTACCACTTCAATGAGGTCCCTAATATTCTTGGTACCTTTTAGAGGCAAGAAAATGAGAGGGTCATCTCATTTAAGCTACTTTGAAGGAGAGAGAATCTTGATATTAAAATAATCAAGATTTAAGCATAATTGAAATAATGCAAAAATAATTATATTAAATGGATTGCCCTTCAACCAAAATTGTGTTGGTTGAAATCCACACATATGGACGTCCTTGTGCCTTTTAAAGGCAAAGGAAATATCAACGTGAGTGGAGAACCCACTTCAACGTTAAGGTGCTTAATTTCTTTTCCCTTAATTCTTGGATAATGGAAGGGAGTTCGGTGGTGATAAAGATGCCTTTGCATGCAAGGAATCAAGGGGGGAGAGGTGGCACCAATTTTGGATTTAAAAGAATTTACATGAGGCATTTTCTCTCTCATTGATTTTCTTATAAAAACACCCTTTACCACTCAAACCAAGGACTTTTTCAAATCCACTTCTTCTCTTTGCTTGCAAAAATGATCAAGGAAGCTAGGAGCAGCAGGAAGATGACCCCCAACCTGTTGGTAAGCTTCTTGACCTTCGTTCGTCTTGATTTCATGGTGGAAATCACAAATCAATGCATGATTTCTTCTTATCTCAACCCCATCTTTACTTCTAACCATTCCTTTTCACTCAAAAGCCTGAGGAACGAACCTTGTGGTGTGGAAAAGCTTCTTCCACCATTGTTGACATGAAGCTCCAAGATTTGAAGCTCAATTGGAGGCGGGTTATATAACTTGAACCCCTATTCATTGTTATTAAATTCACTTTCTCACTCGATTATGTTCAGTTTCTCTTCTTTCAATTCCTTTGATTAATTGATGCAACTACCATGATAATGGCAGTAGATTTCGATGGACTAAGGCTTGATGATGATGACATCATCCTTGGTTCACATTCCAGCAAATTTGAGTTGCAGACGGTTTCAATAGCTTTGGTCCAAACGGTTTCACCAAACTATTTGGAGACCAAACGGTTTGCAAACCGTTTGGAGGTTTGGATCCCAAACTGTTTAGAGGAGTTGACCATTTGGATGGGTTTACCGTTTTAGGTCAGATCCCTAAAACATGTTGGATGATGATCCAATTAATTAAATCAATACATGGACAATCCTCCAATTAGAAACCCTAATTGGTTAAGTGTTGAAATTGCAATTGTTTAAATTAAAAGTTTGGGTTGATTTGCCCAAACGGTCTCAAGACCGTTTGGAGGTCACCCCAAATGGTCTCAAGACCATTTGGAGGTCAACGAAGACCGTTTGTAGGTCTAGGGTTGAGTATGGTTGAGTAATTGAAGAGTTAGAGATATCAAATCGAAATGCAATCAATAGTTATATTGATGATCAAACCAATGAGTTAAACCCTAATTGGATTCCACAACTTTTTAATGAATGATGAGGCAAACGGTCTCAAGACCGTTTGGAGGTCATTCAAATGATCTCATGACCGTTTAGAGTTCATCCAAATGACCTCAAGACCGTTTAAGGTCAGGTCATATCACAATTTGATGGTGGTTCATTGGTTTCAATTGGATTAGTTCCACAATGTTAATCATTGATGGTTCCTCGATTCCCAAACCCTAATTTATGGGTTCTTGATTATAAATCCTAGTTAAATTGGGTTCAAAACCCTAATTTATGGTCCAATTGAAGGATGGTTTAATAGTTCAATTGATGAATGAATCAAGAATTCAATTGATAGGTGGTTCAGGGATGGAAACCTTGAATTGGTTAAGTGTTGAAAGACCTTTTTGGTCCATTTGGTTTTGAGAGGGTTTGGACCAAAAGGTCTAAAGACCGTTTGAGTCCAAACGGTCTCAAGACCGTTTGGGTCCAAACGATCTCAAACCTTTTGGAGACCCAAGCCCAATCGGTTTCAACATTTTTCTTACTTAAACGGTTTCAAGGGCACTTTGCCTAAACGGTTTCAAACTGTTTGAACTCTAATAATCTATGACCGTTTAAGGTCTAAGTAAGCAAGACCGTTTGAGGTTCAACATGATTAATCCATTTGGATATCTAATGTAATTGAAGACTCAATTGGTTAATCCACTTGGACACATAATATATGTGGCGACCGTCTCGCGAAAACATGATTAACTAATGCGGAAGTGAATTATTTACAGCAGATTACTGAAAATCACTGAAAATTAAAACTTTTTCAAAGAGATCCATTCACAGGAAAACTCTTTAATGAAGAACCAAAGTATTTCAAATTCATCCTGGTTCACAAGTACACAACCTGTACCATTCCTTCTCAAAGATTACAACATCAACTGTCTTATAAACATTATATACAGACAGTATACGAATCTCGAGGTGTCAAGACAAAACCTCAGATTGATTCATAAGACACTGACTAAAAACTCCGAGGACCTGAGAGTACAGAGACGACACATAGGACTACTATCTGTATGAATAGACCGATAATATCTCCACCTGAGATCTTATTGTTGTCCCTGCTATTGTTGTTGCTCTTTCCTTGTTCTAGGATTTCTGCTTTGTCTCCCATGCATACCTAAAAATGTTTCCCACGGGGGTGAGACAATTGAAAATTGCCCCAGCGAGAGATATAACTCTCCGCCAAAAACATTGTTATTATAGTTTATTAAATTAAAACTGAGCAGGGGTTACTTTTACATTATCAGGCAGAATTATTCATCATAGAATAGAATAAGATAATCTCCATTCTCAAGGAGGTCATTGCATCTACCCATGGTAGATAAGTAATTCATCTGTCTACCTTGCAGAGAATATAAAGAAACATAATTAACATTTATCCACTAAGGAATGCACAAAGAAATGCAACATCAGCCAATGAATCTCCATATTCAATCCTTAAGCAAACATGCTATACAGATGATTACATTTTACAATCACACTTATGCTCTGAGGAGATGAGGTATACCGCTCATACTCCAACCGACCACTGCTAGGAGTCAAAATCGGTACCATACATAGGTCAATGGAAGAGTCGGACTCCAAGACCTCATTCGTCTCGGTCATTATGAGACCACATGCAGGACATCTCATGTCTCTACTAACTAGCTAGCCAGGGTATACTGGCACCTTCACTACAGAGTTACAGCGTCAACTGCACTCTCATCGCTAATCGAGAGATTTCTTGTTTATCTCCTCGATCCAACATTAAGTATCATTGGGAGATGTGTACACCATCTAACCCAATCATCGGGAGATTCATGATACATCCATCCCGACATATTCATGAAGGATTGAGAGGTTTCTTGTTTACCTTCCAACAATCTCTTCAAGAGGACGTAAGGATATTTTCGCCCATTTACCCCCACATATTCAAAATATGCGCTCCGGGTTTTACCGCGGGCACCCGTTTCACCATCACCTATTCCTGACGATGATGGATCTATGGTCATAGCACTACATGAATAGATTTTACTTGATTTATTAAGTACATTCTCATATTCTTTTAGCATCAGCCAAGTTCTCAAACAAGACTTATTACAACAATGCTATAAAGAGACATGTATTACTTTCATCAGATATTTTATCAGTCTTTCAAAGACCCTGGGAACTCAGTCCCTCATTTCAATACTGGGAATTCTCATCCCTTCCCATTCTCATCACCATAATCATATGGCTCTGGGTATTTAAACCCTTCACTCATCATTGAGCATCATTACCATTTATTAGGTAACTATCACCTTCAGGTCATCTGACCAAGGTATACATGATACTTGTTACCCAAGCATCACACATGGCTCATCAGGCCACTGCACATCTTGTCGCCTCTCACTAGGCAACAACTTATTCACATGGATCACAAGGCCATTCACATCTTGTCACCTCTCACTAGGCAACAACTTATTCAAAGATATCATAAATATTTATTCAAGATCATTAGTCTCATCATATAGCATTAATGATCATTAGTTCAAGGTATGAGTTCATTTCTCATCCTCATCATGGTATGACTACATCATACTCATCATTTGGGCTTAACCCCATTTTCAAGGTGCATTAATTAACACTCATCAAGTGCAACAACTCATTACATTTCATTGTAATAGTTGCATATCACACTTCGTATATTTCTTACCCAATTATTTTGGATTTGGAGTATATCAAGGTATATAAACCCTGAAGTTCTAAATGTGATAACCATCATGTCTTGATGTATCATTTTCTCATCATTTCAGACCCTCTTGAGTTAACCAACTTTATCATGTATTAAGGTATTTCCCCTCTTAATACAACACATCACTAACTCTCACCTTTAGCATATAATGCATAGGCCACACATTAGAATTGTCCAATTATCTTTAATGATATGGGCTTATTTAATGCTAAAGACATTTCTTACAATAAGGTTGCTTATAATCAACCACATGAAATGCTCCACCTTTATAAGGCCATTCCTCTTGTTTCATCATTAGGGTTTCTCTATACCCTTACTTAAGATTAGGATTATGATTCATTATCACATTGCCCAAGATTAGGGCTTTATGTAATATGACTTCACATTAGAGTCCCATTTACCTTCACCCTTCTTAGGGCCTCTCATCACAACATAGCATTGGAGCTTCATGTGATGTCAACTCTTAATCAGGGTTTCTCATGGAATCACCCTCAACTAGGAATTCACATGGAATCACCCTCAACTAGGGTTTCACATGGAATCACTCACAATTTGGGTTTACTATTCATCTCCTTTAGGATTTCATTCAATTATCCATAATTAAAGATTCATTGTTCATCCCAATTAGGGTTTTACATATCATTTCCCTAAATTGGAGTTTCACACATCACTACCCTAGATTAGGGTTATATCCTCACCCTGGATTAGGGTTACATTTAGAATTTCCCTCAATTAGGGTTAGAATTCAATAACCCTGTCAATTAGGGTATATATTCATGATTAGGGTTTCATGATCTCTCTACTTAAGGATCATACCCTTAATCACCACATGAATTATATTCATGTTATGAATTCATGCTAACATCATCTCAACTTGATAAGGTCATATCATCCCTTCAATCAAGTACATACAACTATGAATGACATAGTGTATCAAGTCATTGATCCTTTAAGTAGTTAGGGTTCATCCCTTAATTGGAACTAATCACTTGGGTACTATTAGGGTTTCAACCTTTGTACCTTCATTGATTATCATTACTAATCATCATTGGATCAATGAATCATTCATCATCTTAATTCTCAAAAGATTCAATCACATTGGGCCTTAATTACATAAGGTATCCAATTGAATTGACCAATTGAATCTTCAATCACAATAGGTGTCCAAGTGGATTAACCCATTGAATCCTCAATCAACCTTGACTACTTGATCCCCAAACGGTCTTGGTCTTTCAAAGTTCAAACGGTTTGAAACCGTTTGGTAAAGGTGGTGCTTGAGACCGTTTGCCCAAGCAAGTAGGTGAAGACCGTTTGCCCAAGTTTGACTTTTGAAACCGCATGGGCACAAACGGTTTGGGATCGTTTGGTCCCAAACGGTCTTGAGACCGTTTGGTCCAAACCTCCTCAAAACCGCATGGACCAAAGATGGTCTCAACTACACCAATCGGTTTAGGGTTCTCAATATTGATTCCTTCAATCATTGAATTCATGGAACCAATCATCAATTGGACATATCCTCATACTTCAATTGAGTTAAATATGTCAACCTTCAACTGATTTTACCCTCAATTGACCCTCAATTAGTCCTCAATTAGGGTTTGAATCAATTGAATTAGGGTTTGGAATCGATGATCCTTCAACACTAATCAAGACAAGATTAGTTACTTTGAAACCATTGAACCATCATCCAAATTGAACATGACCTGACCCCAAACGGTATTGATGTCATTTGGATGACCACCAAACGGTCTTAGGACCGTTTTCTCATCACATCATCAAAATCCAAGTCAACCAATTAGGGTTTGGATCATTGGATTGATCACCAAATCAGCATTTGATTACACTTTAACTTAGTATCATTGGATCATAAATTTCTTAACCATACTCACCCCTAGACCTCCAAACGGTCTTGGGTGACCTCCAAACGGTATTGAGACCGTTTGGCTCATCCAACCCTTGGATTGTAGTGAAAACTCATTAGGATTTGAGCCATAGAGTTGATCATCAAATCAGCACTTAGTTGCAAAGTGATTTGATACCTTGGGACCTTCAATTGATCAACTATACTTAACCCCAGACCTCCAAACGGTATTGGGTGATCCCCAAACTGTTTTGAAACCGTTTGGGTGATCCCCAAATGGTTTTGAAACCGTTTGGGCTAATCAACCCAAAATCTCAAATCAACTCATTGGAATTTCAGCACTAATTTCAATTAGGGTTTGCCCAATTGATTAGCCTTCATCTCATGATTTCTTGGGAATTAATCCATAAAATTTGGTGGGTTATTAACCAACATCATTAGTAACAGTAATATAAAACGGTCAACCCTTGATCAACTCACTCAAACGGTTTTGAAACCGTTTGCCCAAAAAGGCAAAATAAATCAAGTTGAAAATCAGCACTTAATCCAATTAGGCTTTGCCTAATTGATTAGCCTTCAACTCATGATTCCTTTGGAACTAATCCATAAAATTTGGTGAGTTATTAAACAACATCATTAGGAACAGTAATATCAAACGGTCAACCCTTGTTCAAGTCACTCAAACGGTTTTGAAACCGTTTTCCCAAACAGTTAAATTAATCAAGCTGAAAAATCAGCACTTAATCCAATTAGGTTTGCCTAATTAATTAGCATTCAACTCACGATTCCTTGGGAGTTAACCCATCAAATTTGGTGAGTCATTAACCAACATAATTAGGAACATTAATCTCAAACTTTCAACCCTTGGTCAACTCACTCAAATGGTTTTGAAACCATTTTCTCCCAAACGGTTTCAAACTATTTGCTCTCAAACAGTTGGGTGAAACCACATGAGCAATTAACTCAAAACCGTATGAACCATGATTTCTTTGGAAAAAGTATCCAAGATGATGTCATCATCATCTACCTTCGTCCCTGAAGTTCTAACAACTTCTGATTTCATGAAATAACCATTTTCAACCAGCAATAATTAAACAATATAATGAAGGAATCATTGAAATTGCAAGATTAATGGTTGAATAACAATGAAAAAGGGTTCAAGTTATGAAACCGGCCTCCAATTGATCTCCAAATCTCCATGTCCACGGCAACAATGGTGGATGCAACTCCATTCACCATTCCAAGGCTCGTCCTCAAGGTTTGAGTGAAAAGGAATGGTTAGAATTGGAGAGGAGATCGAAATAGGAAGAAATCCATAATTTATTTTCGATTTCCACCATGGAATCAAGGTGAAATGGATCAAGAACCTTACCAACAGGTTGGGAGTCGTCCTCCTGATCCTCCCAAGCTCCCTTGGTCGTTTCCCAAGCAAGGAGAAGAAGTGGGGTCGAAAAAACCTTCCATTTGGCTTGTAAAGGGTCTTTTTATAAGAAATTCAAGGAGAGAGAAAGTACTTTGCAAAAATCCAATTATTCCCAAAAATGTGGCCGCCTCCTCCCCCTTATCTTCCTTAGGGGAGAGGCTATCTTGTTTGCCTCTTATCCCTCTCAATTATCCATGATTTAAAGAAAAGTAAATTAAGCACCTTAAATCATATTATCTTAATATCCATATGTGAGTGGATATTTCTTTTTCTTATAAAATTGTGTGTGAGTTATCCACTCCCTTGGATATTTTCGTGGTCCTTGCAAGGCTCAAGGACGTCACACACACATATGAATCCAACCATTTTGGTTTTGGTTGAAGGCCCTTTAATTAATACATTTATTTTTGTCCTAAATCGAGTTAGGGTTTCAATTAGGATTAAATCTTGATTATTTTAATATCAAGATTCTCTCTCCTCCAACTTAATTCAAATGAGGCGCCCCTCTCATTTTATTTGCTCTACATGATGCCAAGAAATATTAGGGACCTTATTGAAGTGGTAATTTGCATATTGAACCCTAGGTTTTGGGTAAATTGCACTTTACACCAAAACTAGGTTTTAATGCACAAACATTGCTTTATCAGCTCTTTCTTGGTATCCAGGCTTCCATAAGCCACACCTCAGCATCATATTCACTCTCATGATGCTTCAACACATGAGGAACATATTATCATGCACAATTTGCACTTAAACCCCTCAACTTGGGTATTTTGCACATTAGTCCAAAATAAACAAAACATTAATTTCAACAATGTTCAAAAAGGACTAGAATTGCAACATAAGTTCCTCTTGAGGCCTAATTACTTTTCATAAGATGAGATTAAGCATTTAATCACATTTCTTAACCACAACACCTAGGGTTAAAGTATAACCCAGGTCAAGGTTGTTACAATATAATTGAAGATTTAATTGGTCAATTCAATTGGATACCTCATGTAATTGAAGGTTCAATTGATCAAATCTTTTGGACATCCTAGGAGAGGATGAGTGAGAGAGATTCATACATGTAAAACAATAATGTAGCAATCAATCCTAGCACATTCAAAACGAGTGAGGTATACAATTAGGGTATGATCCTCGAGGAAGAGATCATAAAACCCTAATTGAGTTGATTGATGAACTCAAACCCTAATTTAGGGCAATTCTGAGTGAAACCTTAATCTAGGAAGATAATGTGATATGAATTTAGAGTAATGACATGAGTAACCCTAATTATGGGCATTTTAATGTAAAACCCTAATTGGGATGAATAGTAAACCCTAATTGTGGGTTATTAAATATAAACCCTAATCTAGGGTGATGTGATGTGAATAGTAAACCCTAATTTTAAATAGGGTGAAGGTGTGTGAAACCCTAATTCTAGATTATACTTGAATAGCATGGAACTAAAATATGATTGAAATATTTGTTATCATCTGTACTAACCATGCAGGTATACTGAGATGATGAACATAGCCAGGTATGAGCTATGATGCTTTATTTATTGAAATTATTTATTGGGCCTTGTGTGACATAATATGCCTTGTTACTTAGTAAGAGGTAACAAGAGAGTTAATGGGCCTCAAGTGCCAGATGAGATGCTTGTATAGCAAGTGTCATGTGTACCTTGGTCAAATGACCTGAAGGTGATAGTTACCTGGAAAAGTGGTAACAGTGCTCAGTGATGAGATGAGGGTTTAAATACCCAGAACCATATGTTTATGACATTGAGTTTGAAATGAGGGACCGAGATCCCAATGTCTTAAAGACTGAGAAATAATTGATGAAAATAGTACATGTTTCTTTATAGCATTTGTCCTAATAAGTTATGTTTGAAAACTTGACTGATGCTAAAAGAATATGATAATGTACTTAATTAATCAAGTGAAAGCTATTCATGTAGTGCTCTGACCATAGATCCATCATCGTCAGTAGTTGGTGATGGTGAAACAGGTTTTCTTACGAGATCTCCTGGAGTTCGCATATTTTTTAATATGTGGGGGTCAATGGGCGAAAATATCTGTACGTCCTAATGGGGGAATTGATGGAAGCTAAACTTTAAACCTCTCAATCCTTCATTAAATGTTTTGGTATGGATGTATCATGAATCTCCCGATGATGTTAATGTTGGATCGATGGAGGTAAAACATGAAATCTCTCGATTGCGAAGAGAGTACAGCCGCCACTGTAACTCTATAGAGAGATGCCACTATACCCTGGCAATCTATGTAGCAGAGACACAAGATGTCCTGCATGTGATCTCGTACTGATCGAGATGTAGGAAGTCATGGAAGCTGGCTCTTCCATTGACTTTGTATGGTACCAATTTCAATTTTGCAATGGTCGGTTGGAGTATGAGCGGTATACCTCATCTCCTCAGAGCTTAAATATGTTTGAAAATGTAATCATCCGTGTAGCGTATTTGCATAAGATTGAAATACGAGAATCACTGGTTGATGTTATCCTATTTAGCATGTCCTTGATACATAAATGTTACTTATGTTCTTAAATTCCTTACTAAATAAGAGACAAGTTGCCTTGTCAAGTTATAGCTGAAATACTTGACTAGGAATGTTGCTCTAATCTGCATAGATATTGATTTATCTGCCATTAAAGTATATTATCCCACTGCTCAGTTTATTTCTATTAAACTACAATAATAATATTTTCGGTAGAGAGTTATATCTCTCATTGGGGCAATTGTATAATTGTCTCACCCCTGTGGGATCTAACGTTTTAGGTAGACGCAGACAAAGAGGCAGAACCTCTGTAGCAGGGGAAGAGCAGCAGCAACAACAGCAGGGACAACCGTGATATCCCAGGTGGGGATACTTGTGGTCAAGTTTTAGAATAGATAGTCCTATGTGTCGTCTCTATACTCTCAGGTCCTAGGAGTCAGTAAATAGTGTTTTTATAATCGATCTGAGATTTTGGTTTGATGCTTCGAGGATTTTGTTACTTGTGCTATTTAGCAAAGTAATGATGTGTATATATCCCTCGAGGAGAGATGGTACATGAAATGTACAATGTGGACCAGTATGTAAATATAATATTGTGGTTCTTATTTACAGAGTTTTCTGGTTATGGATCTTTTTATAAAATGGTTTTAATTTTTAGTGATTTTCAGTAATTCTGCTGCTAACGATCACTTCCGCAAATCTTGTTTTTATAAGTTGGACTCCATACTCTTATATATATATATATATATATATATATATATATATATATATATATATATATATATATAGAGAGAGAGAGAGAGAGAGAGAGAGAGTCGGGCTAGAATACACTCAAGTAGTTTTTCATGATGCAATGTTTTTTTCAAAAATCTAATCCATTGATCTTCTTAATCATCTTGTGAAGAACTCATATTCAAAATTTGAGCACGTTTGGACATTTATAGGTCATGTTATAAAGACCGCAAAAAATTATGCATTTCAAATTAGTTTTGTGCGTCAATTTTGTTGCCTTCGAATGAGTGACTTACACTCATCCAAATGGGCTCAAATTTTGTATGCGGCCTAATTATAGTATGACAATGAAGATTAATGGTTTACATTTTGCAAAAAAATAGTCTTGATATGCAAACACACTTGAGTGTAGTGTGATCTGTACACTCGAGTATATTCTAGCCTAACTATATACATACATACATATATATATATATATATATTGACTCGAGTTTTTAGCAGTATGTCGTTGTTTGTATATGGCATGTATATGTGGAATACATATTTTGCAAATAGGTTATGGCCTCGTCCACTGGACAGATATGTAAATACCTGATATGGTATGTGCTTATATGTAGATTGTTGGACTTATATGTAAAAGTTTATGGACATGTTTGCAATGTTTAAATCGGTTTTAATTTATCCTCTTTTCTGGCTATGTGGTTAATTAGTTGTTGATCGTGTGTTTTGTTTTGAGTAATCTCATTTAGCGTGACAGGGTGTCACAGTTGTTGCCTATCACTAGGAGGACAAGGTCAACTGTTGTTTGTGATGATCAACCAGGAGCTACTGCTAATGTTTTCCGGGTGCAACTTGAAGAAAGACACACCCTACTGCGAGGGTATAGTCAATGGACTTCCTCCAGAACTAGGTATGACCTCACAAATTATCCTTCCCATTACATAGTTATTGACGTGATCGTCTGTCAAAGGGGAATATGGTAGATAAATTTTTATTTTTACTGCCTATTATGTAGTCATATTTCTCTATAATATATAGTTATTTATAGAGACTAGGCATTTAACCTCCATGTAACTTACCTAAAAAGCAGTCATCAACTATTGACTTAGACAAATCAACACATAAGAGTTTCTCTAGAAAAAATATAGATACCTAGCAAGAGATAAGCAACTCAAGTATTGACAACCAACTAACCTTTTCTTGTGATAGCTATAAAAGTGAAAGAAATTGAAGCTAATAAAAAAATTACAATGGATTGTGGAATAAATATCATGTATCATGGAGACAACAAAACAATCACATAGGTGAAGCAAGTACTTATATACATGGAAGACAAACCTGTAGTGAAAGAAACAATCACGAAATTACATAAGTGAGGCAAACAACCAAGTGCATGGAAGAGTACACAACTCGTTCTAAGAAACAACCAAAACTAGGTAACGCAAGCAAGCACATGGAAAAGCACACAAACACTCACATAGGTGAAGCAAACAAGCTATAGATGGAAAAGGATACAACTACTCTAGAAACAACCAACCACTTAAATAGGTGAATCAAGCAAGCAAGTACATGGAAAAAACACAAACACACACATAGGCGAAGAAACCAAGTACATGGGAATTAATGAAGTTAATAAAAATTAGAATGAAATTTTGAATTGATACTACCATAGCAAGGCAACAACCAAACAATCACATAGGTGAAGCAAGAAACCAAGCATATGGAAGATCACCTAGTGGTAAAAGCAACAACCAAGCAATCACATAGGTGAACTAAGCAACCAAATGCATGGAAAAGCACACAGCTCGTTCTAAACAACAACCAAACACTCACATAGGTGAAAGAAGCAACCAAACATATGAAAAATCACAAACATTCACAGAATTGAAGCAAGAAGCAAGTACATAGAAAAGGACTCAACTCACTTTAGGTAACAACTAAACACTCACATAAGTGAAGAAAGAAAACAAGCACATAGGCTCACGTAGGTGAAGCAAGCAAGCAAGTGCATAGAATACCACATCATCACTTGCCCCTTTTTATAAGTTAGTACTGTAAAATAAGATGCAAGGTAGAAAACGATAATAGTTTTTGTTTGTTTTTTCCAGCAAACATGCATGACGTAAAAAATTATTGTTGGTCATTATTTTTTTACTATGGTAGTACTTGTTCTCGTATGATCGTTGACAGTGAAAGCACAGCTCCTACTAACGAAATATTAAATCTCAACTAAAGTTATCTAATACGATCAAACCAAAATGTGATATCAATTTGCATTCTTTTACTAATTTTGTTCAGTTTTCCATTCCTTTGATAATAAGGTAAAGATTATTATATCTATTTATATGTGTATATACAATGAAACAATAATACAATGAATTCTGTGTCAAATAAATGTTTTTATATTTTGATTATTCAGACTAAATATTTAATGAGAGTAATAAATAAATAGTTTTGATCTATATTAGTGAACAAATTAGCTTAAAAAGGAGCTCATTTCAGACAAGTATTTCCCTTACATATAAACATAAAAATTGATGGTATGGCACTAATTAAAATGTAAATTTTTTGTACATGTTAGATTGTTAGCCAAAAAAATATTCAAAGTTGTTAATAATTATTTTGTAAATAATATATAGGATGAAGACTAATATCCAATGTTTGGATTTTACATTTGAGGTATAAACTTGTTGAGTTTTATTTGTGGTTTTCTCTCTCTCTCTCTCTCTCTATATATATATATATATATATATATATATATATATATATGTGTGTGTGTGTGTGTGTGTGTGTGTGTGTGTGTGTGTGTGTGTGTGTGTGTGAGAGAGAGAGAGAGAGAGAGAGAGTGTGTGTGTGTGTGTGTTTGTCTCTGTGTGTGTATATACACACATAAATACATACACGTACAGAAAGAGAGGCATGACTGATTGATATTCATGCTCTAGAGAGAGCATAAGAACCCTCTAAATAACTATAATTTTTAGGGCATTTTCTTTAAACACAGTCATATGGATGGAAGCATTATCATTTCCTCTATGTTCACGCAAAAAACGCTATGACCAAACATCATTTGATTTTCTATCGTGTACCACCTAAATAATTTTTCATCCAATGGACAATCCCAAAAGTCAATACCAAATATAGAAAATATTTTGGTTGATGCAAACATGCGGTAGGGTCGATGAATATGAATGTTTGTAGGTAGACAGGTAGGTACAAGAAGTAGAAAACTTACAATCCATATAATTGAATCATGAAACTTAGAACATGATAGTGAGTTGTTGAAATGGCTCTCATGCTCTCACCATCATAAGGCTCTCAATAGATCATTCGTTATATGTATATATACATATGATGGTCGATACTGACAGCATAGGAAAATATTTTATAGCTCTCTTTCTCTCTAAACCATCATTTTCTCTCAATATTTGTATATTCTGACTTGTCAGTGTTTATGCTTAAAGAAAATATTCAAAGAAAATCATGCAAGCACATTTACTACAAAGCATAAGCACTTTGGGTTGGTTCCATGTCTTGTCCCTAGTGGATCAAGCTTTATGTTCATGTTGGCAAGGGAGTCGGCATATGTGATCTTCCCTTTCCATGATGATGATTCTCCGACTTTTTGTGCTTGATTACTCCCTATTTGGCCTTTTCGTGCTTGGCATCATCATTTGGTAGGGCTATATTCGGTGCCTTGCAAGTATCATTGTGATTTTGGCGCTCCATTGTGAGAGCTTTGGATCCTTACTATGACCCATGGTTGAATGGAGGGTCTTGCCTTGCACCTCTTTCCCTCCTCCCATAAATTTCTCCTCATTATTTCCAACATCTTCAGTAGCATATTGCACCTAGGTTTTCCGACAACCATGTTCTCTTGGTCTATTATTTGTGTGCAATTGTTGTTTCTTTTGTTGGTATATTGGTATACAAGCTAGCAAGCAACCAACGTTACATTCTCATATGCCCATTAGCATCTGCAATTACCATTGGGAGTATGGTTTTCCTAATCCCATAGAAGACTCATCTCATTTGCGTGCAAGTTTTCCATCCATGTTTCTTTATTTGTGATGTCATAGAGTTTTTCTAGATATTTGTGGTGTTTAAATCCCTCATTTTCTCCTATTGTCGTCACTTGCAGACACTTCCCTTAAATTTTGGCTCCTGTAAGTGATGCTTCCCCTAAGACATGGGTTGAGCCCACTATCAAAGGCCATCTTCTTTTGGTTTGCTTGATGTGCTATCCTGGGCTTAGACTTCCCTATGTCCTTGGTTTGGTTGTCTTGTGGATTGTTAGCCATTGCAACATCATAGCTTGGTGCACCATCATCTTAGCTCAAGTTCGTTCTGGTAGATGGCTTCTTGTGTTAATGCATGGACCCTTATTGGCCCAATTTTCCACTCGTTTCTGAGATTCCACTGTATCCACGGTGGCTATAGATTAGCCATTTTTTGTTGAAACATGTCCCCTCCACGAGTCTTCCTCAATGCATCCTAATGTGCTCATTCTCCCTCCTTTTCATCCATAGGGCTAGGTAGTAAACAAACTTGACCAAACTGCTGAGCTCAGCCTAGTTTAGATGAGTAGTTGCAGTCAAGCTCTGATTTGAGAAATCTTTGAACGAATTCTAAATGGCATTGGCATAGTCTATATCGTCATTTAATCAAATTAGAAAAAGTTTGATCGAGCACAGTATGACAGTTATGTTCTGATGAAGCGATACACTGACCTGCTAATGCCCACAAAATAGCATAATAAATATACATTTTATGATGCCATAATTTGTTTATAAGCAAATCTTAATAATCAAACTCTTCAGCAATACAACCAAAATAATGTAGACCGTAACTGTAGTCCGATGTGGTGGCCATTGATATGTAAATGATAGAGATTGAAAATAACATTCAAACTGAAAAGTTTACTAGATGATTAGACACATAATTGTAGTCATAATCATTCGTGTTATTGACATAATACAAATTTTTCATCAGAACTGTGTTGCATATGACTCTTATCTTGATTTTCTAAGTGTATTTTTGTATTTTAATACACGTTAATTTACAGTATTTTACAATTATCACTTCGTGATATTGGTAGTTCAGTTATTCATCATCAATGATTTAACATGTATCACATCCACGACGGTCGGGCTGCCACAAGTGTTGGGATTTCTGGGGGACTTTTGGTATACTAGAGGCGTATTTTCAAACAGTACTGAGATGAAGAACGTTATATGCAAAAAGAAGGGAGCCTACCAAGCCCCAACGCCAGGAAAATTAGCAGGAGGATCCATCTCCGTATACAACATTAGCAGATTGTAAAAAGAACATTACAAGGAGGCAACAATTTCCACTGCTGTCGTGTGCAGAACCAGCAACAACAACAGGACAAAAAGAATATAATCTAAAATACAATTGACAGCCAAGTGGTTGATCTAATGTTACATACAGGTGTCTACTAATGTTACATTGGCCTCTGTTGCAAGGCAAAAGGAGGCTCCATCTAACCTTCTAGGCGAATTCCAGATTTACAAAAATTGTACAATTTCCTGAGGCTGGCGGATTCTCTTTAGTGTTTTTTGGTGTAACGGATGTCCGTATCACTGTATCACAACCCTGAGCAGACCGGGCAGTGGCTCTGTGTAATGAAAGCGTTCTTCCAACAAGTATTGTTCTACAGCAATGGGAAGTCTTGCAGGGGTGCGGGACCCCTTTGTATGGTGTCCAGTACCCACGCATACCATGATCTGCAAACGCTGGCCTGATGTCCTTGCTGTCCGCTTCAAAACGTTCAGTTCATGCTTCAAGACGTGTAATGCTTCGCTGACGTGAAGGCCATGCAGATCAATCAATGGGTCCTTTCCGCGCATGTAGTTTTGGGCGTCAAGAGCGACCGGGTTCCTGCAATTATTAATAATAAAAAGTCACAAAAGGCGCCTGTCAGATTTCCCATAAACAGAGAACCATCCAACGCTGAAATGATAACTAAATAATATAATTCTCACCATTGTGAACGTTTGAGGCTTTGAGCAGTTAATGAGTTTATTATGACAGTGAATTAGCAGACATACAAGGTACAAGATAAGTAAACAATAAACTCACAATGTAAACTCAACTTTTTTTATCGAGTTGAATTAACTCACATTTCAAATTAAAAAATTAAACCGCTGAAAGATATTGTAGAACATAAGATCTCAAATTTAGCAATGATTCCACTAAAAAGAAGATTAATAACAAATGATAGATAGTAAATATGCACAAGCTTCTATTAATGTTCATAAAACATCAAAAGATTAACAGGAGATCCTACAGTGTAAAAAAATGAGAGAATTGTAGTACTGATGCGACAGTGCAACACAAGCCAGTAAAATCAATAAAAAGGGATAGCTAAATAAATCCAACAAGGATCGTTATCTGCTATAACATATAGTAGTAACACAAAACAAACTGAAAATGCATTAGAAAGGTACACCCGAATACAAATAGTGATATGACGACAAAATCAGAGCAAATAAGCATGAAATAGGTCTGCCAAAAAGATTACTACTCTATGAGGTTGTTGAAGCACAGGAGGCATTGTGCAGAAGATTGAGCAGGCACTAGATTTTAACTTCTAAGACGGCACAGCCGCCAAGCTCCTGAAGCACCCGCCCTCGGCTGCTTTTTCAGTCCAATGTCAGGCCACAGAAAAGAGCAGCCGTAAACGGGACGGGATGCCTTTGGTGGAATTGAGTAGCCGTGAAACAGGATGCAAGTACCCGTAGTCTGTATAATGCACAAAAAAGCACATACAAAAACAGTACCTTTGCCTGTATATAGCCTCTTTAGCTTTTTCATGAGCTGCTTTCATTTTCATATTGTAAAACTGTCCCTTTACACTTAATTCCTTCGCCAATGCCTTGTTTCCTATGAGGTAAGCATCACTGGCCTGCAATCAGCAATGCTTAGAAATTAAGTCTTTACATATGGAAATGAGGGATGTGAAGCAACAAGCCCCATCAAGGAATTTTATTAAAACTACAATGTCGAACTGGAAGCATAGTCTATCTATAAAGTCAATAGTGAGTATAAAACTAAAAGGCAAAACTGCATGCGGGCATGTTAGAAGAATTTATAGCCTTTAGTTCCCTCTATGCGTAAGTGCATGAAAAGGCACTTCCATCGACCTGCTCAAAATATGCATTGCGAAGTCTGGCATAATCCCTAGCTTCCTCCCTGGACTCTGAATATATATTACCTATCAACAAAAACCCACAAGAGTCATTATAAGGGAAAAACTTTGTTGAAGAACGTAAAGAAGTCATACAGAATTGTGTCATCCCATGCAATATAGGGAATCAAACTCAAAAACTCTAATCAATGAGAATCACGCATTGGAGTCTAATGAGAATAGAAAATTACCCACTGCATCTCCTGTCTCAAGCCATACAGGTACTGGGCGGGTTGCTCCTCCGTTTTGCAATTTATCAGCAAACACTGATTTCCCGTACCCATCAAAAGAATTAGCTAGATGTGCAGAATTCCTGCTTGAGCCAATACTTTTGTCGGTCAAACCACTCTTCTCATGTTTCCAGTTGACTGCATCTTGTGATGCAATTTTCCGAACAGCTGAAGCAAAATCTGGGACCCTTTTGAATGTATTAAAGGAATCATATTTAAAAAAGGGAAGATTTTCCTTGTCAATTGACTGAGTTGAATCAGATACTCGTTGAAGATTTTCGCCATTGTGCTTCAGAACATTGTTTTGTGCACTAATCGCTGAAAGAGTAGGAAAATCCGATGGAGTGAAGCTTGGAGAGGATATATTCTTTAAGCTTTGAGTTTGATCCAAACCAACATCAACTTGAAGCTGCATTTGCAACAAACATATATAAGAATATTAGAATCTACGTCCAGGAAAAGAGATGATGATAATAAGATGAGGCAGTCAACGACAGCAGAAAAGAATGAAAAGACATATAGCTTTCATTTTTAAGAAAAGCCTTCTTTGACATATACCAATAGGCCTGCTATCTGTAAGGTGCATAACATTATTTAGAGGGTAGTGAACTTGAGGAGATTATAAGAAGGAACATACTTCGAGCTGAGTAAGCATTTCGATTGTCAAGTTTAAATCACATCCACTAGCATAATAGACCTCGGTGAGGCTTTCAGCAGCAAATCCAGGGAATTGTACAGACAAAAACTCTATGGGATTAATAGAGGAGCTATCAGCATAATCTGTATCGGTTTCATCATAAAGCAGACAATCATTTTGGCAGTCAGCTTGATTAACTCCAGACAAAAGTTGTTCATCCCATGGATTTGCAGCTGCGTTCAACAGGCCAGAAGACTGATCTCCAACATAGTATTTGCCAGAGTAATCTGAAGTGTGATCATAATTGATTGCATCTGCTCCTTGAAAGATTGTTGGTTGCTGCTTCCCCAAAAACTGTTGACCTACTGCTGTCGGCAAAATGGAAGTTACAGGCCTATCTTGTAGGGACAAGCCTGAGAAAGGAAGCCCATTCCAGTTTTTTGGCTCGCAGTCGTCTATAACTTTGAAGTCTGGAGTAATATCGTCAGGAAGTTGTTGGCACCAGAAATCATGAGCTTCGTCATCAGCATTACTTTCTGTATTCAGCACTGGGCCACCACTGAGAAAATTATCAGTAGCCCCAGAAAAGTCGGATCTTGTTGATACGGCGTCCTTGTTACTCACAGGCAGTTGCCTGAATGAAGAAGGTACAAACGCTACCGCGTTAGGATTCAGAGATTTGGCCTTGTTAGGAGATATCAGCTTTGCGTCTTTGACATCATCAACAGGACTCTTATTCGACATCTTTATTTGGAAGGCGGAGATTTTGCACAGCACTTGGCATGCAACAATTATCCTTTCTGTGAAAAGAAATATTTCTGTCAAAAAGTACGATGTTTAGACTGTAGTTGAGAAAGTTATTATGTAGTTGAGAAAATCCAGCGAAGAACACTTAGTTGTTGACAGGTGGAGCTGGCAAAAGATTATAGCCAAATTGACATATAGAAAATAAGCGCCGCAACCTAACAATAGCTATACAATTGCACTCACTCGATGATTAAACAAGACAAAAGCATATTCTGTTTTAGGTAGAAGATACATCCGTTTCCGAGACAGCAAGATCCCTTTTACTCTCATGTAAATAGAAGATAACTAACTTGGTAAGATACCAAATCTAAACAAAAGAACTATACTGGGGAAGATGCCAAAAGGCCCATTGAATCCGAAAAAATATACTGAAAACAGTAAAGCCCGGACCTTTAGCTCGTGAGCTATATATACCGAGCAGACGTGCCAAAATTGACAAATCCCAGACTCAAAAAGCGAAAATTAAAGCGTTCACCGACCAGATCTAATGAGGGCTACATCTGGCCATTTCGGTATAGAGCAGAAAAAGGGGGAGACGGCGACGTCGGACATTACAGAAACGGCAAGAGCGTTGATATGGGATACGAAGCTCTTACCTCCAGAAACGGTTCATGGAACAGCTGATGACGCGAGTCGGTGAAGCCTTTCAAAGGGTTGCACAGCGGATCTCCTCTTGAAGGGATCTTGGCGGAGCAGGCTTCCTGAGGCCAAATCAAGCGGAATTCCTTGATTTGTATCCCTCAACCGTGGTTAATTTCTACTCTTCGACGATTCCAAACCAAGAGATTGCTTCGAATTATCGACGATGCGAAGAGGACTCCCTCTGACCAAACCCTAATGCCTGTTACCCATCCCTGCCTCGGCGTTTCTCTCTCCAGTTTCTGCGCTGCCGCTTCGGCTTCGGAGTCAGCGTTTCGGGGGCTGGGAAATGAGGAACGGGGGCAGCCCGAACGTCCACATGGGTCGTTAAACCCGATTCACCTGAGCCTGGACCACGGATATGTACGAAGTTGTAACTTTGGTCGGGGCCAAACCCGGCCCAAGCTAGCTACCCACTTTCCTCAAAGGAATTGTTTAGTTTAGCAGCTCCATGAGCCCGGAACCCGTTATTAGTAATATGCGTTTATGTCATATATATGTATAAAACATTATGAGAGTGATCGAATGTAAGTTTTTATTTGTACTCAGTTGATTAAAAATTAGTCTTTATGTCTTCTTATAATACTTTATGTACAACCATCATGGCAGGCTAATGTTCTCAAGTCCATGTATCATACGGTTTATGCTTAATATAAGTAAAGGGAAAGGAAAACTATATATTTCTTTTTTTTTCTACTTGGTGTATACTTGTTTATTATTCGAAAAGGTTATAAAAAATAAAGAGTTATAGGAAAAGATATGCATTATCTAAAGTCACACAAAAGATGAACAAGGGAATGGAGGAGTAGTTATATGCATGTATACCACAAATTCATTTATGACCATAGGATAAACTTTACCTTTCCAAACGCTAATCAAAATATTTTGCTTTTCTAATGATTTTTTCTTTTATGTTGTTCTTTCCTTGTTCCTCATATTATCAGCATTCTTTTTCTTACAACCGAACCAAACAAGGATTAAGGATTGAGAAAAAAAAAGTAATATGTCAAATAAATTTGTTCGAATGTCTAAAACCGAACATGAGATAGAATCATAATGAATTGAGTTTTGAATTGTTAGAATAGACTTTTGTACACCCATTAGCAGTGCTAATCTATGAGAATGATAGAGTAACCTCTCCACCTCAAAACCACATAGGACTGCATTTGCAAAAAAAAATGTATTATGAGATAATTAATATATGTATAACACCCTCCCTAAGTAAACACATACACATAGCAAAAGCAACACCGAGTTATCCATAGCTCATGCACTCAAGGGGCATTACATAAAACTAGTATACATAACAATAGTATAATCAATCACACAAATAGTAAATAATAAACATACCCATTATTGTTCTTACAAAAGGAACCATAAATGTTATCACATAGAATACTCATTTAATATCTTGAGACAAAGTCTCTACTCTAAAGTCTAAGCATGGAAACATATAGCTAAATCTATAAACTTGAGGCTCATCTTATACATGAACAATTAATCTTTCTTTACTCTTAATTATTTCTCTTTACATATCTTTCTCTACAAACTTGTACTCTGGTACGTGAGCCTCATGACCCTGTTGGTATGTATGCCCTGAGAGCCAATCATGGGATGATCGGTGGGATACATTAAGATTGATTCGATAAACAACAAAGGCAAGCTTTCAATTCTTTCTGGTTCAGTCATGAGAGATAGTGATAGAACAGATTGAATGTCTAGAGAATGGCAGTACTCAATGACGTATGCCTTCAGGTTCATGACCTGAACGATGAGATCATACGGATGTTAAGAGTTTATACATTCTTGTTATGTCCCTAGTCGGATGTCATTGTGGAAGGTAGATAGACAACAATGACACACAAGACTAGATTGTGGTGTTGGTTGATGACAGAATCTCATTAGTCATGATATAGAGATATCAAACCAAACACATAGGTACTTGTTAGAGAACAAGTGTACCGGACAGACCCACCATGAGTTTGACACATGGAACCATGACATGGTAGTCACAGTCAGTACTCACAGTGATGGTGGTGAGTGTGATTCTTAGACCTGAAATCACTGCACTCAACACATGTCGTTGGGCACACTTTGACATCATCAAACGTAGTCCTGAAACATGGGTTGTTATAAAGGTGATGATTGGGTGGCTTTGACACATGGGGCTTTTGAGGGGTGAGTGATAGATATGGGATTTGTCCCTCCTGAGGGAGTTTGATATCCAAGGCCACTTGATGAGTAGGATTGAGATAGGCATGTGCACGCATGTGTGAATCAGTATGTGATATTGATGTCATACATATCTCGTTCAATCTACTCTGAGATCAAGAAAGTGAATGAACATTGACAGGATGACTGTTCCATGCCTCGAGTTCATTCGGGATATCAGTGACAAAGGAATTATACACTCGTTGTAACACCATTCACAAATTGTGGATGAAAGTTGTTCTCCAACTTTCTACTTTCACTTGGGTAGCACTGATGTGTGACTAGGCACCGCTCTTTTCTTGTGAAGTCATAAGTGTTATGGACTTTCACTGCCAACGTGAAATGGACCTGCAGGGTCACACACATAGGATTTAACCTGGAAGAGGAGTTTTGTCCACAAACAATGTTTAGATTGATTACTAAAGGAGTTTAGTAGTTCAATTAAACACTCAATCAGTCGATAGCTCAATATCGTATGGTACAAGGTGTTGGACGCATTGATTGGAGTATCAGATTGATTGAAATCGCAATTGACTGATTCTGCACAACCTGCACTCCCAACCGATCGGCTCAAGTGTTGAACCGGTCGGATGAGGTTGTTGAACCGGTTGGCTCAAGTGTTGAACCGATTGGCTCATGTACCGAGTGAAACGAGCGGTTCAAGTGTTGAACTGATCGGTTCAACTGGTGCAACCGAGCAAGTTGGGAAAGTCAGGTCGGTGAGAATTTTCCTTGCGTTTCACTTGCCCAATTTGATTGGAACAAGGATTGGTATTTGATACCAATTGGAAACGAAAGAAGGACAGTCAATCGGGAACCGACCAGGACCACAAACCGACCGGTTCAGAAGTGAACCGATCGGATCATGGATCCCAACCGATCGGTTGGTGCTCCAACCGACCGGTTCAGGTCCCCAACCGACCGATTCACTTGTGAACCGATCGGTTCAGGTTGCGAGTTAGTTGCTTTTGTGGAAAATCTCGAACCCTTCTACTCCTGCTTTTAGTCCCGCATTGCCCGGGATGGAGAACCCTGTCCCATGACCCTCCTATATATAGGGGTATTGGGGGCTTCTCAAAGTACAACTCAGTGCAACCAGTTGCTCTGCAAAGTTGTCGTTCTCTCTAGTTTTGGTAACCGAGAGAGAGCCCGAGCAAGTGCTTCCCGCAAAGGGAGGTGCAACAAGGGAAGGACAACTGCAGTTGTAACTGGAGGCAGGAGAGTGTGTTGGCGACTAGTACGTCAACAGGAGGGTGCGACTCCTTCCACTTCCTTGTGGGACAAGGAGTGTGGAGTTCCAGGTGGTCCGTGTGGACTACTACAGAGGCGGGAGGACACTGCCGCTCAGGAGGACAACTGTCATCTGACAGTCCGGTGGGAGGAGGAGGAGTCAGTCCCGGTGCGACCAGGAGTTGCACAGACGTCGTCCAAGACCGGAGTTGAAGACTGCGCATAGTGTGAGGTATTGTCGTCGAGCAAGCCTCGGGACAAGGTATGATTCCACAAACCATCATTTCCTATTATATAGACGTTGACACGTTTCCTTGTTCCGGGTTTGGGGGAGAAAATTTTTGTTTCCGCTGCCTTCTCTGCCTCCCCTAAAACCCAATAGTGGTATCAGAGCCACGTCAACTGCTCTATATTTTAGGAATATCGATATGATCAATTTTGGTTTGTTGCCTTTATTTATTGCATGCGATGTGAATAATATTGGCTTTATGCATGTCCAATCCTAAATCCACAAATCCCAATTTACATATATGATATGTATTATTAATGCACTCGATATGCGTCGCCCTTAAACGAGTTTTGTGGTGGATGTATAGCGTGGTTATGGCTAATAAACCCTATCTGTGATTGATTGTGTGTGGTTGCTTGCATCTCGGTCTGCGCACCGATCTTCCTTCTCCTTTTCCTGATGTAACTCAAAATAATTCGAGATTCTTTCCTACCTTTGCTCCCCCCCCGAATGTAACTCGGGGTTTCCTTTTTTGAGCAATGTAATAAATAGAATAGATTTTTTTATTTCCTATTATGTCGAAGACCGGCGGACATCAAGATGACAGCTGAAACGATCGGTTCAAGGCGTGAACAGATCGGTTGACGTTCGAGACGTTCGGTTCAAGGAGTGAACCGATCGGTTGATGACTGGTTCGAGGAGCGAGACGACCAGGTGGCGGACATGACGAGATGCACGACGTCCAGGCGAACCGATCGGTTGGAGGAGCCAACCGATCGGCTGGTGGCACTCAGACGACCGGCTGGAGAGTACAGATCATTCATGTGATGAGTTGATCAACTCGGATGGCAAGGCACAGATGTTCATCTTGTAAAGGTTGCATGTGATGTTGACCTAGATGACTGTGATTCCTCTTGGCTCGAGGAATCACATTAGGATGGCCATAATCATCGCTTTTATCGTTTTGCATGTTTTCTATGGGATATAGCATGTATATGATACGTACTATGAATTGTGGTGATTGGATATGTATATGTATATAAAACCAAATCCCTCATTAAAATATTAAGTTTTAGATGCCTTCCAAATGCGACACATGTGAAAAGCTTGATCGACCAAGTGTGGGCACGCCCTAGCGTGGTGCACCGTCTATCTCATGGAAGCGTGAAGGATGAATGTGTGGGTCTGCCCTAGCAGGGTGCATATTCATTGTGTTTGCTTTGGGTCGGACTTAACAAGGTGATCTAGATGGGATCTAGTACCTTGAGGCATGGACATGATCATTGCAAAGAGTTGTATATGACGTCTTATCAAGAGTTGCATATGATGCAATTGGCAAGAGTTGCCTACCTGAGAGATCTAAGTTGTGGGCGATCAGCCCTAGCTGACTCATGACTTAGAGGATTTCAGGATCTTGCCCACTAGAAGGTTGTACGCTGCAATCTTCCGAATTGATGGTGAAGGCTATCAATTTGAAGTAAAATATTGGGAGCGATAATTAATTAAAGGCCTAATTATATCATCAAACTTTCAAATCAATCAAATAAGTCAAAATGAGTTTTGGACTAAAATTGCATATTTCCTTTTGTAGTTCAAATGGCAACAAACAACAACAACTTTTCTTTACGATCGGTCCTTGACAAGGACAAACTAAATGGGACCAACTTCCACGACTGGTATCGGACATTGAGAATTGTTCTCACTCAAGAGCGTAAGCTCTATGTCCTGGATACTCCAATTCCAGAGGAACCCACTCCTAATGCACCAAGGGTAGAAAGGGATGCTTACAAGAAGCATGTTGATGATGCCATTGATGCTAAGTGCTTGATGATATGTTCAATGAACCATGAGTTGCAGAGACAACATGAGAACATGGTTGTCATAGAGATGATTCAACATCTCAGGAACATGTATGAAGATCAGGCACGGCAAGAGAGATACAATGTTTCTAGGGCGTTGTTCAAGTGCGTCATGACAGAAGGAGATCCAGTTGGTCCTCACACACTCAAGATGATTGGGTATGTAGAGAACCTGCAAAGACTGGGATTTCCACTGAGCCAAGAGTTGGCTACTGACGTGATACTGCAATCGTTGCCAGAATCTTACAATCAGTTTGTGATGAACTACAACATGAACAACTTTGATAGGCCACTGTCAGAGTTGTTGGGCATGTTGAGGACAGCCGAGATACAAATGAAGAAGGACAAGCCCAAGTCTGTGATGGTGATCACGGGAAAGAAAGGCAAGTCCAAGCGTAAGGGCAAGGGCAAAGCTAAGAAAGGTTCTGATGCTAGCCAGGAGCCCAAGACGACTTCAGCTCTCAAGTCCAAGGGAGGTGTGACCAAGAAAGGAAATTGCCACCACTGTCAAAAGCTAGGACATTGGAAAAGGAATTGTCCTCTCTATCTGGAAGAACAAAAGAAGAAGGAGGCGACTGAAGCCTCTACTTAAAGGTGTCATGAAAGTAAACTTGTAACACTTTTTGAGGTATATGATACCAAGATGTAAAGTGTAAAGCACTCATAATTGGGGCAAGTATTACTGCCATAGATAGAGTACTTTAGTTTATTTTCAGCCTACAAGGCATGTAATACATTTATGAACTGCTATTTCATATATTGCCAAAAGATAGAAACACTTTATTTTGCATATTGTATGACAATGATGGCAATTAATAAAGTTGAGTTTTCAATCTTAAAGATATGATCTTTGTGGCAATGCCTTATTTATCTTGTGGTATTCGATATGCATAAGATAAAATGATACCTAAAAGTTATTAGATAACTCAAACAATAAAATAAGCATCAATCATGAGAAATTCATTTCTAGTTTCCATGTGATGGATAAATCTAGACTCTTTTGGTTAGAGAACCAGTAAGAGACATGAATATCTTGGACATGATTAATCAATCTTCACTAATGGTAGTGAGAGAATGATTATCCTATTAGGTATAATACATGTGATGTATTTACATACCTATTGGGACAAATGCTAATACTTCAAATGGTGTTTAGAGAAATGCCAATATGAATATCTTGAAGTGTTCAAGATTATCATAGATGAAGTACAAATTTGGTAAAGTGTTAATTCTTGATGAGATCAATGAATGAAATACTTGGACCAAATGTTTGAGATCCTTTTGAGTGATTATGATAGTGTATCATAGTGAACTCATGATTAAGGCATGGTGATGTCTAAATCAAGAAGGAATCATACTCTAAGGAGTTAGAGAATGATCATCAAATAACTGAATTCTTCTTAATAAATGAATACCCCACACTAATAAAAGAAATTAAGAATCACAAGGGTTGTGAGTTCTTATATCTTTAACAGATACACCTCAATTATCTATGTGATAAGTTGTTCATGTGATGAGTCAACTATATAGATGAATATGAGGAATCGAATTTTGAGTTATGGTTTATGACCATTACATCCTAAATGAAATCCATGTAAACCATAAGGTATGACCTTGATGGTAGCACTCATTGGATGAAATCCATAAGTGTAAATGAATCTTAAGTGTTAAGATACATGGATAACATTTTGAGAAGGATGATGCTTGTTGATTGCAACTTAATGACTGAGACATTTGGCATATGGATACTAAAACCGCATTCCTATGAGGAATAAAACAAGGATGTGTACGTGACACAACCTATAAGGTTTATGAATCCACTAATGCAAAATGAAGTCTATAAGTTATAATGGACCAATCAATGTGATTGATTGAGTACAAGCAACTCAGAATTGGATCTTTACTTTGATGATATAGTCAAAGGGTTTGACTGATATGTCAAAGATAAAGAAGGGATCTGTGATTTAGTGGGAGCGTGTTCACATTCCATGTTGATGTGAAATGGAAATGTTCTAGAATGGAAATCCAAAAGTGGAAATTGCCTTTAAGGAAGATAGAGATATTTCCTATGTGATAGGAATAGAGATCTATAGAGATAGTTATCGAAAAATCTCTTGACCTGAAAAGAGAGAGCATACATTGGCAATCTGTACTGAAGTGTTCAGTATGCACAGATTCAGTGGGAGAAAACTTGTCCATGTTACATGGAGTTAGTATCCCAAGGCCAAGTGTCCAATTCTTATGAAGAATGGGAACACTAAGAATAGATAAGGATCTATCATGTATGTAATCATCCCATTATCTTGCATGTATAAACATGGCAAGAATAAAATGCATTCATCATCTTGTATGTAGGACATGACAATATGATGTTCTCATCCTGATAACTCGTATGTGGGACATGACGAGTGGATGTCTGTCTACTTCCAGTAAGGGTTACTGGAATACCATAAGAACTTGATAAGTACTTGAGAAGTACTAGTTCTATGGAGATAAGGAAGAGTTCGATGTAAAGAGTTACATTGATGCGAACTTCTGAAAGGACAGAAAATTAATCGCAATATATACATAGGATGTATAAAAGTGAAAGTTTGTTGGTACTTGGAAATGTTCCAATAAAACCATTTAAAAGGAAATGTCGAGTATCTATGTGTTAGAGAACAGCAGTAGATACTATATGGATCTGGAAGTTCATGAGATGAACTTATAGATATTCCGCTCATTGATGACAAGTCTGGAATCCTTGATCATACAATGTGGCTAAAGGTTAGCAAAGGAATACTAGATCGCATATTACGGCAACTCCATCTCATACGTGTGACGTACAGCGAAGAGATGAGAGACATGCAATTTATACTGACTTTGGCAAGGTGTTGCCATTACTCACTATCTTGGCACTAGAGCACAGTAACATGTGGGACATGTTTGAAGATCACTATGAATATGATTCAAGGGTGATTGGCTCACAATGCAAGTGGGAGTCTGTTGGTATGTATGCCCTGAGAGCCAATCATGGGATGATCGGTGGGATACATTAAGATTGATTCGATAAACAACAAAGGCAAGCTTCCAATTCTTTCTGGTTTAGTCATGAGAGATAGTGATAGAACATATTGAATGTCTAGAGAATGACAGTACTCAATGACGTATGCCTTCAGGTTCATGACCTGAACGATGAGATCATACGGATGTTAAGAGTTTATACATTCTTGTTATGTCCCTAGTCGGATGTCATTGTGGAAGGTAGATAGACAGCAATGTCACACAAGACTAGATTGTGGTGTTGGTTGATGACAGAATCTCATTAGTCATGATATAGAGATATCAAACCAAACACATAGGTACTTGTTAGAGAACAAGTGTACCGGACAGACCCACCGTGAGTTTGACACATGGAACCATGACATGGTAGTCACAGTAAATACTCACAGTGATGGTGGTGAGTGTGATTCTTAGACCTGAAATCACTGCACTCAAAACATGTCGTTGGGCACACTTTGACATCATCAAACGCAATCCTGAAACATGGGTTGTTATAAAGGTGATGATTGGGTGGCTTTGACACATGGGGCTTTTGAGGGGTGAGTGATAGATATGGGATTTGTCCCTCCTGAGGGAGTTTGATATCCAAGGCCACTTGATGAGTAGGATTGAGATAGGCGTGCGCACGCATGTGTGAATCAGTATGTGATATTGATGTCATACATATCTCGTTCAATCTACTCTGAGATCAAGAAAGTGAATGAACGTTGACATGATGATTGTTCCATGCCTCGAGTTCATTCGGGATATCAGTGACAAAGGAATTATACACTCGCCGTAACACCATTCACAGATTGTAGGATAAAAGTTGTTCTCCAACTTTCTACTTTCACTTGGGTAGCATTGATGTGTGACTAGGCACCGCTCTTTGCTTGTGAAGTCATAAGTGTTATGGACTTTCACTGCCAACGTGAAATGGACCTGCAGGGTCACACACATAGGATTTAACCTGGAAGAGGAGTTTTGTCCACAAACAATGTTTAGATTGATTACTAAAGGAGTTTAGTAGTTCAATTAAACACTCAATCAGTCGATAGCTCAATATCATATGGTTCAAGGTGTTGGACGCATTGATTGGAGTATCAGATTGATTGAAATTGCAATTGACTGATTCTGCACAACCTGCACTCCCAACCGATCAGCTCAAGTGTTGAACCGGTCGGCTGAGGTTGCTGAACCGGTCGGCTCAAGTGTTGAACCGATTGGCTCATGTACAGAGTGAAATGAGCGGTTCAAGTGTTGAACCGATCGGTTCAACTGGTGCAACCGAGAAAGTTGGGAAAGTCAGGTCGGTGAGAATTTTCCTTGCGTTTCACTTGCCCAATTTGATTGGAACAAGGATTGGTATTTGATACCAATTGGAAACGAAAGAAGGAAAGTCAATCGGGAACCGACCAGGACCACGAACCGACCGGTTCAGAAGTGAACCGATCGGCTCATGGGTCCCAGCCGATCGGTTGGTGCTCCAACCGACCAGTTCAGGTCCCCAACCGACCAGTTCACTTGTGAACCGATCGGTTCATGTTGCGAGTTAGTTGCTTTTGTGGAAAATCTCGAACCCTTCTACTCCTGCTTTTAGTCCCGCATTGCTCGGGATGGAGAACCCTGTCCCATGACCCTCCTATATATAGGGGTATTGGGGGCTTCTCAAAGTACAACTCAGTGCAACCAGTTGCTCTGCAAAGTTGTCGTTCTCTCTGGTTTTGGTAACTGAGAGAGAGCTCAAGCAAGTGCTTCCCGCAAAGGGAGGTGTAGTAAGGGAAGGACAACTGCAGTTGCAACTGGAGGCAGGAGAGTGTGTTGGCGACTAGTACGTCAACAGGAGGGTGCGACTCCTTCCACTTCCTTGTGGGACAAGGAGTGTGGAGTTCCAGGTGGTCCGTGTGGACTACTACAGAGGCGGGAGGACACTGTCGCTCAGGAGGACAACTGTCATCCGACAGTTCGGTAGGAGGAGGAGTCATCAGTCCCGGTGCGACCAGGAGCTGCACAGACGCCGTCCAAGACCGGAGTTGAAGACCGCGCATAGCGCGAGGTATTGTCGCCGAGCAAGCCTCGGGACAAGGTATGATTCCACAAACCATCCTTTCCTATTATATAGACGTTGACGCGCTTCCTTGTTTCGGGTTTGGGGGAGAAAATTTTTGTTTCCGCTGCCTTCTCTGCCTCCCCTAAAACCCAACAGACCCGCACTAAGGTGCATGGGTTACATAACCTACACATTGTGCCTGAATTATATCTGAATCAGCCCGCACTAAGGACCTGGACCTCATGCCCTACAGACATGACATGGATCATATCTCTCTTATCTGAATTTCTATTATCATACTTACAAATGAGATTATGAGCATGTATTAAATAAAGGTATCTTTTATTTATAGCTTTTCTACGATTCTGGCCACCATTACACGATAAGTCCTCCTTTGTGACACCGAAGTGTTCTCTATGGTGAAACGAGCCCTCTGTTGGCACAGTGTGCCCTCTATTGACATCAAAGTGTCCTCTATGGTGCAACACACCCTCTACTGGCACTATGTTACAACCTCGAGTTTTGGGTTCATGTGGTGAGAAATATGATTTCTCATAATAAAGATAAATGAAAAAAATAATGATGTCTCTTGATTGAATGCATAAATTTCGTTTACAATAGCCTTGATGATTGTGGTGTGGGCTTTATTGGCTATTGGGCCCAATAACAAGGAATTTCAATTAGCAAATGAATAATGGAGTTCTTGAGAAAAGAAAGGTGTGGAAACCTCTAGAAGGCAAAAGAACTTAATCCAAAAGTGGATTTCGTGCCACATGGGTTCCAAGGAGTCCAAAGTTACAAAAAGAAAGCAATAAGAAAAGAAAAAATCAATTAAGTATTTCTTTATTAAGAAAGAAATTGAAAACAATGGTAAAATGTGGAAAACAAGTGAAAAGAGGTATAATTGAGTAATCCTTAGTGGAATTTCGTATCCCAAGGATTCCTAATGATAAAAGGAATACCAATGAGGAAAATAAAAGAGAATTAAAGAGAAATTCTCAAAAAGAGATATTTTAATAAGAAATAAACATGATAATGAGAAATATTGCATTTAGATGCATCTAGAAGGATAATGAGTATCCAATAAAAAGGATTTCGAAATAATAGAGTTTCTTGGGATCCAAGGAGTCCCAATAAAGAGGAAAGAAAGAGAAAATACTAAAATTGCAAAATAAAGGGATAATGGGAATACATAATTAATGAATCATGTAGTTTTGTTAAGAAGAAAGTATTTTCTACTTAAAGAAATATATTTTCATGGCTAATATATTAAAAGCCAAGAATAAAGAGAATAATGGCAAGGATTTTCGAATTTCTAATTATCCATGCAATAAAGAATATCAAGAAGGTATTAAGAGAGAGAAGAATTTCTTCTCCATGAAGGAACTTGATTCCTATTGGAAATAGAACTAGTTGACCCATAGGTGGTCGTCTTAGGGCAAGGATACCCACCCTATATAAAGGGGTAAAGCCCTAGTTCGAGTTCAAGAGAGAGAGAGAGAGAGAGAAAGATCCCACTCTCTTCTCCTTCTTCCTTACATGTAAACCCTAGTCGAGGGTATAGACCTACCCCGAGGACACCAAGGAGCGGTGTAGAGGTCTTGATGGAAGCAGGGCGCTCCAACGACAACCCTAGATTGATCGGTTGCTAACCCAACATCTGTATCGTCGCGCCACTCCTGCCACGGGGCTGCAAACTGCTGCAAACGTAGCAACAACGACAGCCTATTTCTCACCCGAGAATGGCCATGGCGGTCGTGACCTGGGGGCGCCATGCGTGCGCCAAGACACGACGGAGGTAGCCAAGCCATCCCTGATGGCCGACGGGGTCCAGGAAGGAGAAGGTGGGCAGCGCTCGGCCCTGACCTAGCGGCAGCAGTTGGGAAAACGCGAGGAAGAAGAAGTAGTTGCCGTTGGACAAAAATGCCCTCCGCGGGCTGAAGATGCGTGCAACTTAACCAAGGGTAGAAACGTAATTCAATTATGTTTCCCAAAAGCTAATGTTACATGGCAAGGGTGACGTGGCGCTCCCGGATTGGCTAAAGTAAGTCATTTTTGTAAAATTCATAGTTAATTATTCGTAGCTCGAATTAGCATGCATAAAATATGAAAGTTGCTCAAAAAAATGAGAGGAATCCAATAAAAATATTGTTAGAAGCGAATTCCTCTTAAAATTCGAAAAGTAATGGAAGTTATTAACTTTTATGTAATAATGGTTAAGAAACCCTATTTTGGTATGATTAATGTGATCAGTGGGGTTTAATTGATGATTAAAGTTGATATCAACTTGTTAATCGTAAAGAGATACATTAAGATCGAAAAAGATAAATCTTGCATGTAATTAGTTTAATTTAGAGTTTCATGTGCATGAAAATGCTTTAATGGGCCTTGAAACCTTAAATTTGGTGAATTCGACCCTTAATGGCTTTAATTATTCAAAATCATGAATAAAGCTAAGATATAATGATACTAAGCTATTTTGACCTTTAAAGTTCCTAGTTTGTGGTTAAATACCCTTAATGTGGAAATTAGGGTTTCCTAGTGGATAAAAGGTAGAATTAATGATAAATAACGTTCATATGTGAATTAGAGCATAATGAACTATGAATTGATGATAAACGAGCATAATGACTTTGTCATAGATTAAAAAGGATAAAAATGGTAGTGTTAATGTAAAAGAGGCTTAACAAACTTAATTGATGGTTAATTGTGCATTAATATGGAATTAAGGTTATGTGTTTCTAAAAGGTAATTTTCGTGAAGGATAGATGAGATAATTAGGGTTTAAAAAGAGTAAAGGGAAGTAAGACCCTAATTGCAAAGTAAACCCTAAAAGTAGACTAGAAACCCTAGGAAGTGAGCTATATTTAATAGATCTTAATGACATGAGTAATAAAAGGAAATTGTATAATTGTTTTAGGATCTTATTGAATGCTTGCTTGCCTATTGATTGATTGGACTATTTCTATCTCTGATCAGCTTGACAGGTACGTGGTTAATTATGAATAACCGCCTTAGTTTCCCGAGGATTTTCCGAATGGTTAATTGCATTGAATGCACATTATCAGTTTGGATGTTCATACTTGCAAATCATAAAGTCACTATGATTATCACATTAATAATAGAAGTATGTATTCTCGCACCTACATGCCACCATGATGGATGACGCCAAAGGTTATGCCCAGATGGGTAGACCAATGGGCACCATGAGTGGTGACCCCAGGCACCAAGCTCGGGAATGAGAAGGTGGCCTATGATATTGAATGACTAACGGGCACCATGAGTGGTGACCCCAGGCACCAAGCTCGGGATTGAGAAGGTGGCCTTAAGTCATTGGCAAAAGAAAACCTAAGGTGGGTATGCCAGGGTTAGGGCAAAAGCGGTGGAGAATGTCATACTAAAAAGTGTAAATTGGCTTGTTAATTAACTTGATTACGATAATTAGATTGTTATCCATATGTGCAAACTTTTGGTTGTCCCCACATACCGGCATATTCCAATATGCTGACCGACGTTTTATTTGTCGGCGTTTTAGGTACAAGCTTGAAAAGGACAAACAATAAAGTGGCATATGTGAAATTAATTAAGAGTTAAAGTATAAAGGAGGATTAGTTAGAGTAGACTCCTGATGCGAATAGATGTAGATATCCCATTTTTGAAAAAGTTATGCAAAGTTTTATTTTTATTACGGCCTTTCAGTTTAGTTTAGTAGAATTTGATAATTATTAATTGATTATTTGTCGAACCTTTGATCTGGTTTATTGGGCTAATGGCTCTGACCTTTCGGTCTCCCTTAAATGGGGGTTACTGGGAGGCAGGGTCGTTACAATTGGTATTAGAGTGAAGGTTCCTCACTTAATCTTTAATAATTATTAAATTTTACAAATTCCATAGAACCGAGGGAGTTATTAGAGGATTGTCTGAAAGATTGAGGTGACTAGAAAAGGATCACGTCTGGGGGCTGGCAATATTTTCCTCCGCACCGCTAGTCGGAATACGAGGACTCCCGGATTGTGTGACTGCTTGGATGATGTCTTAGGATATGACTCAAAATAAGATACCTTTAGGACTCTCTCATCTTGTTCATCCTTTCTCAACTCAAACTCTGTTAAGGACCTTAAGGATTAGGGTTTTCTCCCTTCTCCTCACCCTCTTGAGGTATGGGTAAGGATAATAAGGTCTAAGGAATCCTCCACCAAATTAATGAAAAGCATGTAAATAAGATGCCATGGACATAAGCTTAATCGATTAAGTGTAAACTAAAGAATAGATACATGCTTAGGTCGTATGACACGAGTTGTCATTGCCCTCAGAAGAGACCTGAGGATAGACCTCCTTGTCAGGAGGATGAGTAGAGAGAGTTAGTCTTGGAGGTAGAGACCTCCATTAAAAGTAGAGACCTAGCACATCCTTTGAGGATGATGTTAACCCTAACCCTAAGTGGAGGTTAGAGAGAGAGATAACATGATGAGTTAGATGTCTTAGTAGACCAGGTGTTTGATGGACATGCCTTTGGAGGTTGGATGACCTAGCACCTTTGGCAACCCAACCCTAGGAAGGGTCGTGCATGTTAGAGTGAAGGATAGCTCCTTCATTGATGAGGTTAGTGAAGAACCTTTAGAAACCTTATAGTGAAAGGATGGTGATAGAACCTCAGATACACTTCTTTGGATAGGAAGGTAATAAAACCCTGATGAGAGTGGTTTAGGGCTTCCGAGGAATCGATCTTGAAGAATCATGATCACCATACACCATGAAACTACAAAGATAGTAAGTGATAGTAGCACTTTAGTTGCTTGATGTGAAGTTGCATGTAGCATGTGGCCATGCAAGCCAAGGGTGGAGGACGAGCACCAGTAACCAGTGTTTTGACTTAGAGGTTAAAGAATCCCTGAGAGGGAATGGGAATTCATCACTACATATGTGGTGGTAAGCCTTCCCTAGACCAAAGAAGGTCAAGATGCAATATGGGTTATGGTAGATCGCCTTACCTAGATGACATGAGAAAGAAAGGAGTATTGTCAAGGGACATATTCGGTTGAACTACTTAAGAGAGAAAGATGGTTCAACCACATCATGATGCGAGTTCAAAAGTTCTTGGGTATGACCAAGGTTCACTTCCATGAGGTGGAAGTGGATACATGAAGAACTCGATGATAGAATAGTTTATCACTACTAACTAATGGTTAGTATGATCCAGACTAGAGGGTCTGATAAGAGCATGTGTGCTCATTCAGGATGATACATAGAGACAGATCTTGTGATGTTATGTTAACTACCATAGCCTTTATCGGGATGCAAGAAGTCTTATAGAGAGGTTGTGTCGGTCACCACTTCATTAAGATGATGTTGGTGAAGGAGGCCTCGCAAAGGTCAGAAAAGAACCACATTGTGTGCAGATGAAGTCGCTTTGATCATGCAATGGATGAGAGAGAGCCCAGTGGTGATATGAGTCACGAGCTGATGCAAAGCAGACTGATGTGCAGTGCACTATGGGAGAATATGTGATGTGAAAATCCGACCCCTCTAAGCTATAGCTGAGAAAGCTGAGTCCCCGATATATGGGTCCATTTGAGATGGATGGGTGGAGATGGTTGTGTTTAGCCTTGCCCTCAGGATAACATGATGTGTAATGCATTCCATGAGTCTGATCTAGAGCACTATGTGAGGTACCCAAGCCATGTGCTGAGCCTTGAACCTATTCAGTTTTTGAGAGGCCGAAATGTCCTGAGTCACCTATGAGGGTACGATATACCAAGGTAAGAAAGAACTCAGATGAAAGAATATGAGATGATGAAGGTTCTTGGGAAGCACCATGGAAAGGGGTGAAGCCACATGGGAGCCATGATGGACATATGAAAGGCTTATCCTATTTGTTTGTTTATTGGAGGGAATTTTGAGGGAAAAATTCCTATAAGAGGGGAAGGATGTTACAACCTCGAGTTTTGGGTTCATGTGGTGAGAAATATGATTTCTCATAATAAAGATAAATGAAAAAATAATGATGTCTCTTGATTGAATGCATGAATTTCGTTTACAATAGCCTTGATGATTGTGTTGTGGGCTTTATTGGCTATTGGGCCCAATAACAAGGAATTTCAATTAGCAAATGAATAATGGAGTTCTTGAGAAAAGAAAGGTGTGGAAACCTCTAGAAGGCAAAAGAACTTAATCCAAAAGTGGATTTCATGCCACATGGGTTCCTTGGGTTCCAAGGAGTCCAAAGTTGCAAAAAGAAAGCAATAAGAAAATAAAAGATCAATTAAGTATTTCTTTATTAAAAAAGAAATTGAAAACAATGGTAAAATGTGGAAAACAAGTGAAAAGAGGTATAATTGAGTAATCCTTAGTGGAATTTCGTATCCCAAGGATTGTTAATGATAAAAGGAATACCAATGAGGAAAATAAAAGAGAATTAAAGAGAAATTCTCAAAAAGAGATATTTTAATAAGAAATAAACATGATAATGAGAAATGCATTTAGATGCATCTAGAAGGATAATGAGTATCTAATAAAAAGGATTTCGAAATAATAGAGTTTCTTGGGATCCAAGGAGTCCCCATAAAGAGGAAAGAAAGAGAAAATACCAAAATTACAAAATAAAGGGATAATGGGAATACATAATTAATGAATTATGTAGTTTTGTTAAGAAGAAAGTATTTTCTACTTTAGGAAATATATTTTCGTGGCTAATATATTAAAAGCCAAGAATAAAGAGAATAATGGCAAGGATTTTCGAATTTCTAATTATCCATGCAATAAAGAATATCAAGAAGGTATTAAGAGAGAGAATAATTTCTTCTCCATGAAGGAGTTTGATTCCTATTGGAAATAGAACTAGTTGACCCATAGGTGGTCGTCTTAGGGCAAGGATACTCACCCTATATAAAGGGGTAAAGCCCTAGTTCGAGTTCAAGAGAGAGAGAGAGAAAGATCCCATGCTCTTCTCCTTCTTCCTTACATGTAAACCCTAGTCGAGGGTATAGACCTACCCTGAGGACACCAAGGAGCGGTGTCGAGGTCTTGATGGAAGCAGGGCGCTCCCACGATAACCCCAGATTGATCGGTTGCTAACCCAACGTCTGTATCGTTGCACCATTCCTGCCACGGGGCTGCAAACTGCTGCAAATGCAGCAGCATCAGCGGCCTATATCTCACCCGAGAATGGCCATGGCGGTCGCGACCTGGGGGTGCCATGCGTGCGCCAAGGCACGACGGAGGTAGCCAAGCCATCCCTGATGGCCGACGGGGTCCAAGAAGGAGAAGGTGGGCAACGTTCGGCCCTGACCTAGCGGCAACAGCTAGGAAAATGCGAGGAAGAAGAAGGAGTTGCCGTTGGACAAAAATGCCCTCCGCGGGCTGAAGACGTGTGCAACTTAACCAAGGGTAGAAATGTAATTCAATTATGTTTCCTAAAAGCTAACATTGCATGGCAAGGGTGACGCGGTGCTCTCAGATTGGCTAAAGTAAGTCATTTTTGTAAAATTCACAGTTAATTATTCGTAGCTCGAATTAGCACACATAAAATATGAAAGTTGCTCAGAAAAATGAGAGGAATCCAATAAAAATATTGTTAGAAGCTAGTTCCTCTTAAAATTCGAAAAGTAATGGAAGTTATTAACTTTAATGTAATAATGGTTAAGAAACCCTATTTTGGTATGATTAATGTGATCGGTGGGTTTTAATTGATGATTAAAGTTGATATCAACATGTTAATCGTAAAGAGATACATTAAGATCGAAAAAGATAAATCTTGCATGTAATTAGTTTAATTTAGAGTTTCATGTGCATGAAAATGCTTTATTGGGCCTTGAAACCTTAAATTTGGTGAATTCGACCCTTAATGGCTTTAATTATTCAAAATCATGAATAAAGCTAAGATATAATGATACTAAGCTATTTTGAGCTTCAAAGTTCCTAGTTTGTGGTTAAATACCCTTAATGTGGAAATTAGGGTTTCCTAGTGGATAAAAGGTAGAATTAATGATAAATAACGTTCATATGTGAATTAGAGCATAATGAACTACAAATTGATGATAAATGAGCATAATGACCTTGTCATAGATTAAAAAGGATAAAAATGATAGCGTTAATGTAAAAGAGGCTTAACAAACTTAATTGATGGTTAATTGTGCATTAATCTGGAATTAAGGTTATGTGTTTGTAAAAGGTAACTTTCGTGAAGGATATATGAGATAATTAGGGTTTAAAAAGAGTAAAGGGAAGTAAGACCCTAATTGAAAAGTAACCCCTAAAAGTGGACTAGAAACCCTAGGAAGCGAGCTATATTTAATAGATCTTAATGACATGAGTAATAAAAGGAAATTGTATAATTGTTTCAGGATCTTATTGAATGCTTGCTTGCCTATTGATTGATTGGACTATTTCTATCTCTGATCAGCTTGACAGGTATGTGGTTAATTATGAATAACCACCTTAGTTTCTCAAGGATTTTCCGAATGGTTAATCACATTGAATGCACATTATCAGTTTGGATGTTCATACTTGCAAATCATAAAGTCACTATGATTATCACATTAATAATATAAGTATGTATTCTTGCACCTACATGCCACCCTGATGGATGATGCCAAAGGTCAGGCCCAGATGGGTAGACCATTGGGCACCATGAGTGGTGACCCCAGGCACCAAGCTCGGGAATGAGAAGGTGGCCTATGATATTGAATGACTAACGGGAACCATGAGTGGTGACCCTAGGCACCAAGCTCGGGATTGAGAAGGTGGCCTTAAGTCATTGGCAAAAGAAACCCTAAGGTGGGTATGCCAGGGTTAGGGCAAAAGCGGTGGAGAATGTCATACTAAAAAGTGTAAATTAGCTTATTAATTAACTTGATTGTGATAATTAGATTGTTATCAATATGTGAAAACTTTTGGTTGTCCCCACATACCGGCATATTCCAATATGCTGACCGACGTTTTGTTTGTTAGTGTTTTAGGTACAAGCTTGAAAAGGACAAACAGTAAAGTGGCATATGTGAAATTAATTAAGAGTTAAAGTATAAAGGAGGATTAGTTAGAGTAGACTCCTGATACGGATAGATGTAGATATCCCAGTTTTGAAAAAGGTATACAAAGTTTTATTTTTATTACGGCCTTTCAGTTTAGTTTAGTAGAATTTGATAATTATTAATTGATTATTTGTCGAACCTTTGATCCGATTTATTGGGCTAACGGCTATGACCTTCCGGTCTCCCTTAAATGGGGGTTACTGGGAGGCATGGTAGTTACACACAACATGTCCTTTATGACACTCGTAGTGTCTTCTAAGTCGTCTCAAGACTCTCCAGTGAGGACTTATCCTATAATGTATATAGTTAATATTCCAATGTCATTTTTCTATCTTTGTTCTTAATTTACTATCACTAAATATTAATCTATTATGTATGAATCTATTCTTAATTTATTATCTTTGTATATTACTCTTTCATATCTAAATTTTATTTTTGTTATTTAATTTTGAATTGAATCTAAATATGATTGTGAAATATGATACTCTTATTGTCTAGATAAATACTAGTATGAAGCCTTGATTTGATAGAATGACTTAATTAAATTCTAATATCAGATATATGACATATGAGTCTAAATACTTAAGAAAATAATCTGAATTGGATATATAAATACTAAGTATATGAAAATAACTTAAGAATGAAATATCTAAAATATGATTTCTGACAAGATAATTCAATCTCTATAAAATCTCATTGAATGTTATCTTAGCATGAATCTTAATGCAGTCATATAAGCTTAAATCTTAAATCTTAAAACATAATTTTTATAAAATCTTATCTTACAAACTTAATCATAACTTGATGCATTCTACTCTTATATGTTATCGTGTACTTAATTATTAGATCTTAATCATCTAGGAAATCTGAATAACACTTGGTTCTTAGATCTTAATCTATACAAGAAATTTCCATAGCATATTTCTACTTGTAATCTTAAATACAACATTATCCCACATTAAGTATGAGTATCTTTCATGCATATCTTATCTTGTAGTCTTATTCGTTAATGTGAAATATTACTAAGAAATCTTATAGGAACATGATCCTTTAATTTTATCATGAACCTGGTTCATGAATACCAATCATTTTAAGATATTTGAATAACATATCTCTACTTGAGATATTGGGTATATGTGCAAACACCATCATAAGGTATGAAAACTTTATTTGAATATCTTGCTTAGAATCTTAGGATATTAAAACACATAAATCATAATGCCTTATATGAGAAACACGTAAATGTACTGAGCTAAATAAGTATATATACTCATGGGCATGAATCACTTACCTCTCCTGAAGAAAAATATAATTTCTCTTCTTAGGTTGAAGCAACCCTAATCATGTTCTTGGGTTGATGAACCATGATTACCCTATTCATTCAATAATAATTCATTAATAATTATATTCACCTTAATTTCTAGGGTTTCGTGGTTCGTGGCTAAAACATGGAGACTCAGAGTCAAATCAGGCTCTTAAACCTATACCGTCAATTAGATATTGAAAAAGGGATCAAAATCCATTTAAGGATTGACCCCAACCAATCTATAGATTAATTTCTATGATTTACTAAATATTGGCTTATTAGATTAAAGACAAACCTACTTGATAATTCATGAGATTGGATAAATAAAAAATCAAAAGACCAATTTGATAGTTAGCCTATTTTATGATCATAGGCGTGATAGAGAGTAATATAGTCAATTTCTCATCATAAATCAATGTTCGGAGGCTATTTTAATTAACACAAAACCCCAAAATGCCCTAGGCATGTGTAACACATAATTAGAAGAGTAGGGATAGGGGTGTAAAATTGATGCCTAGATTCTTCTTTACTTAAACATGGCACGAGCACTCAGTCTGAGCAAAGATATTCTATCAAGTGTGAAGGCAGGTAACACTAGAGAAGCAAGGAGAGTCTCTACTGATCTCCACCTCCACACAGTCTCGAAGAGCCATTTACTAGGATCTGGGATGCCAGGAGGTGAGATCCCACAATGTCGCCATGGAAGAAGGACGAAGAACTTGAAAGGCTAACAACAACAAATCTCAGGCAAGGAGGGCATCAACATTCAAAATCTAAGGCAAACTGGAGTCAAAATAGTGAGAAACTGACAAGGTGAAGTAGAGGCAACTTCAAACGGGCTATGGGTTCATGAACACTATCAAGGCATAGAAAGAGGGAAACGATGTACCTAGTATTATGGGAAAAATTGAGGGGTGATGAAGCAATTTTGGATCCTCCCAAGGTCCTCTATCCACTTTCTACAATTCATGCACGAATAAATGTCCCCGACACTGGAGATCCATGCAAGATTGAGAATAGTTTATCGGGGGACAACCTCAATGAATCGCGAACCAAAAGGGGACCAGGTCTGAGCTCACACTAATATGCATATCGTGTAATTCCAAGGAATTGGACAATGGTGGTCCTACTACAGATAATGGAAGCAAGGTGCCAAAGGTGGAAGATGGAGCGGGTCAACGAACTTCAAGGGTGGGGGAATCAAATTAATGGATTTAAGGGGTAAAGGATGGCATGGAGAAGCTTACTAAATGCTTAGTAAGGAAAAGAAATCACCCTAGGATGGTATGGGACATGTGATCAAGAGGAGGCTGGCCGCGCTTTTTAGGCATTTTTTGTAGGGTGAGTTTTGGGGTTTGAGCAAGAGATTAAAAGTAGTAAAATTCTCTCTTGATTACAATGGTGAAAATTGTTTGTAAATAATCGAGGAGGCTATGAGAAATTTGAAAAATATTGGGAGTGTTGTTCTTGGAGTCCAGAGGTTGAAGGAAACTACTAAATGGATGCAATCTATGAGTGCATCATGGGCACAGATCCAACAGCTCATACAAAGCCCAACAGAATAAAAAATTGAGAATTTGAATTTATCCTTATCAAAATACCTTTATATTTTGGTAAATTAATTGCCTGCTCAAACGACCTCCAAACAAAATAAAATTTTAACTAAGTGTTCATTTTAGTGTCTAAAATATTCTTATTATTGGTCAGTTTAATGGCAAGTTTTAATATATGATAGTCTCAACTCATTTCTCCCCCATAAGTATACAAGATCGATAGTAGTAAAGGTCGAACCACATGGAGCTAGGCTATTTAGGCACAAGAATGTTTTTTTTAATGACCGAGAGAACCCACCCCGGGTGAAGCCGACATGGTCAACTCTCGAGGCATGAGAGGGTGTGGTCCTCTCACCCCCTTCCCACGCCTAATCAACGTGAATTGTCGTTCGCAAAGTGCCTTCAGTGAGGTTCGAACTCGGGTCCTTCATTGGGACTTATTGAGCTCTTATCACCTGGGCTACTATGGCCGGACAAGTACAAGAATGTTAAAGTTCAACAATACAGATCGTTTACTTAAGTTAGATTGATTAGATAAAACTAGGTTAAAGGAAAAGAGCAAAACAAAATGCAAACTTTTAGAATAATTATTGAAAGAAGATTTAATGACTCTTGGAAATGAGAATTCACTCCCATATCATAACTTTATGAAACAATAAAATCTAACATACTAGTTATGCATTAAAAGGAGGTTTGTGTCTCGTACACCTCCTATTGATATGAGACAGTTGTAACTCCACATAACATTCCCGTGCGTATGTTTCATTTTTAACTACAAAACTTGATTCCTCAACACATTCCCAGCCGCTTCCATGGTCGAGGAGGTATTGTCAAAACTACATCTCTGTACTTCTAAATACATCTTATTGGATCATACATAAAATAAGCAAACTAGATATCCAGTCAAGCAAGCAAGTAATTTAAGACACTAATGCAATCTTAGAACGATAGGCAACTAGTATTAAGCATGAAATTCAAGTTTACACAAGATATGACATGAGAGTTACTCTCCCATGCCCAAGAAAGGAGTTCTGCTCACACAAGGTGGTAAAGCACAAGTACAAGTGAATAATTATGAAGCTAAACATGATTAGGTAAGAGAAAGAACTAAGAAATCCATAGAAGAAGAGAAACAAGGTAAGAACTCATACTAGAAGATGAGTTCTCATCCTCACTACTAATCCTACTCCATCAACCTTCTCTCCTTGAGGGGTTGGAATGGAGAATGGACATCCTTGTTGTAGTCGGTGAAGAGAAATGGAGTAGAAAGAGGTTCTCTCTCAAGAAACCACCTTGTCTTCTGTAAAATCACCCTCTTTTTAATGTTCCCCGGACCAAAGTGGCTATAAATGACGAGTGACATCCATCCCATGAGTGTCCTCTCCTATTTAAAAATGAGGGATGGTTGTTCTTAAAAATATACCAAAATGGCCAACACGACGTGTTTGTGAAGCGACACAACATGTCGCTCTCAGAAACTAAAGATGAAAATGCCTTGCACAAAGGATGCACAGTGTGTCAGTTGGCCGACACGTCATATTGGTGCATGTTGAGGAAATTCGAATGAGTTTGGTTTCAGTCAGCATGGCATATGCAAATGAGACATGATGTGTTGACATGTTAGAATGACTCTTGGATTGAAAGGACATGGCGTGTGCAAATTAGACACGACATGTTCATGTTGGGCAGAGACTTTGGTGAATGTTTAAATGGGAGGACACAACATATCAGATGGGTGACACACTGTGTTTCTATCAGAAACTTCATATTTGTTTTTATATTTGTGCAATCCTTTGGGGAATTCAATTAGAGTTGTATTATGATTAAATCAACCCCATTCATTTATCAACATAATGTACATGTGATCACAAACATGGAACGAGTAAAGACAACTATAAAGTGGGATATCTAATATGATTAGAGGCAATTTGAAATGCAAAATGGATAAAAAATGCATGCAAGAGTGAGTAAAAAGTCTATATAAATTAAGCAAATCACTCATGAAGTCGCTTTTCCAATTACGTTACTCGAGTAATTAATACATTTAAAAACAAGATAAAGCTTAAATATTAATAACTAATTATCTTAAAGAAATAAAATATGATTTTTTTTATAGTTTCATTTTATGATGTTTCCTCTTAATAGGAAAATTCTTAGTGCATGTTAACAACCCTAAGAAAATCAAGATACCACTTTTTCTTTTGTCATGGCCATGAATAGTATGTACCAATGAAATTATAACAAACTTCTCAAAACTGAGGATGTTACAATATATCTGCTTCATTTCTATATATTTGTTTGTTCTCAATGTGATTGGACATAATCATTCACATTATAAAGTATTTTATAATACTTTTCATGTCACAAAGATTTATGTATGTTTCTTCAATAAGATATTTATGGATTTATGCACTAGTTCATTTATTTAGCTCTAGTCAAGTTATATTGTGGATTGGGATGACAATCATACATGTAGACTAATATGTACAATAATTGATGGCCAAACGTATAGGTCATTTAAAGTAATATTTGGTCAACACTTGGTCCAAGTAATGTCATGGTGACGGTAACCCAACTCACTTAAAAAATCACCAATAATATTGGTTTTATGACTAAATATAATTAAAATGTACTTTTTTTCCTTTTAACCCAAAGCCAATTGGTAGGTGGTGTCTAAGAATACTTGAGAAGGTTCCCCCTCCATTTATGACTTTTTTTCTCTATCTATAAAACACTAAAACATAATTGTCCTAGTAGAATGGCTTCTTAAACATAAATGTGTATCAAAACTATCATATTAGACAAGGAGACCAATAGGTGTACTCAAAACATTGTAAGTTCATGTCCCATTGTAAATAGGCTTAATTTTCCATCAACTTAAGCAAGAAGGTGTAACTTGAAATGCATGGACAAAGGCAACATAGGTTCAATGGTGTAAAAACTTGTTATGTATATGATGGGCTTCCTGATGGTCATTATTGATCCAAATAGTGTCACACTATGGTATCCACCTCTCAATGTGCCACGATCCTCAAATTTCACCACAGTAATAAATTCTAGCCCAAAACCCTAGCTTACAAATTCACATTTTAAATAGACCAATCAATACTAAGTCCTTAAAATCATACCCAAATATAATAAGTAAACCTTAATTTTCCTGGATAGGTGATGCATAATAGTGTCCGCTAATACAACTTAAGCAACACAAGCTAAATCTTACAATAATATGAGTCAGCGATAGTAATATCTTAAGGTCATATCCACAAGGAACCAATGCATATTAGACATTAATCTAATTCAATTAAATAGTGAATCAAATAGTTAAAGATTGTTTGAGTTTGTACTAAGTTAATTAAGCTAACCACAAAATTACTTTCATATTTTATCAAATAAAAATGAGAGTGCTAGGTGCCATTGAATCCACAATGCATATGAAGAACTCATAAAAAGATATCAAATTATCTTTTTCTCCTATCTCCAAAATTGTGATCAATGTCTCTCAACTATTAATTATCTAGGCAGCTAGGTTAATGGCTCTCAACAATCAATCATCTAGGTGGCTAGGTTAATGTCTCTCAATAATGAACAATGCGAACAACAAGAGATTCTATAAATTTCTACTAAGGAAACCATTACTAACAATAAATACAAGAAGGAAGATAATAATGCATTAACTTCTATTCATTCTCATGTAAAAGTCATTCAAACCTCTAATATCCTATCCACTAATTTCGTATATCTCAAAACACAAAGTTAAACAAAGTAGAAGACCTTGACCAAGGTTTCCATAGACAAGTAAACCATAAAAGAGAAATAAAAGCAATATCAAGAGTTGTTTATCACATAATTCTGGGTGCTAAGAAGGCACCAAATATAAGGAGATCTACTTCATACACATAGTATATCTATATCATATAAGCCATGTTCTTGAAGGAATACATGGAGTAAACACAAAGAAATAGAAGAAGAAGAAGAAGAAGAAGGTGAAAGAAACGCAATACTACACTTGTAGAGAGAGATTCTCTACAATGAATATGGAAAAGCATGCCATCTAAACTTAGGATAAAGGGAACTCCCTTTTTCTTCTTCCTTTTAACACATGGAGATTAGAAACACCTCTTGTGTCACCTTTGGATCATCTCCCAAAGTTGAAAGTCGATAAAATGAAATATGTTTGTAATTAAAAGCCTTCTTGAACTTTATATTTTTGCAGAAACTCAAGCAGTCACGTAGTTTCTAAGGCTTTAAAGTCTCTTGCATGCAAGCTATTCCAATCATTTTACACAAGCAATGGAAAACCCATGAGGAATGAGCAATTCTGGTAAAAAACATTCTTTTCATAAGAATAAAATAACCCTAAATGTCTATGGCTTGCTTCAATTTCATCTCAACCAATCAACCTGGTATTTTCTAGAAATAGTAGAAAAAAATTATAAATTCAAAATTTGAGACCATTTAGCAATAACTAAGGCGAACTCACAGTGGCAGCCAGGCTTCTGACGGACAGGGAGTTCAACTTCTACGCCTTCCAAAGAACGATGATCCAAGCCTGGAAGACGGCTAGGAAGGTATCCATCAAAATGGTGGAGCACAAGATAATGATGATTAGTTTCGAACTAAAGAGGGATAAAGAGAAAGTTATGGAGGGCTGTCCATGGAATTTCGACAACAAGCTCCTCCTCATGAGAGAAATTCTGCCGGGGGAGCAACCTTCTGACATAAAAATTGAGGAATGCGCCGTCTGGGTCCGTTTCTATAACATCCCCCTGGGCTACAGATCGGACGAGGCTTTTCTGAAGATAGCTGGGAAGGTGGGAAAGGTGGAGTCGATAGAAAAAGAAAGAAATGACTGGGCTAGAGCCAGAAGGGCGAAGATCACGATCAACATAAACAAGCCGCTGAAGACTGTCCAGAAAATGAAAGACAAAGAAGGAGTGGAGTCGAAAATCGACTTAAGGTATGAGAAACTCCCTCACTTTTGCTTCAGATGCGGGCGGCTGGGGCACACCACGAAGGAATGCCCAGAGGAAGATGAGGAATGTCCAGAGCAATGGGGAACGTGGATTAAGGCGTCACCTCACAGAGTATTCAAAGCGGAAGACACACCTATATCCTATGAAAAGTCAAAATGTGAGCTATTTAAAACAACTGATGACAACTTTGAAGAGAGGAAGACAGAAGAGGGGACTGCAGCTGCCCCAAAAAGCACCTACAAAGGGGAATCAGACAAGGAGACAGAGGAGGGGTCCAATATGCCTAGAGGACCGACAGAGAGGGACCTAGAAGGAAAACACAAAGGTGATACAGAAGGAAGGGCTGGGCAGGAGCCAGCGTACAACCAAAGCATAAAGAAAGTAGGATGGGTGGTGGACGCTCGAGAAAATGCCACACCCAAAGAGCATGTGTAGCCACAGGAAAACATGGGCCCAATATTTGCTAGCAGTTGTATTACTGAGGGTGGCAGTAAACAACCCATAGAAGGACTTGCTAGCAGCTGCACCGAGACACAGAAACAACATCTCATATGTGAGGAAGAAAGGGAGACCCCGAGGAAAGTAGGAAGGAAATACAAAAAGAACCACAGGAAAGTGTAGGACCTGGGAAGGACATGGCACGGAAATAGTGAAGCCAAAAGGGAAGCAAATGAAGTAGATAATAGATCAAAGAAAAGATTACCAGAAAGGGACAAGGAATTAATAGCAGGGTCACTGGAGACAAAAGAACAAAAACAAAGAAGGGAGGAGGGAAACAAAATGGTATGGGAGGCCTACTCTCAAGTAGCGGGCGCTGGCTGTGTCCAGCATCACGAAGGAAAATGAAAATGCTAACATGGAACTGTCAAGGTGTGGGCAGCCTTGGCACTATAAGAACCCTCCGAAAATATTGTTGGAGGGAACGCCCAGATCTTGTGTTTCTTATGGAAACCAAGATAAGTCATATAGATCTTGAGAAAAATCAAAGGAGATGCGGTTTCAACAACGGCCTGTGTTTCAGCAGTGTGGGGAGATCGGGAGGAATGGGGATATGGTGAAAGGACATGGATGTTTTACTCTTATCGTATTCTCATCACCATGTTCTGGTGGAGGTCAGAAATGAAGGCAAACAGTGGCTGTTTGCGGGCATACATGGATGGGCTGAAAACAATCTGAAATGGAAAACTTGGGACCTTATGGAAAAGATCAGAAAGGATCATAGCTCCCAACCTATCATCTTTATGGGGGATTTCAACAAAATTCTGAGCAGTAGCGAAAAAGAAGGCGGGTCAGTGAACATTTACCACCATACAAAAGATTTCAGAGAAGTAATAGACAAATGCTTGTTGTATGACCTCGGCTTCATAGGGCACCACTTCACCTGGAGGAAGGGGATCTCTGAGGAAACGATGATTAGAGAGCGTCTCGACAGGGCACTGGGTTCAGAGGAGTGGGCAGCTGTTTTCCCTGATGCCTGGGTGTTCCACCTCCCTTTCTTGAACTCTGATCACACACCCCTTATGCTGGATACCAAGGCAAAGACTCATCACAATAGGAGAGCGAGGGATTTTAAGCTTGAAGCATTCTGGTTGAAAGATGCTGACTGCAGGGAAATTATTAGTAGGTTGTGGATTAGCAATAGTGAAACAGACATTAATCACATACTAAACGACTACTCCAAAAAACTGAGCTACTGGGCAAAGAACAAATTTGGTGATATCCAAAAAAGGCTAAAGAAAAAAGAAGACAAGCTTAGTAGATTACAAAAGTTGCCGATGAACAACCAGAACATCAACTACGACAATACGATAAGCAAGGAGGTGGAAGATCTCCAGGAGCAGTATGAGAGCTACTGGTTCATCAGAGCAAAGTCAAATGAAATGCGGGACGGGGATCTCAACACTACTTATTTCCACAAAAAGGCGAAACAAAAAAGGAAAAAGAATGCCATAACCAAACTGCAAGATGAACAAGGCGTTCTAAAGGAGGAGGAAGACGACACCATTAATATAATAATAAAATATTATGATAAAATGTTTTCCTCTAACAACATTTTTGGAAATGATGCTACAACATGTATCAATAGAAAAATCAGTGATGTCATGAATTACCATCTCCAAAAAGAGCCCGACAAAGAAGAGATATGGAGGGCCCTTCAACACATGCACCCTACGAAAGCGCCCGGTCATGATGGCTTTCATGCATCTTTCTACCAAACCTTCTGGGATGTGGTCGGCGACGACGTCACAATTTTTTTTCAAAAATGGTGGAGAGACGAAAAAGACCTGATCCTGATCAACAAAACAAACCTGGTGTTGATCCCCAAGTGTAACAGTCATGTGAGCATGAAGGATTTCCACCCCATAAGTCTTTGCAACACTCTTTATAAGGTGGCATCCAAGATGATGGCAAACAGACTCAAACCATACCTGGAGGAAATCATCTCTCCTAACCAAAGTGCCTTCGTCCCGGGGAGGCTCATCCACGAAAACACGCTTATATCTTTTGAGATGTTCCAAGCCATGAAGAGAATGAAGAAAGGAAAGAAGGCGGTCATGGGTATAAAGCTTGACATGAGCAAAGCCTATGATAGGCTTGAGTGGAAATTTATCGAAAAAGTCATGACCAACCTGGGCTTCGAAGAGATTTGGTGTAGAAAGGTGAGTGAGTGTATCAGAACTGCTTCTTTCTCCTTCATTGTGAACGGAAGAAAACATGGTTATCTTCAACCACAGAGGGGCATCAGGCAAGGAGACCCTATATCACCGTATCTTTTTATTCTGTGTGCGGATGTGTTCTCGACCATGATTAACAGGGAGGTGGAGAATGGCAATATCCATGGCATCAAGAATCGCAGGAAGGGCATACTAGTGTCCCACTTATTTTTCACGGACGACAGTGTCATTTTTGCTAGGGCAACTGTGCAGGAGGCTACCAAGATAGCTGAGGTTATCAGCTGCTACGAGAGTGCCTCGGGACAAAAAATTAACTATGATAAGTCAGAGATTGTCTTCAACAGGAATGTTACCACCGAAATGAGTAACTCTATCACACAGAAACTACATATGAGGAGGATGGAAAGGCATGACAAATACCTAGGGCTGCCTATTGTAGTGGGTAGATCAAAGAAATCTATCTTCGAGGGGCTAAAAGACAGATTATGGAACAAAGTCAAGGGATGGAAAGAGAAGTACCTCATCCAGGCTGGTAAAGAAGTGCTTATCAAATCGGTTATCCAATCTATCCCCACCTTTACGATGGGGATCCTAAAAATCCCAGAAGGTACTATTGATGACATCAATAAAATGATGGCCAATTTCTGGTGGGGTAGTAATAACAACCAAAGGAGGATTCACTGGAGATCGTGGGACAAAATGTGCAAACCCAAACATGAAGGTGGCTTGGGGTTCAGAGACCTATGCTTGTTCAATAATGCCCTTCTGGCGAAGCAGTTATGGCGGTTGTTTACCAAGCCTCTTGCCATGGTAAGTGTTATCCTCAAGCAGAAATATTACAAGAATGATGAGGTCCTAGTGGCCTATAGGGGTTTTGACCCTAGCTTCACTTGGAGAAGCCTTTGGGGTGCCAAATACCTCATGTTAGAAGGATTGAGATGGACGGTTGGGAACGGCCTGAAGGTGAACCTATGGCTGGACAACTGGCTTCCTAATGCCAAGGGATGCTGCTCGACACCTAATTGGATAGCAACTCACAGCGATGTGAACGACTGGAGCGTATCCGACATCATAGACGAGGGGACTGGCTTGTGGCGTTGGGATATTATCGAGGAAAATCTTCTTGAGGAAGATGCTGTAACTATTAGAATGCTGCCGCTGGCAACCCAATGCCTTTCTGAGAGATACTGGTATCCTTTCCTTGATGGCTTCTTTACGGTTAGTTCTGCCTACTAGTTGGGCATCAACGGTTCTGCCCCCTCTTGGTGCGGGAAACGACAAGATGTATCTTCCCCTTGGAAAATTTTCTGGAACATCAATGTACCCCCGAAACTGAAGAACTTTCTGCGGAGGGCGTGCTCAAATCTCTTACCCACCAAAGAATCTCTTACTCGTCGCCACGTCCTTGATGATGAGCTGTGTAGCATCTGCCAGAGGGAACCTGAAAGTGTGCGTCATGCATTATTCAACTGCAACAACGCCATCACAGTTGGCAATCCTACCCCCATCTAAGAGCTTTGGCTGGAGCTAACAATATGAGTCTGCTGGACAGTATTCTACAAGTCAAAGAAAAGGAATCAAAAGATGACTTTCAGATCTTCTGTACGTTGTGCATGGCCTCTTGGAATTGCAAGAACACTTTGGTGTTTGACAATGAAATTTCTAACCCATACCTTACTGTTAATGGGCTACTTCACTGGTCTGAGGCACATGGTTTTTACCCTGGTAATGGCGATGCTGCTCCTAATAGAGAAACCCAAAGAAGGACGGCTGCTTGGTCTCCACCTACACCAGGCTGCTATAAAGTAAACACTGATACTGCTTTTCTTCTTGGTGATTTGATCAGCCTAGCGGCTGTTATCCGGGACTACATGGGAAGACTGACTGCTTCGCGTGCCAAGACTTTCAAAGCTGCATGGTCTGTTTTCTCCGCTGAGGCTGCCTCACTGCTGCTGGGGGTGGAGCTGGCGCGTGAGATGGGCTAGCCTAAAGTGGCGCTAGAGTCAGACTCTTCTACTGTAATAAATGCAGTTAACAACAATCATACAGGGAGAGGGCCGAGTATGAGCGTCGTAGCTAATATCCAAAACCTGAGGTCATGCTTTGTTAAACCCACCTTTTGTCATGTGAGAAGAGAGGCAAATATTGTTGCCCATAACCTTGCCCGTTTGGGCTAAGGTGGGAATTGTGGTCGTACATCCTTTGAGGATGTCACTGATATTTGTATGGAGACTTTGTGTTAGCTGTTTTAATACAAGGTATTGGTTTAAAAAAAAAGTGATAACGTGAGTGCATTCATTAAATGCCTTTCAACTCAACTCAATTAGCTTGAGCTTAGATTGAAACATTTTGAACGAAAATCAATTTCATTATTATTTTTTTTGGTAAAATGGTGCCAAAGTGTCCCTATTCATATCAAGGTATACTCTAGTAAGCGAGAAAATCAAGAAATAAAATTATAGCTAACAACACACAATAAATTAGCAAAAATTACAATGCAACATGAGTGGATGGCATGAGCAAAATGCAACTTATTTTAGAAATTACACAAAAATGCAAAAAATGAACTACATGACATGCGGTGGTGCAATATGCAAAAATAAAAGAAAAATAGGTAAGGCAATCAATTAATTAAAAAAACTAGAAAAGAGGTGCATCAAGAAAAAGGGAAAAGCAAGATAGATAAAGGATGAATAACACTATGACTCCAAGCTTTTGAATCACGATGTACTCCACATGGAACAAAAACTAAGGAGGATAGAGTGTTGTGTCATTGTGGTAGTGGCTAGTCGGGTGCTCCTCCCTAGGGTGGTAGGCACTGGTAGTAGTGACCCTAGTAGTCCACATGTAGAGGGGGGTATGTGTCGAGGTATCCCTGAAGTGCACTTCCATAGTACTCCTCCAACTGGGGGTTTCTTTGTACCTACGCATGCTATTAGTGTTACATGTGGTTGATATGATGGCACATCTGATGTAGATCTAGCAATGTCTTGTTGGCTCTTCTTTATGCCATCCAACTAAACCATGATAGTGGACATATCACATGCCTTCTTGGAGTTCGTTGCACATCATCCATCTCTGGACTTCTCCTCACCCAACGTGTGTTTCTCTCCTGGTGGTGGTGCTATTGCTAGTTCACATATATATCTCCCTCATCCTTAGGTAAATCCACCACCACTCCTCTATAGGTATCTCTGGAGTTTTCCCCCTTTAAATGTGCTATCACATCTCTGATATTTGGGACTTGTCCCATAGTGAATAGGAAAATGGGTGTGTTGTAAGGTACCTATGGTTAGAACTTAGGAATCTTGGGATTGATGTTGTAATCATTTATCAAAGAGATCATTTGTGAAATTGTAAGGTAATTCAAATCAACATTGACTTAGTGAGGTTGCTTATATCATAATCAAAGGCTTGAGAAATTGAAGTAAATATGCCTCCCAAGACAACTAGGGAGGTATTGTTGGTGGGATTTGATTTGATTTGAACAATCTTCATAGATGCATCTATCTATTATCATTTGGCATATCACAAACATGTACTTCTATGAGAAACAACCTTGGTTATCATACTGCCTAAATATTGTATTGGCAAATACCATATGAATGTATTTAATTGAAAGATGTGGCAGCTTACTTGTCTTCAACTTCCCAAGAGTGAATGCATCTTGTCGTATGAGCTATTACCATTCTTTGGCATTTTTTCATACACACTTCTTTTCCATTATTGCTTTATCAAATTTTTATGCAAACTCAGGAGTAGGGGCAAAAAAATTGTTCAATGGGAGGTCGTTAAGATATGTACATTACCCATCATCCTGAACCTAATGACTTCCTCCCCCTTGTAGTCCACCTTCTCTAGAGTACTAAAGAACTCATAGGTGGTCTCAACATATGTTTCTTATGCTTCTATAATTACCATTGTCAAGCCACGAGCCTCTATGTATTGACCAAAGTGATTATCCAACCTAATGGGTTGCATCTTGTATCTGAGAATAATGTGTTGCAATCACTCCTCTTCATGCAATTAAGGTAGAGTAATCCTAGATCTATCCTTGGATATGTGCTATTTCACATCTATCTCTCCCCTGTCCTTAGGTTAATTCTCCCTTTGAACGTGCTATCACATCTATGATATTTAGGGACTTGTCGCATAGTGAACATAAGAATGGAATCATGTAGATTAAACATCCCTAAAATTGAAACATACAAGGTACAAATAGATTATTCATCATTCTTGCTATCACTGCAAGAATTTATTTCATATCGCACTTCACTCATATTGTATTTCTCCTTTTATTCAAGACACACCTCTTACATTTCAAATCTATTTCTTATTCTTTGCTCTGAATCATTTCCATATTGTTTATCTACCTTTCAGATTAGCTACCTTTAAACCCTGGATTACTATCAGTTCTAGTTTACTTCTAATAGTACAAATTCCATGATCTTATTTTATAGAGATGCTAGTATTCAAGGTCAAATCACTAGTGACAACCCGTGAACTACTACAACTCTAAACATTCTAGGGTTTGGTCCTTATCAGTAGCATGACGTTATTGTGGTGTGACTTTGCTCCCTTAATTTGAAAGTCAAACTTTGGATCTCACAAGATTTGCTAAAGTCTTCCTTATCTTATCAATTGAACTTCCTTTCTCTTACTTGGCCATTTAGATAGATTGCATTCTCAATTTACCCTGCTAGGGTTTCATCATCATATTGTGTGTCATTATTACATTCACTAGGTGTCTCTACCATGCCCGTTATGCATCATATATGATTCATTTTCTTATCACTTCATTCCCACCTTGCTCTCATTAAGGAAGATACTAAAGAGAAGATTATTCTAAGACTTAGAATTCTTATCTTCAAACATTCCCTTAATACATTTCTCATATGTAGGTTTAATTGGTTATCAACAAGGATACTTGACTAATTAGCAATTGCTTGAATCTCACAACCTCTTTCTTTTGTAATCTATATTACTCCATCATGTTTCAAACCCTTCATTACTTTCCATAATCCTCTTACCATATACTACTCTTCCACCTGTCATCTTTAACTTCTACTTTTCTCTTATGATCATGTTGCTTATTCATGTGTATGATCATGTATACCATGTTGCACATATTTCTTTTTATCCTTTTACTAATGTGAAGTTGAAATTATAAATCAATAATCTCTCTACTACTTCACCTAATGTTTAATACATTACATATCCTTCATTTTAAATCAAATGGCTTGTGCATGGGTCAAACTTAGTTTCTCTTTCAATCAAGTTTTTTCCTTCCTGAATATAGTCTACCTTTATATGACTTATTCATTTGTTAAGCTACACTTTTGTTCTTATTTTAGAAACTAGTTTGTTGTTCTATAGAGACTTAGAATCCAAAGGTAGCAAGGATGAATGTATTAAACTTCATAATAAAGGTATACATTCCATGCTCTCAATTATATCATAACCCTCATTCCTTAATCAAGCTCATCATTTCTAACATTTCTCTTTGTTTCAACTAAGTTTGTTGTACTAGTCTTATGATTTACATGTTCACCTAATTCTCTTTATTTTAACTCTTCTGAAGACTCTTGACTTCTATGTACTTATTGTATACTTAACTCTTTTCTTCTATTTTCCCTTTCCTTTGGAGTACATAAAAGCATTGTACTCAATTATATGATCCATTTCTCATGATTGATTCTTACTATCTTGGCCCTTACATACTTTTCTCATATCCTTTCCATATTTCATATTTAGAGTTCATATAATACTAATCATTAAACTTAATCTGAACCTTATGTCGTGTTCCTTTATTTTCAATTAAGGGTTTCTCATATGAGGCCCCAAAGTTGGATCTCAGATATCAGTTCCAACTGATTCTTAGCTATTCTAATCTTTCCCGTATGTTTCAACATCTTAGTGTATGTACATTCTCACTGTGATGTGGGTCTAATTTATCCAGAGTCTACTCTTATTATATTGTTAATAGGAGTCATTAGATCCTAGTAACGCATCCTGCCAGCCAGACTAGGCCGAACCTACAGTCCTGAAGACAAGATCTACTCAAGATTAACCAACTCCTATTAATCTCAAACATGTGGAAAGAATATCCACTTAGGGCAAACTCATTTAAACATAACTTCTGGTCTACTTGATACAAAGAACAACTGAATCAACTTCATGATACACAACAATCTAAAAGAACCATACATATTCTACAAAGTGATAATATGAATTCATACATATAAGAGCATTTCTATTTATATCAAAGAAGCAATATAAAGCAAGAGTTGTATCACATTCTATGTTTAATCTCTTACTCCTTCATTACTTTTCGGTCTCCTAACCCTAAGATTTCTAGGGTTTCTCTCATTCCCATCCTTCCTCTGCATACCTGGCCAAGGCATCCAGAGAAGAATAGACAGAGTAGCTTGATACTGGTCAATCTAAGTATTCAGATACCGGGCTAGGGTATCTAAATACTCAAAACTCCCAGGGCTAAAGACACATCATCACCTATCTGCCACACTTATAACTCTGACTTTCTATCCTAATGGTCCCTGACTACTCATCCTAAGTTGTGATACCAAGATGTTACACTCGCATCCCAGGATTACCACTAATCATGAGATGTGGGCGTAAGTTTGAGGATTATACTTAATATAAAGTTCACTCCCAACTTTTTCTTCTTTTTCAAACTCTTTGTTTTCTCGCATTGAATCACATAAACAAACTTTACAAGAGAATTAAACCTTGATTACTCTAACATGATCTCAACATTTATGATACACATCCAGACATTCATTCTTTTTCTCACACTTCCATGTGTGTACAACATGATAACTAGATATATACTGTATTATTAAAGAAACAAAGCTACACATTATCATTTACAACTCTCTATCAACTCTATACAAGGACCTAGAGTGACAGGGACTGACCGAACTTAACTAATCTCATACTTAACTTCGGTGGCAGATCTACTCTAATGCATTGACATCTTCAGTCCGTGAGTTATCTCTAAAAATTGTAAGTAGAGGGGTGAGCCTACTTGCTCAGTCAATGAGTACTTCAAAGAAATAGTTTAAAGCACTTATATAATTACAGATATATTGTCGAGCAATTGATATCAATTATAATAGTAGTAAGCTTTAAAAATTCTAATCATCCACAATCATATATATGACACAATACTCTAGACATCTACAAGAGTGAATTAATACATGAACATGCTTAATTGATCATAAAGAGAACTAATGATTCAGAAACATACAAAGGATAATTGAATAACTACACACACTTGTTTAACCTCTCATTTATCTTATTATGCCCTGAACCTACATGAGGTGTACCACAACATGTGAAAGAATCACAGCAAGATACGATCTCACTGTACACGGCTTAGAAGCATGCCTGGGTTCCTAAGCCTATTTCTTGAGTAAGACCCTGTCCGCAACGGGCCTCGGCACGTCTGCCTCTTGGCGGCTAATGGGAGTGGCCAGATATCTCAGACTCCACCTCTCAACTTGGGTACTCATGCAGTGAGTCAAAGCCCTCAGGCTTACTGTGCATCAGTGGACGTACTGACCACTGATCACTACAACATGAAACACAGGTACCACCGACATCCCCGATTTGTGTTGGGTACCACACAATTGTAAGGAGTCTGCCCTACTGGTCAAGACCCCCGCACCCTACTGGTGCGCTCCGCCTTACCTCAATCTGGACTACCTCCAATCAGGAAACTATTTCCTCCTCATAGCGCAAGCCTCATCCTGTGAGGATTTTAAAGTGTTCATGGCATCTACATGTCTAATTCACTCTTTACATTCACAATTCAATCAACACATCAACATATCTTAGATGAGTTCTATAAACCATTCGTTTCATAGACCATCTGATAACATTTACCACAACTGAACTGTTAAGCATCACCACATCTCATAATGAGAACATGGTAATCACAATACTTGATTCATTGAACACCCTATCCTTAGGATTTCATTTACCTCATTCATTTATCACATGGCTCTCATAAGGATTTAATGCATCATAAACATTCACTGAATAAAGACTGCTTTGTATGAAACCCTGGAACTGAGCTAAATTTGGGTTTCCATGCCATTCACTAAGATATCATGAATCAAGAATAACATTGAATACATAAATTCTAAGGTGTCAAGATAAAAACTTCAAATGGATTTCATAATATCTATTCGCAAATTTTCAACTTTCCACTCATCTAGGGTTTCAACCCTTTCTATTGAGATATCAAGAAAACACTATTCACATCACATGAAATCCAAGATAGTATCTGACATGTATGTACTATGCATTTAGATAAACAACCATTCATAATCAATGAGATTCAAATAGAAAATTTCTCTATTTAATTATACAACAATTTCAATCATAACCGAAAATCCTAAATTTTAGTTTACTCTTATAACCTCTGTAAATACTTAGGGAATTCTCATTAAGATGGATTGTATTAATTTCTTATATGATTTTATCATCTAAAATTCATCAAAATAGAAGAAGAGTCCATTTCATATCATTTTACAAAAAGTAGATCAAAAGGAGAATTTAGGGTTTGTAGTTGCATATTAAGCAATTGAAGATTATTGATGATTTAACTACTTTTCATGCAATATACTATTTAAAGGAAGTTCTCACTCACACTAAGGTGTGAAAACACCTTAAAAATGCAGATCATCCCTGAAAATCTCGATCTCATATCAAATCCCTAGTAATTCACCCGATTCTTCTTCCTTTCAACTAGGAAACCCTACAAATGAGGGATTATGAAGAAAGAGTGAGAAAAGGAGAAGTTTTGATACAATTTTAGATCAAATCATAGGAGGGACGGAATATTTACATGTGAGAGAAGATTCACCATTAAAGTCTATGCAAAGAAGCTAAACTTACTTGATTTCATCATATCTCAGATAGAGAAACCCTAGATCAACAATTCCACCACTTTCTCCTCTCAAACCCTAACTCTCCCTCTCTCTCTAGGATTTCATTTCTATAGAATGAATCATGAATTATGAGAGCTACTAGTGTGTTAGGTTGAACATATAGAGTAATTGAGCAGCTTGGGTGAATTGCACATTGACCCCTCACTAAACTTTTTCTTATTTTAGTAGATTTTTCTATCATAAAAAAGTTACTACAATTCATGTATTTTAGAGATCAAAACTTCTCCAAAAATTATGAAAATTTATCATGTTGTTTGTAATTGAGTTATAAAGTTTTAGTTAAAATTTCAGAACATTCCAAGCTATCATTAAATAACTAAAAATAGAATAGTGCACTGCTATCCAGAAATATGCAGAACAGTCGGTTGAAGAGAAAATGCCCCATAATGGCCATGCTAGCTACCATGGCCATGCTAAGATGGACCCAACATAGCCGTGCTGAGGAGACAAGGCCTTGGTGAATTGGTTTCATCAGATTTGAGTACAAAAGTTGGTCAACAGTTCAATTCTTTCAAAACGGCCATGTGGCCTAGCATGCCCGTGCCACCAACGACCTAACACGACCGTGCTACCCACCACGAACATGCTATCCAAGCCTCCAACTACCATTTTCATTGTCTTATGACTAAATCTTTCATTACTTCCCGACATAAGCTTGTTTGGTGAAAACCCCAAATTTCAATCAACTAGGGTTTATATTTTCTGAAACCCTAATTATACAAAGTGATAGCATACTTGGGAGTTCTCATTAAGTTTAACACATCATAATTGAAATACCATCCTTAATCATGTTTAATCAATGACTAATATAACTAATCATATAGTCATCCTCATAAACCCTAACTTACCAATTAAGCTCAGATACGGTCATAACAACTCTCCCCCCTAAAAGGTTTCACCCCCGAAACATAAATATGGAAGCAAAATGCATTCAAGGTTTAATTAAAGCTTCTAAAATCTTACATGTCATTATATTCTTGTATTTCATACTTGAATGCAGCTTTCAACATTAAGTCCTTTATTTATTTTCTAAGCACAACATGTTTGAAACAGTTCCCAATGATATCAAACAAATTCTCTATGCCACAATCAATCATAGGATAGAGAGAGTAACAACAATTTCAATATTTTCATACTCTTGAGGTATTACCTCAACATTGATAATCTGATCCAACTATCTTAATTCATATGGCTCAATATGTACTATTGTTATGTATTACCTCTAAATCACAAAAGAGAGTTCACCATGTTGTTTTGAATTTTACTATTATGCCACTCAAATAGCAAAACAATCTTGAGTTGGAAGACTAGATTCAACAACAATTATACAATACTACTCACGACATCCCCATTGGATCATGGATGCATAAGGTGAAGAATCACCATCACATTCCATACTATTCTCAAGTATGAACCCACACATAATTTAAGGTGTAACCATCGGGTTATAGCATACTAAGGTATCAACAATAGTAGTAGAGTACTCCATGATTGTATTAGTCATTCAAGGACTATTCATACCTAATTACCATTACTTATTTATATTAAAGCTAGGTATAACAAGCTATGCCTCATTAGGGTTACATATCAATACAATATGGTTATCATCCCTTCTATTCATATGAGTGAATAGGTAAGACTACCTTATTCAGGGTAACCCTTCATTTGTTCCATCATTATTCAACCCATATCACCATACCACAATTGTACAATACTAAGATGAATTACTAGTATGAATGACTACAACTATCAGACACCTTTAATTAACATATTTCTTGCACATGTACACTGAAATCATATGTAGAACCAATTTACATCCCTTAATATACCTTCAACAAATTATACTTCTAAAAACAAATTCACATATTACTAAAAGTCATTATTTTCTATTATCTCTCTCCTCATTCATTACCACTTACTTTTTGCTACTTATCCTTCTCATTTTAATCGTGTAGATTAAACATCCCTAAAATTGAAACATACAAGGCACAAATAGATTATTCATCATTCTTGCTATCACTACAAGAATTTATTTCATATCGCACTTCACTCATATTGTATTTCTCCTTTTGTTCAAAACACACCTCTTATATTTCAGATCTATTTCTTATTCTTTGCTCTGAATCATTTCCATATTGTTTATCTACACTATCAGTGCTAGTTTACTTCTCAAAGTGCAAATTCCATGATCTTGTTTTATAGATATGCTATAGTATTCAAGGTCAAATCACTAGTGACAACCCTTGAACTACTACAACTCTAAACATTCTAGGATTTGGTCCTTATCAGTAGCATGATGTTATTGTGGTGTGACTTTGCTCCCTTAATTTGAAAGTCAAACTTTGGATCTCACAAGTTTTACTAAAGTCTTCCTTATCTTATCAATTGAATTTCCTTTCTCTTACTTGGCCATTCAGATAGATTACATTCTCAATTTACCCTACTAGGGTTTCATCATCATATTGTGTGTCATTATTACATTCTCTAGGTGTCTCTACCATGGTGGTTATGCATCATATATGATTCATTTTCTTATCACTTCATTTCCACCTTGCTCTCATTAAGGAAGATATGAAAGAGAAGATTATTCCAAGACTTAGAATTCTTATCTTCAAACATTCCCTTAATACATTTCTCATATGTAGGTTTAATTGGTTATCAACAAGGATACTTGACTAATTAGCAGTTGCTTGAATCTCACAACATCTTTCCTTTATAATCTATATTACTCCATCATGTTTCAAACCCTTCATTACTTTCCATAATCCTCTTACCATATACTACTCTTCCACCTGTCATCTTTAACTTCTACTTTTCTCTTATGATCATGTTGCTTATTCATGTGTATGATCATGTATACCATGTTGCACATATTTCTTTTTATCCTTTTACTGATGTGAAGTTGAAATTCTAAATCAATAATCTCTCTACTAGTTTCACCTCATGTTTAATACATTACATATCCTTCATTTTAAATCAAATGGCTCGTGCATGGGTCAAACTTAGTTTCTCTTTCAATCAAGTTTTTTCCTTTCTGAATATAGTCTGCCTTTGTATGACTTATTCGTTTGTTAAGCTACACTTTTGTTCTTCTTTTAGAAACTAGTTTGTTGTTCTATAGAGACTTGGAATCCAAAGGTAGAAAGGATGAATTTATTAAACTTCATAATAAAGGTTTACATTCCATGCTCTCAATTATATCATAACCCTCATTCCTTAATCAAGCTCATCATTTCTAACATTTCTCTTTATTTCAACTAAGTTTGTTATACTAGTCTTATAATTTACATGTTCACCTAATTATCTTTATTTTAACTCTTCTAAAGACTCTTGACTTCTATGTACTTATCGTATACTTAACTCTTTTCTTCTATTTTCCCTTTACTTTGGAGTACATGAAAGCATTGTACTCAATTATATGATCCATTTCTCATGATTGATTCTTACTATCTTGGCCCTTACATACTTTTCTCATATCCTTTCCATATTTCATATTTAGAGTTCATATAATACTAATCATTAAACTTAATCTGAATCTTAAGTCATGTTCCTTTATTTCCAATTAAGGGTTTCTCATATGAGGCCCCAAAGTTGGATCTCAGATATCAATTCCAACTGATTCTTATCTATTCTAATCTTTCCCATATGTTTCAACATCTTAGTGTATGTACATTCTCACTATGATGTGGGTCTAATTTATCCAGAGTCTACTCTTATTATATTGTCAATAGGAGTCATTAGATCCTAGTAACACATCCTGCCAACCGGACCAGGTCGAACCTGCAGTCCTGAAGCTAAGATCTACTCAAGATTAACCAACTCCTATTAATCTCAAACATGTGGAAAGAACATCCACTTAGGGCAAACTCATTTAAACATAACTTCTGGTCTACTTGATACAAAGAATAATTAAATCAACTTCATGATACATAACAATCTAAAAGAACCATACATATTCTACAAACTGATAATATGAATTCATACATATAAGAGCATTTCTATTTATCTACAATCAAAGAAGCAATATAAAGCAAGAGTTGTATCACATTCTATGTTTAATCTCTTACTCCTTCATTACTTTTTGGTCTCCTAACCCTAAGATTTCTAGGGTTTATCTCTATCCCATCCTTCCTCTGCATACCTGGCCAGGGCATCCAGAGAAGAATAGACAGAGTAGCTTGATACTGGTCAATCTAAGTATTCAGATACCGGGCCAGGGTATCTAAATACTCAGAACTCCTAGAGCTAAAGACACATCACCACCTATCTGCCACACTTATAACTCTGACTTTCTATCCTAATGGTCCCTGACGACTCAGCCTAAGCTCTGATACCAAGATGTCACGCCCGCATCCCAAGATTACCACTAATCATGAGATTTGGGCATAATTTTTAGGATTATACTTAATACAAAGTTCAATCCCAACTTTTTCTTCTTTTTCAAACTCTTTGTTTTCTCGCATTGAATCACATAAACAAACTTTACAAGAGAAGTAAACCTTGATTACTCTAAGATGATCTCAACATTTATGATACACATCCATACATTCATTCTTTTTCTCACACTTCCATGTGCATACAACATGATAACCAGATATATACTGTATTATTAAAGAAACAAAGCTACACATTAACATTTACAACTCTCTCTCAACTCTATACAAGGACCTAGAGTGACAGGGACCCACTGAACTTAACTAATCTCATACTTAACTCCTGTGGTAGATCTACTCTGATGCATTGACATCTTCAGTCCATGAGTTATCCCTAAAAATTGTGAGTAGAGGGGTGATCCTACTCGCTCAGTGAATGCGTACTTCAAAGAAATAGTTTAAAGCACTTATATAATTACAGATATATTGTCGAGCAACTGATATCAATTATAACAACAACAAGCTTTAAAAAGTCGAATCATCCACAATCATAAATATGACACAATACTCTAGATATCTACAAGAGTGAATTAATATATGAACATGCTTAATTGATCATTAAGAGAACTAATGATTCAGAAACATACAAAGGATAATTGAATAACTGCACACACTTGTTTAACCTATCATTTATCTTATTATGCCCTGAACCCACATGAGGTGTACCATAACATGTGAAAGAATCATAGCAAGCTATGATCTCATTGTACAAGGCTTAGAAGCATGCCCGGGTTTCTAAGCTTATTTCTCGAGTAAGACCCCATATGTAGCGGGCCTCGACACGCCTACCTCTCGGCGGCTAATGGGAGCGTCCAGATATCTCAGACTCCACCTCTCAACCTGGGTACTTAGGCGGTGAGTTAAAGCCCTCAGGCTTACTATGCATTGGTGGACCTACTAACCACAGATCACTACAACATTTAACACATGTACCACCGACATCCCTGATTGGTGTTGGGTACCACACAATTGTAAGGAGTCTGCCCTACTGGTCAAGACCCTCACACCCTACTGGTGCGCTCCGTCTTACCTCAATCTGGACTACCTCATGTCGAGAAACCATTTCCTCCTCACATCACAGGCCTCATCCTGTGAGGATTCTACAGTGTTCAGGGCATCTACTTTCCTAATTCACTCTTTACATTCGCAATTCAATCATCAGATCAACATATCTTAGTTTATGTCTGTAAACCATTCGTTTCATAGACCATCTGATAACATTTACCACGAATGAACAGTTAAGCATCACCACATCTCATACTGAGAACATGGTAATCACAATACTTGATTCATTGAACACCCTATCCTTAGGGTTTCATTTACCTCATTCATTTATCACATGGTTCTCATAAGGATTTAATGCGTCATAAACATTCACTGAATAAAGACTGCTTTGTATGAAAACCTGGAACTGAGATGAATTTGGGTTTCCATGCCATTCACTAAGATATCATGAACTAAGAATAACATTGAATAAATAAATTCTAAGATGTCAAGATAAACACTTCAAATGGATTTCATAATATCTATTCACAAATTTCCAACTTTCCACTCATCTAGGGTTTCAACCCTCTCTACTAAGATATTAAGAAAAAACTGTTCACATCACATAAAATCCAAGATAGTATCTGACATGTATGTACTACACATTTAGATAAATAACCATTAATAATCAACGAGATTCAAATAGACAAATTTCTCTAGTTAATTATACAGCAATTTCAATCATAGCCGGAAATCCTAAATTTTAGTTTACTCTTATAACCTCTGTAAATACTTAGGGAATTCTCATTAAGATGGATTGTATCAATTTCTTATATGGTTTTATCATCTGAAATTCATCAAAATAGAAGAAGAGTCCATTTCATATCATTTTACAAAAAGTAGATCAAAAGGAGAATTTAGGGTTTGTAGTCGCATATTAAGCAATTGCAGATTATTGATGATTTAACTACTTTTCATGCAATCTACTATTTAAAGGAAGTTCTCACTCACCTTAAGATGTGAAAACACCTTAAAAATGCAGCTCATCCCTGAAAATCTCGATCTCATATCAAATCCCTAGCAATTCACCAGATTCTTCTTCCTTTCAACTTGGAAACCCTAGAAATGAGGGATTATGAAGAAAGAGTGAGAAAAGGAGAAGTTTTGATACCATTTCAGATCAAATCAGAGGAGGGACGGAATCTTTACATGTGAGAGAAGATTCACCATTAAAGTCTATGCAAAGAAGCTAAACTTACTTGATTTCATCATATCTCAGATAGAGAAACCCTAGATCAGCAATTCCACCACTTTCTCCTCTCAAACCCTAACTCTCCCTCTCTCTCTAGAATTTCGTTTCTCTGGAATGAATCACGAATTATGAAAGCTACTAGTGTTTTAGGTTGACCATATAGAGTAATTGATCTGCTTGGGTGAATTGCACATTGACCCCTCACTAAACTTTTTCTTATTTCAGCAGATTTTTTGTCATAAAAAGTTACTATAATTTATGTATTTCAGAGATAAAAAATTCTTCAAAAATTATGAAAATGTATCATGTTGTTTTTAATTGAGTATAAAGCTTCATTTAAAATTTTATATCATTATGAGCTACCATTAAATAACTAAAAATATAATAGTGCATTGCTATCCAGAAATCTACAAAACAATCGGTTGAAGAGAAAATGCCCCAGAACGGCCATGCTAGCTGCTACGGCCGTGCTAAGATGGACTCAGTATGGCCGTGCTGCCTATCACAGACTTGGTGCATTGGTTTCATCAGATTTGAGTACAAAAGTTGGTCAACAGTTCAATTCTTTCAAAACAGCCGTGTGACATAGCATGCCCGTGCCACCAACGACCTAACACGGCCATGCTACCCACCACAGACGTGCTATCCAAGCCTCCAACTACCATTTTCATTGTCCTATGCCTAAATCTCTCATTCCTTCCCGACATAAGCCTGTTTGGTGAAAACCCTAATTTCAATCGACTAGGGTTCATATTTTCTCAAACCCTAATTATACAAAGTGATCACATACTTGGAGTTCTCATTAAGTTTAACACATCATAATTGAACTACCATCCTTAATCATGTTTAATGAATGACCAATATAACTAAGCATGTAGTCATCCTCATAAACCCTAACTTACCAATTAAGCTCAGATACGGTCATAACAAAAGAACTCTCAGTTTTTCCTGAAAAAATCCCTAAATTTCCCTAAAGAACTCTCATATGATCTCAATATATATTTCTTGTGCATTTGTAATCACCATTCTCAATACACATGTCTCAATCTATTGACCAAAGTGATTTTCTACCCTTATTGGATTGTAGTGTGGGTATCCAATCATAATGTGTGACAATCATGCTTCTCTTCACACAGTCATGGTGGATTAATACCATATATGTCCTTGATTGTGAATCTCTACCTCTTCTTACACCTTGACCCAAGAGAGTGCCCTTAGGTGTATTCCCCTTGTATTTCATCAAAACATCCTCCGTTTGAGCCACAAAATATAATGCCTCATCCTCCACCTCTTCATAGTTTTGGGATCTAGAGCTCACGGGGAGATGGATGGGCTCCCTCCTCTCAAAGTGTCCTCTTCCTCCCTTCTTCAAGTGCAATATGTCTCCTTTCTAATTATGGTGTAGGTTGTCGAGGGATCTAAGAGGAGGTGTATGCCATCCCTCATGTTTTCAGTGTGGACCAAGGTAGAAGAGTTGATGTACATCGCCTTGCTACCACAATAGATGTTGAATGAGGCAAAGCATGCAATGAAGTTGGAACGACTTGCTTTTCCCCCTTTGAGCCTGGGTTGGGACATTCACCTCAATGGAGTCCACAACATCTGTCTTCTCTAGATGGCACTTCCTCTTCATCCTAGTAGTTGGAATCGCCAGTTGTGTTATCATATTAGGAATGTTGGGCTGAGTGGCTATAGGAGGTTGTTTGGGTGTTGGAGTTGGAAAGGGGGAATTTGGGTGTGGGAAGGTGGATTCATCTTGGGATCTTAGATGATTTCTTTGACCGTTGTGTTGGATGTTGTTCTTCAACCTGGCAATGACCTTTGTTGTCAGCTTCTTCATCTTATTCTCAAGAATGGCGGATATATGGAGACGTGTAGGTTTTTATTGTAGCTGGTTGGATTTGGGGTCAAAGTGAAAAAGGGATGGAGGAGGGTAGAATTGGGTTTTTTGAAGTAAATTAAGGATCATTGAAGGTTGAGGAATGTCCACTAGGGCTTGGAGGTAGTAAATTGGAGCTTGAAGATGAAGTTGGCATCATCACCAAAATTGTGTAACATGGAATAATTGTTCATTTGACTTGAAAATGAGGGGGGTTTGTAGTGTCCAACCCTACAATATTATCATACCCTTAAGTGGTGATGCTATCATGCCACGACCATTCTGGTCACCATGGTCATGGTGGCATCAAGGGACCATAATCTTTTGGCCTCCATGACCGTGATGGTGCCCTTCTTTTATAAAAAAATCACCATAAAATGATCCCCTCATGCCATGGTTGTTCTGGGATACCATGCCTATGGTGGATTGATGATGTCATGACTATTTTGAGTGCCATGTACATTCTAGTCATTTTTTAATACATTCAAAGTAAAAGTCCACACGTCGATCACTATGACCATTCTAGATGTGAGTGGTCATTATGACAGTTCTTTAATAGTTTCTCAATTCATTCATCACAACTCAATCAAAATTCAATTTAACTTGGATTCCTATGTAACTTTGCCACTTTGGAGGTACACTTTATGTTGGTATATATGCCCAGAGAGCCAATCATGTAATGGTTGTAATGGCATAACTTGTAAAAATAATTTGACTATTGATAAAAGGCAAGCTTCCAATTTATTCTGTTTAATTCAGTTATGAGATAATGATGTAACATTATAAATGTCTATAGAATAATATTACTCAATGATGTATGTATTCAAGTATGTGACTCAGAAGATATGAGATCATGCAGATGTTAAGATTACATATACATATTCTCTTTATGTACCTGATCGGTTGTTATTGTGGAAGGTTGATAGACAACAATAACACATAAGATAGGAGTGTGAGTTGGTTGATGATAGAATCTCATTAGTCATGATATGACAATATCAAACCAATCACACAGATACATGTTAGAGAATAGTGTATCAGATAGACCCACCGTGAGACTGACACATGGAAGCCATCATTATGGAAGTCATAGTCATCTCTCATAGTGATGGTGGTGGTTGTGGTTCTTATACCTGAAATCATTGCACTCATTACATGTCATTGATCTCAACCATATTGTTTTATTGCTTATATGATCCTTTTCTTGTCAATTATCTACATATAATGTGACTTGCTAGATGACCATATATCATGCACATGTGCTACAGTTATGTGTGGAAAGACTAACCATGCAGGCTTAGGTAAGCATGAATTGAGGGGCATTCATTAACATTGTTCATTCATGTATCCTGTTGCAATTTACAAGGTAAAGGTAGAAAAATCACATTCTTTCTCAAATGTAAAGGTTTAAATTTCATATCCTTTTCAATATGTTGAGGAATGGTTTGTCATTTCAAAAGGGGGAGGATGTTGATCTAAGTGTTACACATTGTCCATATTTTAATAATGATCTTAACCATTCCATTCATATGTATCTAATATGTTTGTTTGAGATTGATTTCAGGCATTAGTTACATGAAAAGGATCAAATCTATCAAGCCCTAGCTTGTTCTAGTTCAAGTCAAAGTAATGCAAATGCACTTTTGTGGAAAACTGTAACATCCCTAATTTTCAAGAGTAAAATAAAGCCTTTTATGTAGTGTTCTTCAAATAATAATTTGTTAAGTGCCTTAATGCAATTCGTCCAAATTAGTTTTATTTCTAGGATTTCAATGCAAAGAGATATAATAAAAGGACTCAAAATAAGTTTCTCCTTTATTTTAAATGTATTGCAAATAGTTGTGTAAAAATAGTAATATGTTTTCCATTTATTAATTAAGTCAAAAAGGAATGAAAGAGAAAGAGAAAGAGGAAGAATAAAGAAATTCGAAATTTTAAATCACTTGGACAATAAGTATGCCTTTCCTTTTTGTATATTTCAAAATAAAACCCTAAAGTTCATTTTCTCTCTCCTCTTCTTCGAATTAACAAAAAGAAATAATAATGTGCCCCTTATTCATCTATTTCAAAAATATGAGAACATGAGTGCTCTCTTGGCATCTTTTGGCCACCTTTCCTTTTATTTTCTTAAATACATAAGAGGGAAGTAATATTCCCCTTGTTTTCTCTCTCTCCTTCAAATAAAGTACACAAGAAGGCAATAAAGAGGTGTGGAATGATTTTGAAATAGACAAATATTGTTTGTCTCAAATTTTGGAGTAAAAATACACAAAGGAAAGTTTCCCCTTGATTATTTAATTAGTTTGTACACTTAAATTAAGATAAGAGATGAAAATAGAAAATGTGGACCAAACGTTGAGGAAACTTAAATCTAATTGGCTAGTATTATTCTAGACCCTTTAGTTAGTCAATGGTCCAAATTTGGACTCATTTGGAGCTTGTTTGACCCTCCAAATAAAATAGGAAAGTTTGTTTATGGTTTGATTAGGAATTTCATTTAATGTCTCGAATTCCCTATGGTTTCGGGATTTAAATCCCTGTCACGCGTTACCCTTATTTTTCCTTATTTGTGCACGATTTTCTGGCCTCACGATCTCGATCCGACGGTAACTGGTTCATCCCCTACCTCTGATGTTTTAGGCAAGTCAGACGCCTACAACTCGTATTTTTCCTCGATTGATTTCTTCCTATTCAATTATCGGTTTCATGGGATTTTTGTGGCTCTAGCTTCGTCTCTGTTCCATGCATCTCTCAAGCCCTAGAACTCCCCCTCTCATTCTCATTTAAGGAAATGCTTATTAGGGCTTGTGCGGCTCCTCTCTACCGGTTATAGCAGCCGCCACCCTAGCCCTCCTCATTGCCTTTTCAAGCTACCAAAAGGACCGCCAGCCGCCGTCTTGCTCTCCTCAACCTCCAATTTGACTCGTGACGCTCTTGAATTCCCTGACCTACTCGAGTTGTCATCTCCGGTGACCTCGAGTTCGCCTGGCCTCGTCGGTCCACCTCGGATCAATCGAGATCGCGGTGAGCATCCCTGGACCCTAGTTTATCAGTTTCCCTTGTCATTTTGGATATCCGTGCCTCCAAACGTTGTACCCTATAGGACCTCCGCAAGGCCCTCACCAACATTTATGTATCTCACCACTTCAGTGTACCTCTGATTGTGGTATCTTTGTCTCTCGCCTCGTCGTGCCTTGGCGGTTGTTTTCGAACACTTTTGGGTACCTTTCCGCCTTCGGTACCTCAGCTTTTGGTCTCCGACCGTGTCCCCTATTTTCTTTACTCCGACAATCTATTCCAGATCATGAGCATTCCTTCATGGCTGGGTGTATTATTTTGGATTCTCTGGATCTTTGCAGATGCATCCTTGCAGTTTTTCCTCGCTGTATCATGGTGTTTTGGGATCTCGACTATCTTGCCCCCTTCCAGTGCTCACGGCAGCAGCAAGGTGGAGCTTCAATGCTCGCCACAGTGAGGGAGTTAGCTCCCTAGATCCTCTGAGATGCAAGGGAGGCCCCTGAGGTCTCATATTTCCATAGTTGACTCCTTCTCATGAGCTGTGATCGGAGGTGCCATCTCCTGTCCAGGCGCTCGACGCCATGTCTAAGGGGGCGGGGTGGAAGATGCTTGGTCATTGAATGACCAAAGTACCGCCCGCACAAGGTTAATTTGTTTGTGAGTATTGCAGGGGTAATTTTGGTTTTTCACATCGTTTCTATCCTTCGACCGCTAATCCACCTGGGCGAGACCGCGCCTATGTGGCGGGCTCTCATTGGCCCATGTGGCATATTTCTAATTTCTGATTGGTCTATTTTCATTAATTCATAGTAAATCGCTCGATGCTCAGAAAAATGAGCAAAAATATGTTTTGGAAAGGATTTTTCGAGAGGAATCCTAATATGTGGTTTACATAGTCTTATTTGAATCGACAAACCTTGATTTTTTTGTAAAAGTGAATTTAGGGTTTAAGATTTTGAATAAAATATATTTTGATGTGACATATGTTTGGAATAGAACTATTAGGGTTCTTTAGACCCACAGAGTGGTTAAGACTCACCCAACCTAGGAAGAGAGAGAGTTCACTCTCCAAGTGAAAAAGTAAGTGGTCCATGCAATTGAACATAGTTAAATTGCTTGATTTAATTATGCATATATGAAGTTTGCAATGAATGTCATGTTTATGTTATTTACTGTTCCTAATTGTTAAATTCAGTAAGATTAATATATTTTGAGTTGCTTATGATGTATGATATCACCTTCATGAACCATAATGATAATTGTTACTAATAAAGTTTAAAGTAGAGATAAGAGCACTAAGAGAAAGAGAATGATAAAAATGAAACTTATATAAGTTCCTCATAAGAGAAGAGGCACTTCGGTGCATAAGAGAAGAGGCACCTCGGTGCAACCTAAGAGGAACTTCGGTGCATAAGAGAAGAGGCACATTTGTGCAAACCCGAGGACACTTATATAGGTTAAGATCAAAGAAATTGATCTAAAAGAAAATGTATGTCTTTTCAATGTTCAATGTTTAATGCTAATGCTTATTTTCAATTTTCAAGTTTTCTATATTATAACATGTTCAATCCACTTACCATTTGTTTGATGCATGGCTGGGGGCGTGATGCCCACAGGTTGGAAGCTAGCTAAGGAGGGAAGTCCACCTAAGAAGGAAACCCTAGCTCAGGGACCTGCAAGGAGAAGGGCTTTGGTGGGGTGCCAACCATACCTAGTTTATAGACCTTTTTCCTTTTACCATGATTATGTACATGTAACTTTTGTTAAAGTTTGAGAATGATAAATTGTAATCTTGACCTTGTGATGGTTTATTTAAACTCTATTTTATGCAATGAATATCATGGTTATGATAGATACTGTAAGCAATGCCAAATTCGAAACCCATTACGAGACGCGACATTGGGGCCAAAAGCTACTAGGCGAGAAACCGAACCTCCTTTATACATTTGTCAGTGAGATCCTCAATTGAAGAAAATAGGGTATTTCACCAACCGAGCAACTTAGGTAGAATGAGCACAAATTGAAAGCAGTAAGTGGAAGCACGCGGGTCGGAAATGATGCTTTTACCTTCATTTGACCGGAGAGCAACCACAGTGACGCAGCAGCCTGCTCCTCGCCGGAGACGACGGTCACCCGGACATGAGGATTCACCGATGCAGAAGGAATTGGAAGGAGATATCACTAGAAGATGTGTTGTACTACCTGTATGGATGGTCTTGTGGTGGCAAGAGTAAAAAAATTAGGTGGCCAAGCACCATGATAGTGAGGACGTAGGCCCCGTCGAGGGGTTTTTGTGCATTTTGCAACCGGGGCACTCTAGGATTCCTATATTAGGGTTCGGTGTAACCGTCTAATCCTCCCGAAATGGCCACTGGTGAAAACGGAAGTAATAAAGGCTTAGTGAATGCTTAATGCTTGATTGACTAACGAAGTCCTAGCAGTGTCATAATGCTTGCGTGCAGATTGTCGAGGACGAAGATGAGTCTCCTCCCGTACGTCTGGCCCATCCATTCGAGCGAACCGGACCGTCAAGCAACCAAAATGTCATCTTGACTAAAAATTACCTAGAGTTCTGTTATACGTCTACTAACCCAGTCAAGGCTAGCGTGACACTTAACTCAAATGGATAACTGCCAATTATATGTATTTCTCCCACAATGCAATTTAATTATGCATTGAACCTCCTTTGAGGTCCCTATTTCGTAGGTTATCTATTAAATCAGTAAAGACCATATTTCTGGCCCCAATGGCTCATTTCAAAAGTGTTAGGGGTTGATGCTAAACAATGGGTGTTAAACAGTCTAATAAAGGATAATTTATTTTCTATATTGTTAAAATAGTTCCTGGGTATTTTCTACTCATTAAGACTCTCTCCCTAGGGTAAAAGAGGGTATTACATCCGATCTGGCCTTACTCTCCATAATATGTGAATTAAATTTCCAAAAGTCCTCGATGTCACTACCATGTATGATTATGTAAATGGGTGGTCATATAATGTCTAAACTATCCTAAGATTATTTTCAGGGTCGAAATTACTACTCAACAAAGTTTAAGAGAAATAGAATTTAAGCTTTTCTAAGAAAAAGGAAAATAGAGGTGATACCTAGATTTGAGGTCATTACAGAACACCACCCCTAAAAGAGGATTTTGTCCTTAAAATTCACCAAGCTACAACTCAAAATACTAACCAATAATTTTCTAACCAATTATAAGTTTCAAATTCACTAGACAAAGTTAATATAGGGAGTCCTAGCATAACATATGCAGAACCCGATGTGAATTTACATTACTTTATCCATCACGTCTTATTATCTTCTCATATCGTGAATTGGTCTAGGAAATTTATACTAAGATTAAGGATGATATCATCAATTTTTAGTTTTTTTCTACATAATTAAGGAGCTTTGTCCATCATACTATTATGATGTTTCGTATCCCTTTCATTAACACATTCTGATGCTAATAACCATTGATTTCAATTATTCATTAATTTAAGTTACAAACCTAAGTATACAAGGATCCATCCCTTAAAAGGACCAATCTAACCATACATAGAGTTGAGAGAGGTAGCCGACAAGAATATAGCCATTATATTTATTCTTTATACCTAAGGTCGGAAGGTTGAACCTACAAATCAAAGATTTCTTCACTAAGGCCTATCTACTACTACAACTTCTTTATTGTGGTGACTTGGTTCCAAAATCATTGATGAAATCTGAAAAAGGTTTTTTTATCTAAATATAATATAACAACAAAAATAGGTTTGACGATGGAAACCTTACATTGCAAATCCAAAATAGCACCAAAATCAACATGAGAACCAATCGACCACATCCTAACTTCACTTCACATTTTCAAGCAAGGCTTCTCTAAGTTCTAGATTAGGAGGGGGAAAATAGGTCTCTTCGAGCATGCAGTTAACTTCTAGTAGGTCCTACTAGGCGACCTTCATTACTCCATCATTCTCTTAATTGTGACCTAGGACGTCATATCCTAGAACATTATTTATGTATAAGATCATGAAACCATAATAAGAAGGGATTAGGGTCTCTACTAACTTTGTTGGTTTACATCTATGGTAGCATTACAAGATCAAGTGATCTAGAGAGTCAAACTACTCCTCATCTCACAAATCTGGTATACTAATTACACACTATTGTAGAGAGGGTTGTCAATTCTTTAAGGATCAATCATAGAGGTACCTATCTCACATCACCTTAGTGTCAGTGAAAATCCAAAGTTTAAAGAAAAGGAGTATCCACTATATCTTCCAAACATGACTATGCCTCAATATGTCCTCGAGAAAAAATGATATTTCATACAGTTTTATTATTTGATCCACTTACATGATCCTTCCTACCTTATGGGTATGTGAGGGATGAAATCCCAAGGAATGCTACTTGAAACCTATATCTTCAATCAACAAACCCTCATTTATGAGATATCATAAGTTTATCTAGGATAGTATCCAACCCTTGGATTGTGAGTTTCAAGAAAAACTATGTTGAGATAACTCCATGTTGCAGGAAAGACAAGCCTAACCTTAAATGAGCTAGTTCATTTCATCATGTGCTATCATCAAACATCTAAAAAAAATTAAACTCATGTCAATACTCTAAGCTTGTATCTATGCATGCTCAGTCCACCAATGTGTGTATCATATGCATGCAAGAAAACAACAAAAATAAAAGGTTTAATGACTTGTACTAAGGTTACACACAATTATGTGAGTTCAAGTCAACCTACTATCCATAGTAGATAGATTGTGCTACCTAAGGAGGGAGGTAGAGGCTACTTCTAAGGGGAGTCAACCTTTACGTATAGAAAGTTATACCTATAATGGGAGGGCAGGATTGATAAGAGTTTACCCAAAACTAGGTCACCCACATACTTTGTTTGGTATACATATATACCACCAAATTAGATAGAGGATAAAATCCTAATTGGTAATCATGATTCATGTTTAGGTTTGACAACAACCTATAAAGGGTCATCTACCTACTATGGAACAATCTAGGATAACTTGAATAGTCTAGTTACTGACTGCTTAGGCTCTAATACCATTCTATAAAGAGTGGGAACCAATAGTGGGCTCACTCAATGGTACAAAAACGAGCCAAGAAATTATTAATCAGCGGGAAACATAACTATTTATAAAGTTACACAATATTCCAAGTACATACCATTCTCACCCAAAAAGTGGTACATAAAAAGGAAAAACTATAACTACATTTCATAGGAGCCCCAGATGCAGAAGGCAACCCAACTATTCCAAGCTATCCTTCAGCCAACTTCATGTGTAAGACCTTCATGTGTCCACGTCTTTCAAAGCACCTATACCTGGGTAGTTTTGGGAACACCCAGAAAAATAGGAAAACAAGGTATAAATCAACAAAAGCTGAGTATGTACATGAGAGAATTAACTAGGCATTATTTGATACATAAGTAAGCGAATGTTCCAATCAAAAGGGGCCATAAAATTAGGTAAGTTTCAAAGAGAAATAACAAGAGAAAGAATTTCCAAAAGAATGAGGCAGTATAAATAATCCAAGAAACAACAAACCTTGCCACAATCAATCATCACATTGCAACATTCATTTACATGTAGATATATTGGACTAAAATAACTATAGTAGGGCCAAGACACCACTGAGTCATTGGCCTATATATGCATTTTGGGTAGAAGTAGCACACCCATAGGCAGAATTAGCACACCTATGTATATATAAGGGTAGAAGTAGCACACCCCGGGTAGAAGTAGCACACCCTAATGATTACGCATAAGCGTCTACGATAGTAAGATAGTCAAATTATCTACCATGCATAATATAGTGTGGCAAGATACATTATTCATCAGAACTCGTGTCATAATACAAACACAATAGCATGTGGGGTCATTGACCCAATTCAACCTGTCAATAATAATATTAGAAAAATAGGATATGTCAACAAGTGGAACAAAGAGTAAGTATTTCAAGAATTGCCTCATTATGGGAAAATTTAGTCATATAAATGCCCAATTAAAAATAGGGAGGAGTACATACCTCTAGTCATGTTTAAGTCAACATAAATATCACCTAGGTCTGGATCAATTTTACCACCACCTAAGCATAAAATTATACTTTGTGTTAATATTGTTCTTCATATAATTTTAACCCAATAAAAAACTTCCCATGTAAACTCATTATTGGGCTCAGAGGCCTATACTAAATGTCCGGAAAATCTTCTGAATCAAAGCACCTACTTACATCATATATATTTCTCATTCATTGTTGATCAAACGTTGTCTTACTAGTCTAGTTATCTACTGGATTACTAATTAAATGAATCAAAACAACCAACAATTTCATTCTCTAATTTCTCAAGCATCAAAATGCTCAGGAAGTTCTGATGATTCAAACTACAAAGGCACATGATACCTAAGTATATATTAATCTGTGAATCAATAGGATCCCAACCAGGATATGCGTTGGGTCCTAACACAAAGCACGACGGATTACTAGGTATTACCAATCCCCAGAGGTTTTAATCAGCCGCCACAAGCAAACAACAACTTCTCTTTCTAGATTTCCAAACACTGAACATTGCAAATACAATATGAAGGCATTCACTGCTGACTAGTAGACACAGATAATTAGCCTCAAAAGCACATACGACGCTGGAACCTCTGTCTGGTTTGGTCATCAATATTCGAAGAAGAACATGACTGTCCTCAAGTATCTCTGGTGTTCAATCAAAAGAGAGCACAGTAGAGTCGGTTAACATGAACGAATTGACCAAGCGTTCTAATCCATCCTTACAAATATGTGAGCAACTAAGTATCATCTCCATGTCACAAAACTAGTATCTAGCCTAGCGGTGACTAAACCAGCATAGGTTGAGCAAGGTGCTACCAAAATCACAAGAATGAAAATGTGAGGGGAAGATAGATATTGCAAGCAATGCCGAATTCAAAACCCATTACGAGATGCAGTGTTGGGGCCAAAAGCTGCTAGGCGAGAACTCGAACCTCCTTTAATCATTTGTCGGCAAGTTCCTCAATAGAAGAAAATAGGGTATTTCGTCGACCGAGCAACTTAGGTAGAACCAGCACAAACTGAAAGCAGTAAGTGGAAGCATGCAGGTCGGAAATGGTGCTTTTACCTTCATTTGACCAGATAGCAACCACAACGATGCAACAACCAACTCCTCACCAATGACGAAGGTCACCCGAACATGAGGATTCACCGATGCTTAGAAGGATTTGGAAGGAGATATTACTACAAGATGTGTAGCAAATTTTACGATTGGGGCACTCTAGGCTTCCTATATTAGGGTTTGGTGTGACCGTCTAGTCCTTCCAAAATGGCCACAGGTGAAAACAGATGTAATAAAGGCTTCGTGAATGCTTGATCGGCTAACAAAGTCCTAGCAGTGTCATTTACGCTTGCGTGCAGATTGTCGAGGACAAAGATGAGTCTTGTCCCGTCTGGCCCGTCCGTTCGAGCGAACCGTATCATCAAGCAACCAAAATGTCATCTCGACTAAAAATTACCTAGAGGTCAGTTATACGGCTACTAACCCAGTCAAGGCTAGAGTGACACTTAACTCAAATGGATAAATGCGAACTATATGTATTTCTCCCATAATGCAATTTAATTATGCATTGAACCTCCTTTGAGGTTCCTATTTCATAGGTTATCTATTAAATCAATAAAAACCATATTTTTGGCCCCAATGGATCATTTCAAAAGCATTAGGAGTTGATGCTAAACAATGGGTGTTAAACAATCTAATAAAGGATAACTTATTTTATATATTGTTAAAATAGTTCCTGGGTATTCTATACTCATTAAGACTCTCTCTCTAGGGCAAAAGAGGGTATTACATCCGATCTGGCCTCACTCTCTACAATATGTGAATTAAATTTCTAAAAGTTCTCGATGTCACTACCATGTATGATTATGTAAATGGTTGGTCATATAAAGTCTAAACTATCCTAATATTATTTTTAGGGTCGAAATTACTACTTAACAAAGTTTAAAAGAAAAAGGAAAATAGAGGTGATACCTAGATTTGTGGTCGTTACAGCCAGGGGCAAAAGAGGTGTCGGAAACAAGCATTGCATGCTTGTTGAATGTAACGTCCACTTGATCCATGATAGATTCATCATAGACATCCGAAAGATATAGCTCAAAGGATGGAATAATATGATGGTATACCACCAATTGGTTGATGTGAAATTCTCTAGAGGGTAGTGGAGATGGTGTCATCAACTTACTCTCACAATTGCTAGAGTTATTGTTTGAGTATTGGACATGTCCCTTTAGTTTTTTGACAAAGGGTTGGCAGGTGCATTTATGGCTATCGAAGTTTCCATTGTCGAGTTCTGGTGCTGGAGAATGAGTTGTTCACAATGTGGGCCATGGCTAAAATATTGACATTGGTTTTCCTACATTTGGCGTCCATCACATTCATATAAAATGATCTGATCATTGATATCATGGGGCATGAATTGAGTGATAACTTTGTACATGATGCTATGGGAAGATTCTAGACATGGTCATTGAGCATGTAAGGTCTTCCTCTTTGGGGTGGACTTTAAGATGCATGCTTCATAGTGAAAGTACTTGTAACACTCCACACATAAGTATCAAGGTACACAACTTCAAGAAAGATGGCACATTGATAGGTGATCCAAATACTACTTTGTACAGAATAACAACCCCTTGTGGGGAAAAGGGTCTTTAAGCAGAGTGTAACTATTAAACCCCTTGTGTGGTAAAGGGGAAATATCTTTTTTTTCACAAAAGGGACAATTACATTTAAAATCCCAAAAAGAGAGGTAAATGAATAACTTCTTTCCCTTTCTTAGAAAGGGACTGAGGTTAGCATTCTTGCTTGTCTCATGGATTTTTTATGGAGAAAGAAAAGAAGAAGAAAAAAGAATTAGCAATAATTAGCCTTTTGCTTCATAAGTGTATAGTTTTGATTAAGATGTTTCATCTAATGCTCCTAGTTTTGGTTTGTGAGTATTTGGGAAATACATACTAACAACAGATCAAACAACTTCCCATATATGCCATTTCATGGGAGATATGTAACATATATACACTTATCCTTACACCGATGTAGCAAGGTGTGGTCGTTCTATCAAGGTCAGAAACCTACATTGTTTAATTAATTGAATCATAATATATAAGAAACTTACATATGGGGTGAAGTTGCCTTCCAAGTAATCAGATCCACTCTAATTTTATATGATGTTGGCAATGCGAAAGCACATATCCTTCATTTTTTCTCTGGATACCTTAAAAAATAATGCTTTACAAGTAAAACTCAAAATTATAGAATCTTCTTTAGCATGAATTTTAAAGAAATAAAGATGAAAATATTTTTTCTTTATGTTAGAACATTTAGGTTATGTTTCATGTTTTTTAGAATGAAGTCAAGGTTTATATCATATTAGAGTTTGTGCATGAATGTGATTAAGGATTTTAAGGTCAGTAGTGTCGATGTGGTTCCATGCTTTGATGTAGGTTTGTAGTCCTCAATGATCATGCATATTGTAAGAGTGCATCCCAATGATAGGAACATTAAATTATTTTAATCTGAATTAGGGTTTTGATGTTGTTAAAAAATTCAAAATTCTAACACCATTAGATGTCATGTTTGTTGTTTCAATGTCTAGATCTACTAGAAACCAAGACCTTGTGTAGGTTTAGTGTTGTACAAGTTTTCAAGAGGATTCTACCAACAAGTTGAAATGTTCTAGAGTCTCATACCTATTTGGATTTTGAAAACTATTACCAAAAATTCAAAATTTGGGTAGAATTTTGACGCGATTTTGGGTGTCAAAGATTTATCTTTACCAAGTTCACTAGCATTTTGTTGCTATCTTGGGTTTTGAAAAAGTGGGTTAACTAAGGATTCTAAAGTTTTGACACCATTTTGATGCTATCTTTGGTTTCAATTTTGCTTTACAGATGAGTAAAAAGTCTAGAAGCATTTCAACACTATCTTTGGTTTTGAGAAGGGGTGAATGTGTTCTTTGCATGCCATTAAAAATAATTTTCCATATCTATCCCTTATGAGTTATAGAAAATATGTCGTCGACTTCTTCACAACTAATCATACAATAGGTGAAATGGATGTTCTTAACTTCTCTAAGGGTAAAATTTGCTTCACCCTACATAGGTCTCTGGGTTCATCAGGCTAGAGGACTGCCTTAATGTACCTCCTAACCATGGTTGTCATAGTTAATGGATGGTACAAGGGAGTGGACATGTTTAGGGCTAAGGATGACCCCTAATGCACATGCTCCATACCATTACTAATAGAGTCTTTTGAACCAAGTATTGTGAGTGGTAGGTACTCTTTCCTATTTAACACTATAGATGGGGAGGATTTGAAATGCAAATTCTTGATTTTTAAACCCAAAAACTCTATTTTTTCAACATGTGGCAACGTAGGCAGAACAAAAAAGTATTTATTGGTTAAGAAATATTTTATCTATTAAAATAACACACAAAACAATTAAATCATTAGATCATCAAGGTAAATGCTCAATGAGTGCCCATTTATTTTTCTAAAAACGCTCACCATAAATTAATAGATCTAATACCAAACAGAAATAGACACCTCGTGTCTTTTAGTATTTCTTTATTTCTCTTTCTTTGTATTTCATACTTTATATTTATTTCAAACAAATTGTAATAACATAAATTTCTAAAATGATAGAAAAAAAGAAAACTAAAAATTAGGTGGTTGCGAAAATGATAATTGAAATCTACAAGGAGGACATGTAATGAGGAAACATCGCATTTAAGACCATATGAACATATGAATGACTGCCATGATGTCCTAGTAGACATGTTTGAGGAAAACACCCCACTTACCCCTATAGCTGATCATAGTAATACATTTCCCTTGTTTTAATTGCCTAAAAACAAAAATTAAGTGAGGTAGTGTAATATATGGACGTCCCCTTGAATATGTAGGCATTCGATGATGTTTGTAGTAGATCTAAGGATAACCAAGTGTGGTTCTGATCATAGACCTATAACTTTGGATCAAAACATATGATTCATAGGGATTAAAAAATTAGAATATTCCAATGTTGAATAAAAGACGACAAACAAATACTTCATAAAACTGTAACAAATGAGGGCATGTGCCATACACATGGAAAACACTCTAAATAGAAAACCTAAGACAAACCAAAACCTTGACCTTTCTAAGACTGTCAACAACGTTAGTTCTAGCCATTAGAGAGTTTCCATTGTGGATTTTATGTGTTCTAAAAACCATGGCGATGTGTGATAAAGAGTTCTAGTGTGAAAAATAAATTATCCACCATATTTATTAGGGAAAAGAGAAAAATATGGGAAATCTTTGTGATGCGGGTGAATAAGACATATAAGGTGAACCCAAAATAGGGCAAGGCACTACAACATGCATGGAAAACGTGTTAGGAACATCCATGATGTCAGAGCTTGGTATTACCAATCCTAGTAACAGCATAAGAAAAGGTTTAGCATAATGATAATATTATAGAAAATCATCAATCATGGGTGCTCATATCATCATGCTAGTTTGGGTTTGGAAAGGGAGGTGGAAGATATCTAATTTTGTTACTAGACCCAATTTACATTACTTTAACATGGTAGGAAGTGAAAGAGGACCATTTTCCTTCCTTGTTTACCAAAATAAGTGAATTGGATCCACATAGTTGTTCCTTTATATGGCTTGGAAGGTTAGAGATGGGGGACCTAGGTGTTTGGGAGGTGTCTAGTTGTCAACTTGGGGGAAAATTGCCAAATTTGATTCCTAGGGGATAAACTTGTTTTAACTTGGGAAGATGGGCTCCAAGCAAGGTCTTCAGGGATATCCTGTGTAAATAGGTTCCAATCCTTTCAAATGGACTCCAAAAGGTTGTTTATATAGGACTAGGGAGTTTCTTAGGGTTGTGGTTTATTAAACCTACAACAAATTCAAGAAGGGTTTGGAAACTAGGGGTGTTCCTTGACAATGCTCCATCTTTTGGAGGCTTTTGAGAATCTTATAATGATGGCTTATTGACAAATCAAAGGGGAACAATGTGGTAATGCATGGTAAACACCTCACTTTTAGGGACTTTTAGGAGCACTTCATTTGGTAATTTATTGATGGGTTCCATGAGGGAAAGATAGGGTGTGTGTCTAGGGTGTAACTCACATTTTGAGTCATCTAGGAGTGATTATAATGTGATCCATTGATTACTTCATGGTGGATTTTGAAGTGGGTTGCGTGCATGTCAAGAATTCTACTTGACATTATTTGTGAAATCTCACTTAGACCGAGGTGGTATACAAGCATGGATACAATCAAGGATAAAAAGGGGTGCAAGTTCAGGGTTCACTTCATTGGCTATGAGTGTTAATAGTTTGATTTGGGCATCTCATTTGGATAACTAGGATCATGTTATGAAACTTCCTTAGATTAGGGTCCTCGGTAACAATATCCAAAAAAGTTGTATTTGGTGGAACATCCATTGATTGAATGTCTATTATAGAAGTAAGGCTAACAATTGTAGGATTTTTGAATTCTGAGTTCTCATGAGTATGCCCTCTAATTACGTCACACTACGATTTTTTTCTTCTTTCAATTACTTAATTTAGTGACTGTCACTTATAGTGATTATTGTATTTTTTGGTGGCAATTGCATATCTTTTATACAAGGAAATGATATGTATCTAGAATATTTTGGTCAATATGCGCATACCTATTGATGAGTTGAATAATCTTTGGGTCATATAACATCAACTTTACCACACAGATGCCACTACATTGGCTGAGTTTAATAATCTTTGAATGAATTTTATCATTAAATTGTAAAAATTATGCTTTATTGCATGCCTTTTTGGGATAATTTGAATTGGCCACAAAAACTCTCTTTCTTTTGATTCATGGTCAAAGTGGCGTTCACATAGTGGGAATCACTTGTCAAAATCACATTTAATTTGGAGTTATGGTTTTAGGAGTTACACATTTTTAAGAATAGAGATTAGTTTTCTTGATTTAAGAGACTTCCATTGAAACATGACAAATCAGAAAACAAACCCCTAAGTTGACTTTGGGTGCTCCACATAATGGACACATATATGGGAGACCCATGAACATTGATATGGTGGTTGTGAGTTTGTCCTTCATCTCTAACCCTAATAAGGAAAGAAGTGACAATTGGATCCATTTTTCATTGTGCCAATATCCTCATTAGTCATTGTGTTCATGCAAGATTGGCAAGAGCATTACACCAAGATTCATACCTTCCATATTTGGAATTTGAATAACTACAAATATTGAAACATAAATAGATATCAATCATCCTATCTCCTTGGCGATTTCCATTTCTTTTTGTAGTAAGAAGAAAATAATATGGAAATATCAAATCAAGATAGTCTTTTGAGACTCTTCCATCAAGAGAAAAGGACAACTATGGGTCATTTTATGCTCTTCCATCCTTAATGACATTAATTTGAGGGGAAGGTGTGAATGTGTTCCTCCCCTACTATGGCCCTCATGGTGGTAAGAAATAGGGAAACTATCAATCTAGACCAAAGCCTCCCCCATATAATGCAAGGAGGCTGGCCAATTGCATGATGAACATGTTACCCTCTAGGTTTAAGAGATCCTACGTTTGACTCCTAGAGTCCTTGCTAGATATCTGTTAGAATTAGGAGTACCAACAATGATACCATGTCTGTGAAGCCTCATGTCAAGCAAAGCAACAAATGAAAGAGTCAAAAGACATATGTAGGAGATGAGCTGGGTGGTCTGGTCTCAACCTAATTGTAAAAGGGATGGGACAAGCTAGGGAATGGTCATGCATAGTCAACCCATGACCAGACCCAAGCCCAGACGCCACCACTAGGACACGGCCCATGACAAGACTCAATCTAGTAAGGTTTGAAATGTTGAAATGCTAAGTAGTATTCTTATCCTACAAATAACCTAGAAAATGCTAGTATTATTGGATTAATATAAACCTATGTACCATTTTGACCATGAGAATGGTGATCGAAGAACCTATATTATTAGATTTTAGGTTTTACACTATTTATGTTATGATCTACAAGAATGAATATATACATGTGACTTTGTTTTACCAAATAATGAAACATTTCCTATCTTGGAATCTTGAACGTCAAATGAACCTTTTTGAACTCTGGCGATGATCATTAAATGATTAGTATCCCCAACTTTGACACTTTTGATAAGTAACACAAAATGGATATAGAAAACCCTAATCTAGATGTTAATACTCATTGATTACTTTATGATAAGTAATGTTAACCATGGGATAGGATGACACCTAAAGGATACAAACAATTATAAATATCATAATGATATTCTAGATGTTTATATAATATATGTTTGTGGCTTATGAATTGACTATGATGGACAGAATGGAGTGATTACAATATTGATTAGAATTTGTAACAAGGTATGTGGAATTTACTCCTCTTTATATTTTGTTGGAGACCCACTTGGGTCAAGTTCATGTTATATGATAAGGATCTCTTATGGTTGTATATATTCTCCTTATATTTTGACTTTAGCATTATAACATATTGTTTTTTACAGTTTGAGAACTAAGAACATAATTGATGATGTTGACTGTTGTTTCACCCTGCCCAAAAATGGGGAAAAAGAAGAAGAGATATCTTGGGATAAACTCTATCCTCTTTGGTAATGAAACACCACATAAAAAAGAAAAGTTGTTCGGAGTTGCCACCACATTATGTATGAAAAATGAGAAAAAAAAAGACAAAGCATTAAAGCCAAAGTGTCAATATGAATGACTATCCATGATGTATTAAAAAGAAAACAAAAAATACATAACAAATCCAGAGTTCGAATCCCATAATCTAGTTACAATTGGGGAAGGCTTAGCATCCCTATCTCATCCGGTAACCCGGTATCAAGACATGATCTTGTTGTAAGAGAAAAGAGCAATCAAGGACGATTGTACTAAAGAAAGCAACAAAAAAATCTTTATTGGTGAGTGGGCTTTTAGGGTTGGAGATGGCTGCGTCCTTCCCAACATAGCCCTAAAAGGCCTAATTTCTTAGGTGTATTGGGGTCTCAATAACCTCAGGACCTCCCACGACAGAAGTCCCTCATCGATGATTAGGACCGATGTGTAAGATCTTAAAGGGTGATTAGTGGATGTATGTTAAGGAGACAATATCAAATATTTCAGATGCAGTAGTAGCAACAATTATAACAACATTAGAACATTATAACAGAATAAATAAGTTAGATGCAACAATAGAGCAACAATTATAGATTAGTAGCAATAGTTAACAAATATAGTAGTCAAGAGCAACAATTTGAGCATTTTACCATTCTATGAGAGTTAATAGAGAGGGAGGTGTCAAAGGAAGGATCCTCTATCTTTAGGAGGTTCAAAAGGCATCAAGAATATGGTTGGTGTAGGAGGGTATTTATAGTATGTATTTAGGACTTCAAGATTTTGGATAGAAATTCTAAAGAGGCGGTAGATCACCGCGATGCAGAACACATGAGGGTGCATGAATCAAGGAGATATGCCATGTGGCATGTGGAGGATGGCCCAGATCTAATGGGTGTCCTGAGTGATTAAAAGGCAATTTCTCAATTCCCAGTTATTTCAAAAATGTCCTGGAGAAATAGGAGAAAACTTGCATGGGAAGATAACACATGATTTTCTCTCAGTTTTTTTTTGAAAAAATAGTTGAAAAATGAAATATTTTATTTCATATAAATCAATTGGGCAATTTATTGAAAAATAGCTTATATAAAGCATAGAATAAGCACAAACTACATTGACTGGAGAAGAAAGTTTCTTTGCAGATAGCCCCAAACTAAGTAAAAATAAGTGAAAATTAGTTGATTAAATAATTGGGAACATATGAAAAAGGTTGAAAAATGATGCATGTGGAAATTGGGTGGAATGTGGGATTGATTCCATCATTATCCAGATAAATCATATTGCTTGTGAACTTCTATCAAGTGAGCAAAATGTGGTGTTAACATTTTGCTCCTCTCAAGGCCAGGTTTGAGATAAGAGTGAGAACCACATGCTTGAGCCAACTCTGGCCCCCATTTTTAGTCATAAAAGGCCAAAATTGTTGGACTCGCCAAAGATGTTTTGAAAAACTTGTGGATGGTGAAGAGAAAATATGATGTCTTTTCCTTTTAAGGATGAATTTATGAGGAAAATATTGGGAACACATAATTTCTCTAGATAAGGGCAACCTTTGACTTAGGGGGGTTCCTATATCAAACCAATCAATCATTCCCCTGGTTGGATGCAAAACCAACCCACACTTGTAAATTTAAAATGTGAAATTCAACATGAAGACGTATAAACACAACATTTTTATTTGATTGAGAAACGATGAAACTAACTGAATTGATTTGTTTTTGTTTGATACATCGAACTTAGAGAGATCAATTCATGTCACAATATGAAAATTATGTTATTTCAAATCATGGTCATCAACAAATCTTGTTGTTCCCTAGATCACCCTCTCAGTTTATACAAGTGAGAACCATTATGATACATCTGACAAGTTTAGGACATTAAACTATGCTCAAAAGTGGTGTAGTTCATTTTCTACATAAACGAACATGACCATGTAATTCATTTTCATATATAGGGTTGCAACCTCAAGAATCCAAACAACATTAGTTGAAAAAATGTGCAGTTGAACTACATGCTTTCAATTTCAGTCGTACCAAATGAGTTGTGAAGAGGTTTTTTGGACTCAAAGAAGACTCTCATCATTGCTTCTGTTCTTAAACCAATGCATGTCTAATTCTTAGCTCATGTCTTAGTGAGAAAAAAGTGAATGTGAAAAAGTGAATGTAGGTTGTGGTTTCTCAAAGATGTTAAGATTGGGAGTCTGTGATCTTTGAAAATTAGTGGCTACTTATTTGTCGAGAAATAGATCTTAAAGAAAAGAGTGATCACTCCTCTTCCTACACATATTTAGTTATTACTTTATTATTTGAGTAGTCTAATTTAGAGTCAGGACCAAAACTTTTAAAAGGGCGCAATAAGTGGATTTTGGCTATCAAAATAGAGCTTTGATCATCAGGATTGGAAATTGAATTTCTTAGACAACCTTTTTAGATTCAAGGTGACCTTTTTGGTTATTGATTGTATTGATTACCTATCAATCTGATTAAGGTGCCTGAGATTGAGCACTTAGGGCATTATCTAGTAAAAGGTGGTCTCCACTGTAGGGAAATATGGAAACACAATAAGTAGTAGAAACAAAATGTTTACTACCATATTCCCCACAAAACAGTGGATCACATCAATAACTATAACATGGGAAGGATGGTTTCAAGTATATACCTGATCCTGAGCAAGTCTAGCGACATCTCCTCATTTTTGTAGATGCACAACTATCTTCTAGTTGCACAACGACTCATCTGACTGCTGCACCTCCTGGTCTGCACCACAGACTGTATGTTGAGTTTTCATCCTAGCGGCAGACAATAGCCTCCACACATCTATGTAAGTACACACAGACCACCTTGAACTCATGTCATCCTACTAGAATGGACATGAAGGAGTTGTCCCTCTCGTTGGTGTACTAGTCACCAACTTGCTCACCCACAATTGTTTCTCCCTTGCTATCTCTCCCTTTAGCGGGTAGGACTTTCTTGGGCTCTCTATTGGTTACCACAACCAGAGAGGACAACAATTATCAGAAGCAATTGAGTTGTGTTCTAGGAATCCCCCAGTACCCCTCTATTTATAGGAGGGGTTAGGGTCTAGGTTCCCAATATGTGTGGGAGTGGAAGGGACCAGAAGATCTTAAATTTTCACAACCTGCGAGCATAGAACCGGTCGTCTCATACATGAGCCAATTGGTTTGCACAACAAACTGATTGTTTCACAGTTTCCTAATTGCATATGAATTTAACAATTCATCAATTAATGCTAGACATTAATTCCTTGAACCAATCACATTGAGCAAGTGAAATGATAAACTTTTCTCATGAATTCCGGAAAGTCACTAGAACCTTCGGTTGGCAAAAATGAGCCGATCGGTTCACTAGTGAACTGGTCATCTCACTCAAATTGATCTATTCGTTTCACCCAGTGAGCTGACTGGTTGGTGCCTAATTCGTGCAGGACGCAACCAAATCAACATCCAATCAACCTGACACTCCAACTGGTCATTTCATCACATGAGATGATCAGTTGGGAGTCCAGTCAGTTGATTTGTTATGTGAATTGAATTCCTAAACACTTTAGAAAACAATTCAATTATCATTCAAGATTAAACTCCTCTTCTAGGTCATGACCTATGTGTGTGACCCAATAGCTCCCATATTACATTGGCAGTGAATGTCCAAAACAACTTATGATATCATAAGCAACGAGTGGTTCCTAGTCGCACGTCAATGCTACCCAAGTAAATGGAAAGTTGGAGAATAACTTCAACCTACAATCTGTGTATGGTGTTATAGTGTTTGTATAGTTCCTTTGTCACTGATATCCAGATTGAACTTGAGGCATTGAGTAGTCATCCTCTTTAGCATTCAATCTTGTTCCTTGAACCAGAGCAGACTATCTGAGATATGTGTAAGCTCTATATCACATGTTGACTCACATGTGCATGACCATGCATTTCTCAGTCTCACTAATCAAGACGCCTAGGACATGCTCCTATAGGAGGGACAAATCCCATCTACATCATTCAAAGTCAGTCCCCATGTATCACAGTCACCCAATCATCACCGTTATGGCAACCCTTATTATATGATTATGTTTGATGATGTCAAAGCATATTGAATGAAATGTTATGAGTGTTGTGACATCAGGTCTAAGAACCAAAATCACCACCATCACTATGAGAGCTGACTATGACAATCATGGTAATGGATTCCATGTGTTAGTTTCATGGTGGGTCTGTCTGATACACTATCCTCTAACATGTATTTGTGTGCTTGGTTTGATATTGCCATATCATGACTAATGAGATTTTGTCATCAACCAACTTACACTCTAATCTTATGTGTTACTGTTGTCTATCTACCTTCCATAATAACAACCAATCAGGGACATTATGAGAATGTATATATATACTCTTAACATCCGTACAATCTCATCGTTCAAGTCACGTACTTGAAAAAAAATGGCATTAAGTAATATCATTATATAGACATTTATAATGATACATCATTATCTCATAACTGAATTAAACAAAACAAATTAGAAGCTTGCCTTTATTTATTAATCAAATCATTTACATATTATGTCATTACAATAATCATATGATTGGCCATGGGTATACATACCAACATACTCCCACTTTCACTTAGAGCCAATCACCCACAAATAGTATTCCAAGTGATCTAACATGTCCATCATGCTTCTGTTGTGAAAGTTCCTTTGTCAACATGTCAACAATATTGTTCTCAGTTGGTACTCTTCAAATCTTTACATATCCTCACTGTACGATCTTTGATATGAGATAGAATTGCCTTTGTATATGCTTTGAGTGCTGATGCAATTTGGGTTCCTTAGCTTGTGCAGTAGCTCCATTATTGTCACAATATAGCTCAATTGCGTCGTTGATTCTTGGAGCAACCCCAAGTTCAGAGATGAACATCTTGATCCATACAATCTCCTTACTGCATTCGATGAAACAATATACTCAGCCTCACAGTATTATTGAATGTCACATGACTCCTCATCTGTCGGTGGAGTCATTGTAGATTGTAGACCCTTCATCTTCCTCATAGGACAAAGCCTTAAACCTAAGCCGGATGGGGGGGGGGGTGGTCTAAGACATTGCCTCCACCTATAAATATAAGCCCAAGACCTATAGAACACATTCTTCATTTGACTCTTCTAGGTTGCTTCTACTTCCACTCACCTTTGACCTTCACCAATCTCTGACCATTTCATTAGTTGATAAATGTCAACCGAAGGTGCTTCCACCTCCAATTCCTCCAAGGTCCAACCTCAAAGAAGGTTTTTCTAGAGGCACCTACATCCATTGTTTGACGACCCCAACCTTCATCGACTACTGCTCTCGCTTGACAATGACCAGAGCCAACATTGAATAAGGAAGAATGACACTACAATTTCACCTACAATGAAGGTACGATGGTAGTTCTGTTGTGTGTTGTACACCATCAATCTTCATCATGAATATAGGCTTCCACTCACCATGGCTCTACTTCTATATTCTATTGTGATGATGACTTTGTTCCTATCTCCCATTATTGTTCTTGATACTACTTCCATGAGAGAGTAGTCTCGCTACGGTGTGGGTAGTAGCCTCACTACCCGATTTTTCTCTTGTATCTGCATCAATTTCATGTATGGACCATGACATGTTTAGAATCAATTTCTTTATTATTGTATGCTTGCCTGGTCAGTAGGTTTACATGTTTGTCATACTATGGGTGTATAGAGATTTGAACCCATAGTATAGGATATTGATTGTTTCTAGTTAATACCTTGATGAGAAATTTGAATAGGTCTTTTCTAAGGTGATAGATGTATGATCTCTAGGTAATGTGATAGTGACCTTATAGGGATAGTTTCTCGAGTTTTAATCCAAATGCAAAATGGGAATTTTCCTAGCCTCAACATATGCATGTTCACACTTAATATTATGTAGTGATATAGTGAATGATAGGTAGCAGTGGTAAAACCCATTCCACCTGTGGGCTCTGATCTCCAAAACACAAGATAAACATAGCGGAAGCGATTCGATTAACAGCGGAATACGAAAATCATGAGAAATTAAAACTTTTCGAAAATGAGATCTTAAAAACCTGAAACTCCTTTTATAAAAGTAAGATGAACTGTTTACATCTCTGATAAATCACTTCTCGAGTGATTATATACGTCATGGTACAAAATCTCAAGATTTCAAAATTCTCAGATCAACAAACTCCTAGGACCTGAGTGTACAGAGACGACATAAGACTATACTGACTACAAGACTAGACAGCACAGTGTTTCCACCTGAAGTCACTGCTACTCTTGAATTTGCTACTATTGCTGCTGTCCACCTGCAGATTGGTTCCTTCGACCTCGACGTCCACCTAAAGGTAGAAATCTACTGGGTGAGACAATTTTAAATAATTGTCCCAGCGAGAGTTATAACTCTCCGCTAGAAACTTTGTTAAAAGCAGTCAAAGGAATATCATGAGCAGGTAATTTAGGTTACTCACAACAGGCTTGATAACAAATACTCATCTTTATTTAAGGAATATGAAGAATACATATACTAATGTTTGAACATGATATTAAAAACAAGCAATGTAATATCAATCAATGTTCCTCGTAGTTAAACCTAAGCAGTTATGCTACGCGGTTGATTATGTTTTACAAACATCATTATGCCCTGCGGAGATGAGGTATACCGCTCATACTCCAACCGATCACTAGTAAGTCGCATCGGTATCATACTAGGTCATCGAAAGAGCCAGATTCTCATGACCCTCAACTACCTCAGTCAGAATGAGGATAAACATGCAGGACATCTAGTGTCCCTGCTAATATAGCTTACCAGGGTATTCTGGTACTTCGCTATTAGAGTCACAGTGGCATTCTGCACTCTCTTCGCCATCGAAAGATTTCATGTTTATCTCTCATCGATGCGGTATAAAAGATTCCCTTGGAAGAATAGGGTTACATCATCCCGGTATAAACATATAGTGAAGGGTTGATGGATTAAGATACATCAACATCAACTCCTACACTAGGATGTAAGGATATACACATCCATATTCCCCCACATACTCTAAAGTATGTGATCCAGGAATTCCCTTAAGAAAACCTATTTCACCATCATTTAAATTCTGACAATGATGGATCTATGATTAGGGCTCTACATGGTATGATTAAACTTGGTTATTAGGTACATTTCAGTATTCTTTTAGCATCATACATGTTTTTAAACATTAATCATTAGCATAGCAGCTATGAAAGTAGAATACTAAATGTATCAAATCTAAATCACATCAATTATCATTTCTCAATCGTCCAATCACAAGTCATTTGACAAGCATGACCTTGATGATATTCATGGCTCTTACAGCCTATCATTCTCATAAGATGCCACTTACTAGGTATCAACATATGTCATTATTCATAAAGCTAATAACATGCTTCCAATGAATATGAAATCATAATCCTTACCTGGATATGATCACCATCATGTATAGAAACCTGCATGGTTAACTCAACTGATAATAGTAAGCAGTTCATATCAAGAGTTGTATCCTTATATTCTTACAAGGGTTAGATTCCCTGATTTTCATCAATTAGGGTTTACTATTCAAAATATATGTCATCACCCTAGAATTAGGGTTTACTATTCACCTCATGGTGAATTAATCTCATTACATCACCATGCATGAGAAACATCATCATTAAAGCCCTCAGATAAGATCAAGATTCACCAATTACCACAATTAGGGTTTCCATGATCTCTCATAAGTGGATCATACCCTAATCATGCACATTCATGTATATTGAAGGTATTTTACTTGAGTTTCCACCATAAATGGTACTTTCTCTCTCCTCTCACTAGTAGATGGTGACTACACCACTTAGATTAGGTTAGGTTAAGTCCCCTTTGATCTACATAAACCAAATCACCACTATCAAGTGATTCGGGTTTGATTAGAACAAGGTATAACTCAATTAAACCTCTCAGGGGCATTTTGGTAAATTACCCATTGATCATCCTCATGGGTCAATTCATTAATCACTTAGTCCCTTAATATCTTAAGTTACCATTATGGTTTAGATTAGATCATCATTGAACCATTTACACCTTTAAGTGATTAAGTATAATCAACCTTGAAAATCTCCAATTGGTTTAGGGTTTGATCTTCAACCTTCAACCCATTTGATTCTTAAATGACCTTGAACTCGTTTAACCTCAAACGACCTAGAACCCATTTGGGCTTTAAACAAGTGTGGACCCCCTTTGATCTTAAACGGGTGTGAACCCACTTGAGATCAAACGAGTGTGAACCCGTTTGAGATCAAACGAGTGTGAACCCGTTTGAGATCAAACGAGTGTGAACCCGTTTGAGATCAAACGAGTGTGAACCCATTTGAGATCAAACGAGTGTAGACTCGTTTGGACTTAAACGAGTGTGCACTCATTTGGACTCAAACGAGTGTGAATATACTTGGGTCCAAACCGCATGAACATAAAAGGTGACACATAGGTTATGTTTGAATAGGGTTTCCTATGTTGAAGCCTTTAATTGGCCAAAGCCATGTTAACCAATTACAGATTGAGTCAATTAGGATGAGCCTCAATCAATTTGACTCCAATTGACCCTTAATTGAAAGCCAATTAGGGTTAAGTCTAACTCACTTAGGGTTTCCAATCGGCTAATCATTAATTCTCAACAATGAGAAACAAATTGTAATTGAACCCATCAATTGAACTCCAATTGGGCCCAAACTTGGCCCAAACGGTCTTGAGATCGTTTGGATGACCTCCAAATGGTCTTGAGACCGTTTGCCCAAAGTTTGACCAAAATCTAAGTTGATTTGATTAGGATTGAACCCTAATTAGGTCTAAAATCAGCACTTTTATCAATTCTTCAACCTATTGAAATTGGACCTACAATGGATCAATTTTCCTTAACCCTAGACCTCCAAACTGTCTTGGGGTGTCACTAAACGAGTGTGAGACCGTTTGGGTGAATCCCAAACGGGTTTGAACCCGTTTGGATCCTCCAACCCAAAACTCAACAAGATCTATAATTAAAATCAGCAATTTCAACCCGATTAGGGTTAGGGTGTTAAAGTGCCTTCAACTCTCAATTGGTTAGGAATTAGATTATAATTATTTGTAGGAAAGAAATTCAATACATTATGAACAGACCCTCAAACGTTCATACCTTGGTCAACCCTATGAAACGGTCTTGGGGTCGTTTTGATCCAAACGATCTTGCAGGATCGTTTGAGATCAAACGGGTTGAACCCGTTTGACCTTAAACGAGTTGCACCCGTTTGGACCAAAAGGGTCCAAGGTCGTTTCATAAAGTGACCTAGGAATCCACGCCCATCATCCTCAACCTCTGTTCAGTTTGGTTCCTCCACCGTTTTGCTTGCAAAAGAGCAAGGAAGAAGGGAGGTAGAAGAAGAACTAATCATAGAAAATAAGAACAAGGATATGCATAACAAAGCTATGAGATAGAGTTATAAAACCCACCTCAAACGTGGTTCCTAGAGCTTCCAAGCTTCCAAGCTTCAAGCCTTTAATGTCGTCTTGAGCTCCACAGGTCGGCCAAGGTCAATTCTTCAAGAAAAAGATGGGGATGGTCGGCTAGAACAAGGAACCTAAATATGAAAACTAGCAATTCAACCTTGTAATACGACTTCCTCCATGAATCCAAGCTAGAAGGTGGTGTTCTCTTACCTTAGAACAGGTTGGTCATTTACCTGAGCTCCAGAGCTTTGCCTTGGTTGGTTGAGAAAGATGAGAAGTGAGGAAGTGAAGGAAAACGTTTGCTTGATTTGGAAAGAAAGGTGCTTATATAGTTTAGGCTGATTTTCACCATAAGGACCTCTAAAGCATGTAATTCTCACCCAAGTCCCTCCTTATTTCTAAGGCACGTTCAAGCTATCAAAACTTAATCAAAGCCCATCAAAACTCAAGATCTAAGGGTAAAGAAAACCAATATGCACACTAAGGTATATATATATATATGGAGGGTCTTCTCACTCATACTAGGTGTTTTCACTACAAAGATCATCCTTCTTATCCAATTATTTAATAGAAGTGCCCCTCTCATACTTTCTTCTCTAAATGATTTCAAGAGTCATAAAAGATATTGTAGAAAGTGTATAGCACAAGTTGCACCCCACATTTTGGGTAAATTGCACTTTACACCAAAATTAGGGTTTAAGCACAAGGATTGCTCCACAAGCTGCACCTTGGTGCCCAAACTTGGGAAATCCATCATACCTCATCATATTCCTTCATATGATGTCTCTTTATTAGAGGAACATCTTAACCTGTGTAATTTGCAAGTTAACCCCTCTAATTGGGTAATTTGCACATAGGTCCCTGTATTACCAAACAATACTACAATCATTGTTTAAAAAGGACAGAAATGAAAATGTATGTTCCTTAGGAACTTAGTTACATGCCAAAAGATAATCACAAGGATTTAATTACATATCTTAGGCAAAACACCTAGGGTTAATTCATAACCCAGGTCAGGGATGTTACAAATTATCCACCCCTTATAAGGATTTCGTCCTCGAAATCGATAAAACATATTAAGAGAAAAGAGTAGGATATTTCCTTCTCATCTCTTCCTCTAGTTCCCAAGTGGCTTCTTCGACACCATGGTGATTCCAGAGAACTTTTACAAGACTTATCTCTTTCTTCTTTAGCTTTTTAATTATGTTATCAAGGATTGACACCGGTCCTTCCTCATAAGTTATATCTTCATTCAATTCTACTTCCATAGGTTGTAGAACTGACTCGGTATCGGGATGACATTTCCTTAGCATAGAAATGTGAAACACAAGGTGTAGTTTTTGTAATTCTGGTGGTAACTCTAGTCTATAGGCTACCTTTCCAACCTGTTCGATGATTGATAAGGCCCTATAAATCTAGGAGCGAACTTCCCTTTCCTTCCAAAGCGAAGGACTCCTTTCCAAGGCGAGACCTTGAGATACACTCTGTCTCCAACCTGGAACTCCAACGGTCTACGATGCTTGTCAGCATAAGATTTGTGCCTATCTTGTGCAGTCTTAATCTGTTGTTGTATTACTTTAATCTTTTCCGTAGTCTGCTGCACAAGATCAGGACCTAACAATTGATGTTCACCAGTCTCATACCAGCATAAGGGTGATCTACAACGTCTGCCATACAAGGCTTCATAAGGTGCCATATCAATACTATGTTGATAGCTATTGTTATAGGCAAACTCTATCAAGCTTAGGTGCAGATCCCAACTTCATGTGAACTGGAGAACACATGCTCTCAATAGATCTTCTAAGGTCTGTATAGTCCTTTCTCACTGTCCATCCGTCTGTGGATGAAAGGCTGTACTAAACCTCAATTGGGTGCCTAGTGCCCTATGTAGATGTTCCCAAAAATGACCTGTGAACTGAGGACCTCTGTCAGAAACTATGGTGACAGGAACTCCGTGCAAGCACACTATCTCTTGAACATATAACTGGGATAACCTTTTAGCAGAATAGGTTGTTTTGACAGGTAAGAAATGCGCTGTCTTAGTCAACCTATCAATAATTACCCAAATGGAATCATGTCCTTTGTTTGTTCTAGGTAGACCAACGACAAAGTCCAAGGTTACATGATCCCACTTCCACTGTGGTATGGGTAAAGGTTGCATTGTTCCTGCAGGCTTCTGGTGTTCAGCTTTAACTTGCTGACACACTGGACACCTCAGAACAAACTCAGCTACGTCCTTCTTCATCCCAGGCCACCAATACATATCTTTCAAGTTTCGATACATCTTGGTGCTTCCTGGATGCATAACATACATTGAAGAATGAGCTTCTTATAGGACTAACTTCCTCAGGTTATCTACATCTAGTACTATCATCCTCCCATGATAGCATGCCACTTGATCATCTGATTCATGAAAACCTTCTCGCTTCTCATCACCATACTCAGATCTGATCTGCTGAACTGCAACATCAACTTGCTGTGCCTCCTTAATCTACTCTCTTAGGGTGGGTTTGATATGCATCTCAGCCAACAACCCGGCAATCCATGACACCTTCATCTGTACATTGTCTTGCCTTAAGGAGATAAGCATATCTCTCCTAGGGCATACTAAAGAGTTTAATTGTGCCCTATCATAGGATGATGTTGCTGATTTCCTACTCAAGGCATCTGCAACTACATTGGCCTTTCCTAGATGGTAATCTATTGTACAATCATAATCCTTGATTAACTCCATCCAGCGACGTTGCCTCATGTTAAGGTCATGCTGAGAGAAGATATACTTAAGGTTCTTATGGTCTGTAAAAATCTGGAAGGTTTCTCCGTAGAGATAATGTCTCCAGATTTTCAAGGCATGAACCACAACAGCGAACTCTAAATCATGTGTCGGATAATTCTCCTCGTTTTTAATAAGATGTCGGGAAGCAAAAGAAATCACTTGTTTATCTTGCATCAACACACACCCGAGTCCATTCTTAGAGGCATCATAGAAAATTATGTATCCTTTGCCTTGCTCAGGTAGCACAAGCACAGGTGCACTTGTCAACCTCTCCTTCAGCAACTGAAAAGACTGTTGACACTTATCACTCCAGGCAAAAGGAACATCTTTCCGGGTCAACTTTGTCAAGGGTAGGGCTATAGAACTGAAGTTTTTAATGAACCTTCAATAATAGCCAGCCAACCCTAAGAAACTACGAATCTCCGTCGGTGTTTTCGGTTGTTCCCACTGTAGAACAGATTCTACCTTTTTAGGGTCAACACGAATTCCCGAGGCAGATATCACATGTCCAAGAAAAGATACCTCCGGCATCCATAACTCACACTTGCTAAACTTAGTGTATAGCTTATGTTGTCTTAGCAAAGTTAGAGCCTGACGAAGATGTTGTTCATGCTGCTGAGTATCTCTACTATAGATCAGGATGTCATATATAAAGACAACAACACACTGATCGAGGAAAGGTCGGAAAATTCTATTCATGAGTTCCATAAATGCAGTTGGTGCATTAGTTAGTCCGAATGACATAACTGTGAACTCATAGTGACCATACCTTGTCCTGAAAGCAGGCTTGGGTATGTCACTGTCCTTAATACGAAGTTGATGATATCCTGACCTCAAGTCTATCTTCGAGAAGACAGTTGCACCACGCAACTGGTCAAAAAGATCATCAATTCTTAGCAAAGGGTACTTATTCTTTATTTTTACTTTATTTAATTGTCTATAATCGATGCATAATCGCATTGATCCATCTTTCTTTTTAACAAACAAAACCGGAGCACCCCAAGGTGAAGTACTCGGTCGAATAAAACCTTTCTCAAGCAACTCTTGAAGCTGTTTCTTGAGTTCTGCCATCTCAGCAGGTGCCATCCTATATGGTGTTTGTGCTATAGGTTGGGTATGTGGGATCAAATTGATTTCAAAATCAATTTCCCGAGGCGGTGGCATACTTGGAAGTTCTTCAGGAAATACATCTTCAAATTCCCTGACTATAGAAACTTCAACAAGGTTAGGACTCTTCATGGTGGTATCTATCACATGGGCCAAGAATGCATAACATCCTTGCCTCATCAGCTTATCAGTAACCATGGCAGACACAAGACAGGTGGGTAGAATCTTTCTCTCTCCTTGAAAGATCCATGTGTTGCTCTCATCAGCAAACACAGCCTGCTTGGATTCACAACCCAAGACAACTCTATACCTTTCCAAGGTATCCATCCCCAGGATTATATCAAATCCTTGCATATCAAGTGGTATAAGATCCACTTGAATGCGATGATCAGAAAAGAAGAGGATGCAGGGAGAGCATACCTCTTGCAAAACAGCAGATCCTCTCAACAGAGTTTCAAGCAACAAGCTATCTGTCCCTAACCTAGGTTATGAATTAACCCTAGGTGTTTTGCCTAAGATTTGTAATTAAATCCTTGTGATTATCTTTTGTCATGTAATTAAGTTCCTAAGGAACATACATTTTCATTTCTGTCCTTTTTAAACAATGATTGTAGTATTGTTTGGTAATACATGGACCTATGTGCAAATTACCCAATTAGAGGGGTTAACTTGCAAATTACATAGGTTAAGATGTTCCTCTAATAAAGATACATCATATGAAGGAATATGATGAGGTATGATGGATTTCCCAAGTTTGGGCACCAAGGTGCAGCTTGTGGAGCAATCCTTGTGCTTAAACCCTAATTTTGGTGTAAAGTGCAATTTACCCAAAATGTGGGGTGTAACTTGTGCTATACACTTTCTAGAATATCTTTTATGACTCTTGACATCATTTAGAGAAGAAAGGATGAGAGGGGCACTTCTATTAAATAATTGGATAAGAAGGATGATCTTTGTAGTGAAAACACCTAGTATGAGTGAGAAGACCCTTCATATATATATATACCTTAGTGTGCATATTGGTTTTCTTTACCCTTAGATCTTGAGTTTTGATGGGCTTTGATTAAGTTTTGATAGCTTGAACGTGCCTTAGAAATAAGGAGGGACTTGGGTGAGAATTACAAGCTTTAGAGGTCCTTATGGTGAAAATCAGCCTAAACTATATAAGCACCTTTCTTTCCAAATCAAGCAAACGTTTTCCTTCACTTCCTCACTTCTCATCTTTCTCAACCGACCAAGGCAAAGCTCTGGAGCTCAGGGAAATGACCAACCTGTTCTAAGGTAAGAGAACACCACCTTCTAGCTTGGATTCATGGAGGAAATCGTATTACAAGGGTGAATTGCTAATTTTCTTATTTAGGTTCCTTGTTCTAGCCGACCATCCCCATCTTTTTCTTGAAGAATTGACCTTGGCCAACCTGTGGAGCTCAAGACGCCATTAAAGGCTTGAAACTTGGAAGCTTGGAAGCTCTAGGAACCACGTTTGAGGCGGGTTTTATAACTCTAACTCTTAGCTTTGTTATGCATATCCTTGTTCTTATTTTCTATGATTAGTTCTTCTTCTACCTCCCTTCTTCTTTGCTCTTTTGCAAGAAAAATGGTGGAGGAACTGACCTGAACAGAGGTTGAGGATGATGGGCGTGGATTCCTAGGTCACTTTATGAAATGACCTTGGACCCTTTTGGTCCAAACGGGTGCAACTGTAACATCCCTGACCTGGGTTATGAATTAACCCTAGGTGTTTTTCCTAAGATATGTAATTAAATCGTTGTGATTATCTTTTGGTATGTAATTAAGTTCCTAAGGAACATACATTTTCATTTCTATCCTTTTTAAACAATGATTGTAGTATTGTTTGGTAATACAGGGACCTATGTGCAAATTACCCAATTAGAGGGGTTAACTTGCAAATTACACAGGTTAAGATGTTCCTCTAATAAAGAGACATCATATGAAGGAATATGATGAGGTATGATGGATTTCCCAAGTTTGGGCACCAAGGTGCAGCTTGTGGAGCAATCCTTGTGCTTAAACCCTAATTTTGGTGTAAAGTGCAATTTACCCAAAATGTGGGGTGCAACTTGTGCTATACACTTTCTAGAATATATTTTATGACTCTTAACATCATTTAGAGAAGAAAGGATGAGAGGGGCACTTCTATTAAATAATTGGATAAGAAGGATGATCTTTGTAGTGAAAACACCTAGTATGAGTGAGAAGACCCTTCATATATATATATATACCTTAGTGTGCATATTGGTTTTCTTTACCCTTAGATCTTGAGTTTTGATGGGCTTTGATTAAGTTTTGATAGCTTGAACGTGCCTTAGAAATAAGGAGGGACTTGGGTGACAATTACATGCTTTAGAGGTCCTTATGGTGAAAATCAGCCTAAACTATATAAGCACCTTTCTTTCCAAATCAAGCAAACGTTTTCCTTCACTTCCTCACTTCTGATCTTTCTCAACCGACCAAGGAAAAGCTCTGGAGCTTAGGGAAATGACCAACCTGTTCTAAGGTAAGAGAACACCACCTTCTAGCTTGGATTCATGGAGGAAATCGTATTACAAGGTTGAATTGCTAGTTTTCTTATTTAGGTTCCTTGTTCTAGCCGACCATCCCCATCTTTTTCTTGAAGAATTGACCTTGGCCGACCTGTGGAGCTCAAGACGCCATTAAATGCTTGAAGCTTGGAAGCTCTAGGAACCACGTTTGAGGCGGGTTTTTTAACTCTAACTCTTAGCTTTGTTATGCATATCCTTGTTCTTATTTTCTATGATTAGTTCTTCTTCTACCTCCCTTCTTCCTTGCTCTTTTGCAAGCAAAACGGTGGAGGAACCGACCTGAACAGAGGTTGAGGATGCTGGGCGTGGATTCCTAGGTCACTTTATGAAACGACCTTGGACCCTTTTGGTCCAAACGGGTGCAACTCGTTTAAGGTCAAACGGGTTCAACCCGTTTGATCTCAAACGATCCTGCAAGATCGTTTGGATCAAAACGACCCCAAGACCGTTTCATAGGGTTGAACAAGGTATGACCATTTGAGGGTCTGTTCATAATGTATTGAATTTCTTTCCTACAAAGAATTATAATCTAATTCTTAACCAATTGAGAGTTGAAGGCACTTTAACACCCTAACCCTAATCGGGTTGAAATTGCTGATTTTAATTATAGATCTTGTTGAGTTTTGGGTTGGAGGATCCAAACGGGTTCAAACCCATTTGGGATTCACCCAAACGGTCTCACACTCGTTTAGTGACACCCCAAGACCGTTTTGAGGTCTAGGGTTAAGGAAAAGTGATCCATTTTAGGTCCAATTTCAATAGGTTGAAGAATTGATAAAAGTGCTGATTTTAGACCTAATTAGGGTTCAATCCTAATCAAATCAACTTAGATTTTGGTCAAACTTTGGGAAAACGGTCTCAAGACCGTTTGGAGGTCATCCAAACGATCTCAAGACCGTTTGGGCCAAGTTTGGGCCCAATTGGAGTTCAATTGATGGGTTCAATTACAATTTGTTTCTCATGGTTGAGAATTAATGATTAGCCGATTGGAAACCCTAAGTGAGTTAGACTTAACCCTAATTGGCTTTCAATTAAGGGTCAATTGGAGTCCAATTGATTGAGGCTCATCCTAATTGACTCAATCTGTAAGTGGTTAACATGGCTTTGGCCAATTAAAGGCTTCAACATAGGAAACCCTATTCAAACATAACCTATGTGTCACCTTTTATGTTCATGCGGTTTGGACCCAAGTATGTTCACACTCGTTTGAGTCCAAACAAGTTCACACTCGTTTAAGTCCAAATGAGTCTACACTCGTTTGATCTCAAACGGGTTCACACTCGTTTGATCTCAAACGGGTTCACACTCATTTGATCTCAAACGGGTTCACACTCGTTTGATCTCAAACGGGTTCACACTCGTTTGATCTCAAGTGGGTTCACACCCGTTTAAGATCAAAGGGGGTCCACACTCGTTTAAGGCCCAAATGGGTTCTAGGTCATTTGAGGTTAAACGAGTTCAAGGTCATTTAAGAATCAAATGGGTTGAAGGTTGAAGATCAAACCCTAAACCAATTGGAGATTTTCAAGGTTGATTATACTTAATCACTTAAAGGTGTAAATGGTTCAATGATGATCTAATCTAAACCATAATGGTAACTTAAGATATTAAGGGACTAAGTGATTAATGAATTGACCCATGAGGATGATCAATGGGTAATTTACCAAAATGCCCATGAGAGGTTTAATTGAGTTATACCTTGTTCTAATCAAACCCGAATCACTTGATAGTGGTGATTTGGTTTATGTAGATCAAAGGGGACTTAACCTAACCTAATCTAAGTGGTGTAGTCACCATCTACTAGTGAGAGGAGAGAGAAAGTACCATTTATTGTGGAAACTCAAGTAAAATACCTTCAATATACATGAATGTGCATGATTAGGGTATGATCCACTTATGAGAGATCATGGAAACCCTAATTGTGGTAATTGGTGAATCTTGATCTTATCTGAGGGTTTTAATGATGATGTTTCTCATGCATGGTGATGTAATGAGATTAATTCACCATGAGGGAATAGTAAACCCTAATTCTAGGGTGATGACATATATTGTGAATAGTAAACCCTAATTGATGAAAATCAGGGAATCTAACCCTTGTAAGAATATAAGGATACAACTCTTGATATGAACTGCTTACTATTATCAGTTGAATTAACCATGCAGGTTTCTATACATGATGGTGATCATATCTAAGTAAGGATTATGATTTCATGTTCATTGGAAGCATGTTATTATCTTTATGAATAATGACATATGTTGATGCCTAGTAAGTGGCATCTTATGAGAATGATAGGCTGTAAGAGCCATAAATATCATCAAGGTCATGCTTGTCAAATGACTTGTGATTAGACGATTGAGAAATGATAATTGATGTGATTTAGATTTGATACATTTAGTATTCTACTTTAATATGCTTGTCAAATGACTTGTGATTAGACGATTGAGAAATGATAATTGATGTGATTTAGATTTGACACATTTAGTATTCTACTTTCATAGCTGCTATGCTAATGATTAATGTTTGAAAACATGTATGATGCTAAAAGAATACTGAAATGTACATAATAACCAAGTTTAATCATACCAAGTAGAGCCCTGATCATAGATCCATCATTGTCAGAATTTAAATGATGGTGAAACAGGTTTTCTTAAGGGAATTCCTGGATCACATACTTTAGAGTATGTGGGGGAATATGGATGTGTATATCCTTACATCCTTGTGTAGGAGTTGATGTTGATGTATCTTAATCCATCAACCCTTCACTATATGTTTATACCGGGATGATGTAACCCTATTCTTCCAAGGGAATCTTTTATACCGCATCGATGAGAGATAAACATGAAATCTTTCGATGGCAAAGAGAGTGCAGAATGCTACTGTGACTCTAATAGCGAAGTACCAGAATACCCTGGTAAGCTATATTAGCAGGGACACTAGATGTCCTGCATGTTTATCCTCATTCTGACTGAGGTAGTTGAGGGTCATGAGAATCCGGCTCTTTCGATGACCTAGTATGATACCGATGCGACTTACTAGTGATCGGTTGGAGTATGAGCGGTATACCTCATCTCCACAGGGCATAATGATGTTTGTAAAACATAATCAACCGCGTAGCATAACTGCTTAGGTTGAACTATGAGGAACATTGATTGATATTACATTGCTTGTTTTTAATATCCTGTTCAAACATTAGTATGCGTGTTCTTCATATTCCTTAAATAAAGATGAGTATTTGTTATCAAGCCTGCTGTGAGTAACCTAAATTACCTGCTCATGATATTCCTTTGACTGCTTTTAACAAATTTTCTGGCGGAGAGTTATAACTCTCACTGGGACAATTATTTAAAATTGTCTCACCCCGTATATTTCTACCTTTAGGTGGACGTCGAGGTCGAAGGAACCAATATGCAGGTGGACAACAACAACATCAGCAAATTCAGGAGCAGCAGTGACTTCAGGTGGAAACACTGTGTTGTCTAGTCTTGTAGTCAGTATAGTCTTATGTCGTCTCTGTACACTCAGGTCCTAGGAATTTGTTGATCTGAGAATTTTGAAATCTTGAGATTTTGTATCATGATGTATATAATCACTCGAGAAGTGATTTATCAGAGATGTAAATAGTTCATCTTACTTTTATAAAAGGAGTTTCAGGTTTTTAAGATCTCATTTTCAAAAAGTTTTAATTTCTCGTGATTTTCATATTCCGCTGTTAATCGAATCGCTTCCGCTATGTTTATCTTGTGTTTTGGAGATCAGAGCCCACAATTAGTGGTATCAGAGCTCTAGGTTCGCTGAGTCTACAGAGACATAGGACTTAGAGTGTCAAGTCTATCCTTAGTACTTCTTTCTTATCTAATAGAGTCTTCTGCTCCTTAGGAGAAGAAGATAATTAAGGATGTCTGGACCATAGGAGGAGTACGAGGCCGAAAGTAGTGTTGCTGCGCCTCGAGAAGGTGCAAGGAACCTAGAAATAGAGCAACCTGTACCTGAGCCACCTCGGTTAGACCCAGCTGACATGGGAAACCCAGCGGTTCAAACTATGTTTAGACAGTTTATGACTGCCATGACACATATCACCGACAGGATGCCCATGCCTGCACCTAGGGCATCCGTCCAGTCTGAGGGTCAAGGTATCAGTAAATCGTTCGAGTGACTTCGTCGGGTCGGAGCAACTGAATATTTTGGAACAGCTGACCCTGCTGATGCTGATATGTGGTTAACTGAGTTGGAGAAAGCTTTCAGAATCCTTAACATCCCCGAAGGTGAGAAGGTTAGACATGCTGTCTATCTTCTCAAAGGTAGTGCTGGTCACGGGTGGACCATGGAAGAACAGAAGAGGCCTGGAATAGAGATCTTGTGGGAAGATTTTCGTCGGGAATTTGTCCGCTGATATTTTCCAAAGACCTTCCTGGATGAGAAGATCTCTCAGTTTGAGAGACTGAGACAGGGTATGATGAACATTAGCGAGTATGAGGCTAAGTTCATGGAGTTGTTGCGATTCTGTCCGCATATGGCTACCACAAATGAAGAAAGAATTAGGAGGTTTGAGAAGGGTTTGAATGCCGACATGACTACTCCCGTGTCTGCACTAGAAAACCGGGAGAGATTCTCTACCTTTGTTGAGTCAGTCCGAAGGATAGAGAGATCCGTATTTGAGAAAAGACAAACCCAAAAGAGATATCCACAGTTCCAGGGATCTTCATCTAGAGATTTTAAGAATCCTAGATTCTCTACACCTACACCTCCACCACCCAGATTGAGTTCTCAGACTCAGTGGTCCCCAAGTATAGGTAGAGGACGAGGATTACCGCCTCGAGAGACTCACAGTTCAGCATCAATATCGGTCACAGGACCGCCAAGACCACAACAACTGGAGAGAAGTTGCTATAACTATGGGAATGTGGGACATCTGATGAAGGACTGTAGGTCTAGGCATGTCAGTGTGACACAACCTCTGAGGCAAGATCAACAGAGATCACAGAGAAGGCAGTCTCAAGGAGCAGCTAGAGGACGTGGGAAAGCGTCTCAGGCTAGATCGTCAGCACCAACTCAACCTCAGGCGACAGCGAGGTTCTATGCTATGAACCCACCAGAAGTAGTAGTCAATCCATGGGTTGTGGCATGTCAGATGGAACTTTTCTATTCTGATATGTCTAAATCCTGTGTGGTATCTGTTTTGATTGACCCGGGTGCTACGCACTCCTTTGTCACTCGAAGAGTGATTTGTAACTGCAATATAACAGTTAGACATAGGGCAGATAGCTTGTTGCTTAAAACTCCGTTGAGAGGATCTGCTGTTTTGCAAGAGGTATGCTCTCCCTGCATCCTCTTCTTTTCTGATCATCACATTCAAGTGGATCTTATACCACTTAATATGCAAGGATTTGATATAATCCTCGGGATGGATACCTTGGAAAGGTATAGAGTTGTCTTGGGTTGTGAATCCAAGCATGTGGTGTTTGCTGATGAGAGAAAGACATGGATCTTTCAAGGAGAGAGAAAGATTCTACCCACCTGTCTTGTGTCTGCCATGGTTGCTGATAAGCTGATGAGGCAAGGATGTTATGCATTCTTGGCCCATGTGATAGATACCACCATGAAGAGTCCTAACCTTGCTGAAGTTCCTATAGTCAGGGAATTTGAAGATGTATTTCCTGAAGAACTTCCAAGTATGCCACCACCTCAGGAAATTGATTTTGAAATCAATTTGATCCCAGATACCCAACCTATAGCACAAACACCGTATAGGATGGCACCTGCTGAGATGGCAGAACTCAAGAAACAGCTTCAAGAGTTGCTTGAGAAAGGTTTTATCCGACCGAGTACTTCACCTTGGGGTGCTCCGATTTTGTTTGTTAAAAAGAAAGATGGATCAATGCGATTATGCATCGATTATAGACAATTAAATAAAGTAACAATAAAGAATAAGTACCCTTTTCCGAGAATTGATGATCTTTTTGACCATTTGCGTGGTGCAACCGTCTTATCAAAGATAGACTTGAGGTCAGGATATCATCAACTTCATATTAAGGACAGTGACATACCCAAGTCTGCTTTCAGGACAAGGTATGGTCACTATGAGTTCAGAGTTATGTCGTTCGGACTAAGTAATGCAGCAGCTGCATTTATGGAACTCATGAATAGAATTTTCCGACCTTTCCTCGATCAGTGTGTTGTTGTCTTTATATATAACATCCTGATCTATAGTAGAGATACTCAGCAGCATGAACAACATCTTCGTCAGGCTCTAACTTTGCTAAGACAACATAAGCTATACGCTAAGTTTAGCAAGTGTGAGTTCTGGATGCCGGAGGTATCTTTTCTTGGACATGTGATATCTGCCTCGGGAATTTGTGTTGACCCTAAAAAGGTAGAATCTATTCTACAGTGGGAACAACCGAAAACACCGACGGAGATTTGTAGTTTCTTAGGGTTGGCTGGCTATTATCGAAGGTTCATTAAAAACTTCAGTTCTATAGCCCTACCCTTGACAAAGTTGACCCGGAAAGATGTTCCTTTTGCCTGGAGTGATAAGTGTCAACAGTCTTTTCAGTTGCTGAAGGAGAGGTTGACAAGTGCACATGTGCTTGTGCTACCTGAGCAAGGCAAATGATACATAATTTTCTGTGATGCCTCTAAGAATGGACTCGGGTGTGTGTTGATGCAAGATAAACAAGTGATTTCTTTTGCTTCCCGACAGCTTAAGAAAAACGAGGAGAATTATCCGACACATGATTTAGAGTTAGCTGTTGTGGTTCATGCCTTGAAAATCTGGAGACATTATCTTTACGGAGAAACCTTCCAGATTTTCACAGACCATAAGAACCTTAAGTATATCTTCTCTCAGCATGACCTTAACATGAGGCAACGTCACTGGATGGAGTTAATCAAGGATTATGATTGTACAATAGATTACCATCTAGGAAAGGCCAATGTAGTTGCAGATGCCTTGAGTAGGAAATCAGCAACATCATCCTCTGATAGGGCACAATTAAACTCTTCAGTATGCCCTAGGAGAGATATGCTTATCTCCTTAAGGCAAGACAATGTATAGATGAAGGTGTCATGGATTGCCGGGTTGTTGGCTGAGATGCATATCAAACCCACCCTAAGAGAGTAGATTAAGGAGGCACAACAAGTTGATGTTGCAGTTCAGCAGATCAGATCTGAGTATGGTGATGAGAAGCGAGAAGGTTTTCATGAATCAGATGATCAAGTGGGATGCTATCATGGGAGGATGATAGTACCAGATGTAGATAACCTGAGGAAGTTAGTCCTGGAAGAAGCTCATTCTTCAATGTATGCTATGCATCCAGGAAGCACCAAGATGTATCGAAACTTGAAAGATATGTATTGGTGTCCTGGGATGAAGAAGGGCGTAGCTGAGTTTGTTCTGAGGTGTCCAGTGTGTCAGCAAGTTAAAGCTGAACACCAGAAGCCTGCAGGAACAATGCAACCTTTACCCATACCATAGTGGAAGTGGGATCATGTAACCATGGACTTTGTTGTTGGTCTACCTAGAACAAACAAAGGACATGATTCCATTTGGGTAATTGTTGATAGGTTGACTAAGACAACACATTTCTTACCTATCAAAACAACCTATTCTGCTGAAAGGTTATCCCAGTTATATGTTCAAGAGATAGTGCGTTTGCACGGAGTTCCTGTCACCATAGTTTCTGACAGAGGTCCTCAGTTCACAGGTCATTTTTGGGAACAGCTACATAGGGCACTAGGCACCCAGTTAAGGTTTAGTACATCCTTTCATCCAGAGACGGATGGACAGTCAGAAAGGACTATACAGACCTTAGAAGATCTATTGAGAGCATGTGTTCTCCAGTTCACAGGAAGTTGGGATCTGCACCTAAGCTTGATAGAGTTTGCCTATAACAATAGCTATCAACATAGTATTGATATGGCACCTTATGAAGCCTTATATGGCAGATGTTGTAAATCACCCTTACGCTGGTATGAGACTGGTGAACATCAATTGTTAGGTCCTGATCTTGTGCAGCAGACTACAGAAAAGATTAAAGTAATACAATAACAGATTAAGACTGCACAAGATAGGAAAAAATCTTATGCTGACAAGCGTCGTAGACCGTTGGAGTTCCAGGTTGGAGACAAAGTGTATCTCAAGGTCTCGCCTTGGAAAGGATTCCTTCGCTTTGGAAGGAAAGGGAAGTTAGCTCCTAGATTTATAGGGCCTTATCCAATCATCGAACGGGTTGGAAAGGTAGCCTATAGACTAGAGTTACCACCAGAATTACAAAAACTACACCCTGTGTTTCACATTTCTATGCTAAGGAAATGTCATCCCCATACCGAGTCAGTTCTAGAACCTATGGAAGTAGAATTGAATGAAGATATAACTTATGAGGAAGGACCGGTGTCAATCCTTGATAACAGAATTAAAAAGCTAAAGAAGAAAGAGATAAGTCTTGTAAAAGTTCTCTGGAATCACCGTGGTGTTGAAGAAGCCACTTGGGAACTAGAGGAAGAGATGAGAAGAAAATATCCTACTCTTTTCTCTTAATATGTTTTATCGATTTCGAGGACGAAATCCTTGTAAGGGGTGGATAATTTGTAACATCCCTGACCTGGGTTATGAATTAACCCTAGGTGTTTTGCCTAAGATATGTAATTAAATCCTTGTGATTATCTTTTGGCATGTAATTAAGTTCCTAAGGAACATACATTTTCATTTCTGTCCTTTTTAAACAATGATTGTAGTATTGTTTGGTAATACAGGGACCTATGTGCAAATTACCCAATTAGAGGTGTTAACTTGCAAATTACACAGGTTAAGATGTTCCTCTAATAAAGAGACATCATATGAAGGAATATGATGAGGTATTATAGATTTCCCAAGTTTGGGCACCAAGGTGCAGCTTGTGGAGCAATCCTTGTGCTTAAACCCTAATTTTGGTGTAAAGTGCAATTTACCCAAAATGTTGGGTGCAACTTGTGCTATACACTTTCTAGAATATCTTTTATGACTCTTGACATCATTTAGAGAAGAAAGGATGAGAGGGGCACTTCTATTAAATAATTGGATAAGAAGGATGATCTTTGTAGTGAAAACACCTAGTATGAGTGAGAAGACCCTTCATATATATATATACCTTAGTGTGCATATTGGTTTTCTTTACCCTTACATCTTGAGTTTTGATGGGCTTTGATTAAGTTTTGATAGCTTGAACGTTCCTTATAAATAAGGAGGGACTTGGGTGAGAATTACATGCTTTAGAGGTCCTTATGGTGAAAATCAGCCTAAACTATATAAGCACCTTTCTTTCCAAATCAAGCAAACGTTTTTCTTCACTTCCTCACTTCTCATCTTTCTCAACTGACCAAGGCAAATCTCTGGAGCTCAGGGAAACGACCAACCTATTCTAAGGTAAGAGAACACCACCTTCTAGCTTGGATTCATGGAGGAAATCGTATTACAAGGTTGAATTGCTAGTTTTCTTATTTAGGTTCCTTGTTCTAGCCGACCATCCCCATCTTTTTCTTGAAGAATTGACCTTGGCCGACCTGTGGAGCTCAAGACGCCATTAAAGGCTTGAAGCTTGGAAGCTTGGAAGCTCTAGGAACCACGTTTGAGGCTGGTTTTATAACTCTAACTCTTAGCTTTGTTATGCATATCCTTGTTCTTATTTTCTATGATTAGTTCTTCTTCTACCTCCCTTCTTCCTTGCTCTTTTGCAAGAAAAACGGTGGAGGAACCAACCTGAACAGAGGTTGAGGATGATGGGCGTGGATTCCTAGGTCACTTTATGAAACGACCTTGGACCCTTTTGGTCCAAACGGGTGCAACTCGTTTAAGGTCAAACGGGATTGTAACCCTATTCTTCCAAGGGAATCTTTTATACCGCATCGATGAGAGATAAACATGAAATCTTTCGATGGTGAAGAGAGTGCAGAATGCCACTGTGACTCTAATAGTGAAGTACCAAAATACCCTGGTAAGCTATATTAGCAGGGACACTAGATGTCCTGCATGTTTATCCTCATTCTGACTGAGGTAGTTGAGGGTCATGAGAATCTGACTCTTTCGATGACCTAGTATGATACCCATGCGACTTACTAGTGATCGGTTGGAGTATGAGTGGTATACCTCATCTCCGTAGGGCATAATGATGTTTGTAAAACATAATCAACCGTGTAGCATAACTGCTTAGGTTGAACTACGAGGAACATTGATTGATATTACATTGCTTGTTTTTAATATCCTGTTCAAACATTAGTATATGTGTTCTTCATATTCCTTAAATAAAGATGAGTATTTGTTATCAAGCCTGCTGTGAGTAACCTAAATTACCTGCTCATGATATTCCTTTGACTGCTTTTAACAAAGTTTCTGGCGGAGAGTTATAACTCTCGCTGGGACAATTATTTAAAATTGTCTCACCCCGTAGATTTATACCTTTAGGTGGACGTCGAGGTCGAAGGAACCAATCTGCAGGTGGAAAGTAGCAACAGCAGCAAATTCAGGAGCAGCAGTGACTTCAGGTGGAAACACTGTGCTGTCTAGTCTTGTAGTCAGTATAGTCTTATGTCGTCTCTGTACACTCAGGTCCTAGGAGTTTGTTGATTTAAAAATTTTGAAATCTTGAGATTTTGTATCATGATGTATATAATCACTCGAGAAGTGATTTATCAGAGATGTAAACAGTTCATCTTACTTTTATAAAAGGAGTTTCAGGTTTTTAACATCTCGTTTTCAAAAAGTTTTAATTTCTCGTGATTTTCGTATTCCGCTGTTAATCGAATCGCTTCCGCTATGTTTATCTTGTGTTTTGGAGATCAGAGCCCACAATTAGTGGTATCAGAGCTCTAGGTTCGGTGAGTCTACAGAGACATAGGACTTAGAGTGTCAAGTCTATCCTTAGTACTTCTTTCTTATCTAATAGAGTCTTCTGCTCCTCAGGAGAAGAAGATAATTAAGGATGTCTGGACCACAGGAGGAGTACGAGGCCAAAAGTAGTGTTGCTGCGCCTTGAGAAGGTGCAAGGAACCTAGAAATAGAGCAACCTGTACCTGAGCCACCTATGGAGCCACCTCGGTTTGACCCAGCTGACATGGGAAACCCAGCGGTTCAAACTATGTTTGGACAGTTTATGACTGCCATGACACATATCACCGACAGGATGCCCATGCCTGCACCTAGGGCACCTATCCAGTCTGAGGGTCAAGGTATCGGTAAAACGTTCGAGTGACTTTGTCGGGACGGAGCAACTGAATATTTTGGAACAGCTGACCCTGCTGATGCTGATATGTGGTTAACTGAGTTGGAGAAAGCTTTCAGAATCCTTAACATCCCCGAAGGTGAGAAGGTTAGACATGCTGTCTATCTTCTCAAAGGTAGTGCTGGTCACTAGTGGACCATGGAAGAGCAGAAGAGGCCTGGAATAGAGATCTCGTGGGAAGACTTTCGTCGGGAATTTGTCCGCAGATATTTTCCAAAGACCTTCCTGGATGAGAAGATCTCTCAGTTTGAGAGACTGAGACAGGGTATGATGAACATTAGCGAGTATGAGGCTAAGTTAATGGAGTTGTTGTGATTCTGTCTGCATATGGCTACCACAGATGAAGAAAGAATTAGGAGGTTTGAGAAGGGTTTGAATGCCGACATGACTACTCCCGTGTCTGCACTAGAAAATCGGGAGAGATTCTCTACCTTTGTTGAGTCAGTTCGAAGGATAGAGAGATCCGTAGTTGAGAAAATACAAACCCAAAAGAGATATCCACAGTTCCAGGGATCTTCATCTAGAGACTTTAAGAAGCCTAGATTCTCTGCACCTACACCTCCACCACCCAGATCGAGTTATGAGACTCAGTGGTTTAGAGGTAGAGGACGAGGTTTACCTCCTCGAGAGACTCACAGTTCAGCATCAATATCGGTCACAGGACCGCCAGGACCACAACAACTGGAGAGAAGTTGCTATAACTGTGAGAAGGTGGGACATCTGATGAAGGACTGTAGGTCTAGGCCTGTCAGTGTGACACATCCTCTGAGGCAGGATCAACAGGGATCACAGAGAAGGCAGTCTCAAGGAGTAGCTAGAGGACGTGGGCAAGCGTCTCAGGCTGGATCGTCAGCACCAACTCAACCTCAGGCGACAACGAGGTTCTATGCTATGAACCCACCAAAAGCAGTAGTCAATCCACGAGTTGTGGCAGGTCAGATGGAACTTTTATATTCTGATATGTCTAAATCATGTGTGGTATCTGTTTTGATTGACCCGGGTGCTACACACTCCTTTGTCACTCGAAGAGTGATTCATAACTGCAAGATAACAGTTAGACATAGGGCAGATAGCTTGTTGCTTGAAACTCCGTTGAGAGGATCTACTATTTTGCAAGAGGTATGCTCTCCCTGCATCCTCTTCTTTTCTGATCATCACATTCAAGTGGATCTTATACCACTTGATATGCAAGGATTTGATATAATCCTCGGGATGGATACCTTGGAAAGGTATAGAGTTGTCTTGGGTTGTGAATCCAAGAAGGCTGTGTTTGCTGATGAGAGCAACACATGGATCTTTCAAGGAGAGAGAAAGATTCTACCCACCTATCTTGTGTCTGCCATGGTTGCTAATAAGCTGATGAGGCAAGGATGTTATGCATTCTTGGCCCATGTGATAGATACCACCATGAAGAGTCCTAACCTTGCTGAAGTTCCTATAGTCAGGGAATTTGAAGATGTATTTCCTGAAGAACTTCCAAGTATGCCACCGCCTCGGGAAATTGATTTTGAAATCAATTTGATCCCAGATACCCAACCTATAGCACAAACACCATATAGGATGGCACCTGCTGAGATGGCAGAACTCAAGAAACAACATCAAGAGTTGCTTGAGAAAGGTTTTATCCGACCGAGTACTTCACCTTGGGGTGCTCCGGTTTTGTTTGTTAAAAAGAAAGATGGATCAATGCGATTATGCATCGATTATAGACAATTAAATAAAGTAACAATAAAGAATAAGTACCCTTTGCCGAGAATTGATGATCTTTTTGACCAGTTGCGTGGTGCAACCGTCTTCTCGAAGATAGACTTGAGGTCAGGATATCATCAACTTCGTATTAAGGACAGTGACATACCCAAGTCTGCTTTCAGGACAAGGTATGGTCACTATGAGTTCACAGTTATGCCGTTCAGACTAACTAATGCACCAGCTGCATTTATGGAACTCATGAATAGAATTTTCCGACCTTTCCTTGATCAGTGTGTTTTTGTCTTTATAGATGACATCCTGATCTATAGTAGAGATACTCAGCAGCATGAACACCATCTTCGTCAGGCTCTAACTTTGCTAAGACAACATAAGCTATACGCTAAGTTTAGCAAGTGTGAGTTCTGGATGCCGGAGGTATCTTTTCTTGGACATGTGATATCTGCCTCGGGAATTCGTGTTGACCCTAAAAAGGTAGAATCTGTTCTACAGTGGGAACAACCGAAAACACCGACGGAGATTCGTAGTTTCTTAGGGTTGGCTGGCTATTATCGAAGGTTCATTAAAAACTTCAGTTCTATAGCCCTACCCTTGACAAAGTTGACCCGAAAAGATGTTCCTTTTGTCTGGAGTGATAAGTGTCAACAGTCTTTTCAGTTGCTGAAGGAGAGGTTGACAAGTGCACCTGTGCTTGTGCTACCTGAGCAAGGCAAATGATACATAATTTTATGTGATGCCTCTAAGAATGGACTCGGGTGTGTGTTGATGCAAGATAAACAAGTGATTTCTTTTGCTTCCCGAAAGCTTAAGAAAAATGAGGAGAATTATTTGACACATGATTTAGAGTTAGCTGCTGTGGTTCATGCCTTGAAAATCTGGAGACATTATCTTTACAGAGAAACCTTCCAAATTTTCACAGACCATAAGAACCTTAAGTATATCTTCTCTCAGCATGACCTTAACATGAGGCAACATCGCTGGATGGAGTTAATCAAGGATTATGATTGTACAATAGATTACCATCCAGGAAAGGCCAATGTAGTTGCAAATGCCTTGAGTAGGAAATCAGCAACATCATCCTCTGATAGGGCACAATTAAACTCTTTAGTATGCCCTAGGAGAGATATGCTTATCTCCTTAAGGCAAGACAATACACAGATGAAGGTGTCATGGATTGCCGAGTTGTTGGCTGAGATGCATATCAAACCCACCCTAAGTGAGCAGATTAAGGAGGCACAACAAGTTGATGTTGCAGTTCAGCAGATTAGATCTGAGTATGGTGATGAGAAGCGAGAAGGTTTTCATGAATCAGATGATCAAGTGGCATGCTATCATGGGAGGATGATAGTACCAGATGTAGATACCCTGAGGATGTTAGTCCTGGAAGAAGCTCATTCTTCAATGTATGCTATGCATCTAGGAAGCACCAAGATGTATCGAAACTTGAAAGATATGTATTGGTGGCCTGGGATGAAGAAGGATGTAGCTGAGTTTGTTCTGAGGTGTCCAGTGTGTCAGCAAGTTAAAGCTGAACACCAGAAGCCTGCAGGAACAATGCAACCTTTACCCATACCACAGTGGAAGTGGGATCATGTAACCATGGACTTTGTTGTTGGTCTACCTAGAACAAACAAAGGACATGATTCCATTTGGGTAATTGTTGATAGGTTGACTAAGACAACGCATTTCTTACCTGTCAAAACAACCTATTCTGCTGAAAGGTTATCCTAGTTATATGTTCAAGAGATAGTGCATTTGCACGGAGTTCCTGTCACCATAGTTTCTGACAGAGGTCCTCAGTTCACAGGTGGTTTTTGGGAACAGCTACATAGGGCACTAGGCACCCAGTTAAGGTTTAGTACAACCTTTCATCCACAGATGGATGGACAGTCAGAAAGGACTATACAGACCTTAGAAGATCTGTTGAGAGCATGTGTTCTCCAGTTCACAGGAAGTTGGGATCTGCACCTAAGCTTGATAGAGTTTGCCTATAACAATAGCTATCAACATAGTATTGATATGGCACCTTATGAAGCCTTGTATGGCAGACGTTGTAGATCACCCTTATGCTGGTATGAGACTGGTGAACATCAATTGTTAGGTCCTGATCTTGTGCAGCAGACTACGGAAAAGATTAAAGTAATATGACAACAGATTAAGACTGCACAAGATAGGCAAAAATCTTATGCTGACAAGTGTCGTAGACCGTTGGAGTTCCAGGTTGGAGACAGAGTGTATCTCAAGGTCTCGCCTTGGAAAGGAGTCCTTCGCTTTGGAAGGAAAGGGAAGTTAGCTCCTAGATTTATAGGGCCTTATCCAATCATCGAACGGGTTGGAAAGATAGCCTATAGACTAGAGTTACCACCAGAATTACAAAAACTACACCCTGTGTTTCACATTTCTATGCTAAGGAAATGTCATCCCGATACCGAGTCAGTTCTACAACCTATGGAAGTAGAATTGAATGAAGATATAACTTATGAGGAAGGACCGGTGTCAATCCTTGATAACAGAATTAAAAAGCTAAAGAAGAAAGAGATAAGTCTTGTAAAAGTTCTCTGGAATCACCGTGGTGTTGAAGAATCCACTTGGGAACTAGAGGAAGAGATGAGAAGGAAATATCCTACTCTTTTCTCTTAATATGTTTTATCGATTTCGAGGACGAAATCCTTGTAAGGGGTGGATAATTTGTAACATCCCTGACCTGGGTTATGAATTAACCCTAGGTGTTTTGCCTAAGATATGTAATTAAATCTTTGTGATTATCTTTTGGCATGTAATTAAGTTCCTAAGGAACATACATTTTCATTTCTGTCCTTTTTAAACAATGATTGTAGTATTGTTTGGTAATACAGGGACCTATGTGCAAATTACCCAATTAGAGGGGTTAACTTGCAAATTACATAGGTTAAGATGTTCCTCTAATAAAGAGACATCATATGAAGGAATATGATGAGGTATGATGGATTTCCCAAGTTTGGGCACCAAGGTGCAGCTTGTGGAGCAATCCTTGTGCTTAAACACTAATTTTGGTGTAAAGTGCAATTTACCCAAAATGTGGGGTGCAACTTGTGACATACACTTTCTAGAATATATTTTATGACTCTTGACATCATTTAGAGAAGAAAGGATGAGAGGGGCACTTCTATTAAATAATTGGATAAGAAGGATGATCTTTGTAGTGAAAACACCTAGTATGAGTGAGAAGACCCTTCATATATATATATATATACCTTAGTGTGCATATTGGTTTTGTTTACCCTTAGATCTTGAGTTTTGATGGGATTTGATTAAGTTTTGATAGCTTGAACGTGCCTTAGAAATAAGGAGGGACTTGGGTGAGAATTACATGCTTTAGAGGTCCTTATGGTGAAAATCAGCCTAAACTATATAAGCACCTTTCTTTCCAAATCAAGCAAACATTTTCCTTCACTTCCTCACTTCTCATCTTTCTCAACCGACCAAGGCAAAGCTCTGGAGCTCAGGGAAACGACCAACCTGTTCTAAGGTAAGAGAACACCACCTTCTAGCTTGGATTCATGGAGGAAATCATATTACAAGGTTGAATTGCTAGTTTTCTTTTTTAGGTTCCTTGTTCTAGCCGACCATCCCCATCTTTTTCTTTAAGAATTGACCTTGTCCGACCTGTGGAGCTCAAGACGCCATTAAATGCTTGAAGCTTGGAATCTCTAGGAACCACGTTTGAGGCGGGTTTTATAACTCTAACTCTCAGCTTTGTTATGCATATCCTTGTTCTTGTTTTCTATGATTAGTTCTTCTTCTACCTCCCTTCTTCCTTGCTCTTTTGCAAGCAAAACGGTGGAGGAACCGACCTGAACAGAGGTTGAGGATGATGGGCGTGGATTCCTAGGTCACTTTATGAAACGACCTTGGACCCTTTTGGTCCAAACGGGTGCAACTCGTTTAAGGTCAAACGGGTTCAACCCGTTTGATCTCAAATGATCCTGCAAGATCGTTTGGATCAAAACGACCCCAAGACCATTTCATAGGGTTGACCAAGGTATGACCGTTTGAGGGTCTGTTCATAATGTATTGAATTTCTTTCCTACAAAGAATTATAATCTAATTCCTAACCAATTGAGAGTTGAAGGCACTTTAACACCCTAACCCTAATCGGGTTGAAATTGCTGATTTTAATTATAGATCTTGTTGAGTTTTGGGTTGGAGGATCCAAACGGGTTCAAACCCATTTGGGATTCACCCAAACGGTCTCACACTCGTTTAGTGACACCCCAAGACCGTTTGGAGGTCTAGGGTTAAGGAAAATTGATCCATTGTAGGTCCAATTTCAATAGGTTGAAGAATTGATAAAAGTGCTGATTTTAGACCTAATTAGGGTTCAATCCTAATCAAATCAACTTAGATTTTGGTCAAACTTTGGGAAACGGTCTCAAGACCGTTTGGAGGTCATCCAAACGATCTCAAGACCGTTTGGGCCAAGTTTGGGCCCAATTGGAGTTCAATTGATGGGTTCAATTACAATTTGTTTCTCATTGTTGAGAATTAATGATTAGCCGATTGGAAACCCTAAGTGAGTTAGACTTAACCCTAATTGGCTTTCAATTAAGGGTCAATTGGAGTCCAATTGATTGAGGCTCATCCTAATTGACTCAATCTGTAAGTGGTTAACATGGCTTTGGCCAATTAAAGGCTTCAACATAGGAAACCCTATTCAAACATAACCTATGTGTCACCTTTTATGTTCATGCGGTTTGGACCCAAGTATGTTCACATTCGTTTGAGTCCAAACGAGTTCACACTCGTTTAAGTCCAAATGAGTCTCCACTCGTTTGATCTCAAATGGGTTCACACTCATTTGATCTCAAACGGGTTCACACTCGTTTGATCTCAAGTGGGTTCACACCCGTTTAAGATCAAAGGGGGTCCACACTCGTTTAAGGCCCAAATGGGTTCTAGGTCGTTTGAGGTTAAACGAGTTCAAGGTCATTTAAGAATCAAATGGGTTGAAGGTTGAATATCAAACCCTAAACCAATTGGAGATTTTCAAGGTTGATTATACTTAATCACTTAAAGGTATAAATGGTTCAATGATGATCTAATCTAAACCATAATGGTAACTTAAGATATTAAGGGACTAAGTGATTAATGAATTGACCCATGAGGATGATCAATGGGTAATTTACCAAAATGCCCCTGACTATAGGAACTTCAGAAAGGTTAGGACTCTTCATGGTGGTATCTATCACATGGGCCAAGAATGCATAACATCCTTGCCTCATAATCTTATCAGCAACCATGGCAGACACAAGACAGGTGGGTAGAATCTTTCTCTCTCCTTGAAAGATCCATGTGTTGCTCTCATCAGCAAACACAGCCTGCTTGGATTCACAACCCAAGACAACTCTATACCTTTCCAAGGTATCCATCCCCAGGATTATATCAAATCCTTGCATATCAAGTGGTATAAGATCCACTTGAATGCGATGATCAGAAAAGAAGAGGATGCAGGGAGAGCATACCTCTTGCAAAATAGCAGATCCTCTCAATGGAGTTTCAAGCAACAAGCTATCTGCCCTATGTCTAACTGTTATATTGCAGTTACGAATCACTCTTCGAGTGACAAAGGAGTGCGTAGCACCCGGGTCAATCAAAACAGATACCACATAGGATTTAGACATATCAGAATATAAAAGTTCCATCTGACCTGCCACAACCCATGGATTGACTACTGCTTCTAGTGGGTTCATAGCATAGAACCTCACTGTCGCCTGAGGTTGAGTTGGTGCTAACGATCCAGCCTGAGATGCTTGCCCACGTCCTCTAGCTGCTCCTTGAGACTGCCATCTCTGTGATCCCTGTTGATCCTGCCTCAGAGGCTGTGTCACACTGACAGGCCTAGACCTACAGTCCTTCATCAGATGTCCCACCTTCCCACAGTTATAGCAACTTCTCTCCAGTTGTTGTAGTCTTGGCGGTCCTGTGACCGATATTGATGCTGAACTGTGAGTGTCTCGAGGCGGTAAACCTCATCCTCTACCTCTACTTGGGGACCACTAAGTCTGAGAACTCGATCTGGGTGGTGGAGGTGTAGGTGCAGAGAATCTAGGCTTCTTAAAGTCTCTAGATGAAGATCCCTGGAACTGCGGATATCTCTTTTGGGTTTGTCTTTTCTCGACTACGGATCTCTCTATCCTTCGAACTGACTCAACAAAGGTAGAGAATCTCTCCCGGTTTTCTAGTGCAGACACAGGAGTAGTCATGTCGGCATTCAAACCCTTCTCAAACCTCCTAATTCTTTCTTCATCTGTAGTAGCCATATGCGGACAGAATCGCAACAACTCCATGAACTTAGCCTCATACTCGCTAATGTTCATCATACCCTGTCTCAGTCTCTCAAACTGAGATATCTTCTCATCCAGGAAGGTCTTTGGAAAATATTTGCAGACAAATTCCCGACGAAAGTCTTCCCACGAGATCTCTATTCCAGGCCTCTTCTTCTCTTCCATGGTCCACCAGTGACCAGCACTACCTTTGAGAAGATAGACAACATGTCTAACCTTCTCACCTTCGAGGATGTTAAGGATTCTGAAAGCTTTCTCCAACTCAGTTAACCACAGATCAGCATCAGCAGGGTCAGCTGTTCCAAAATATTCAGTTGCTCTGACCCGACGAAGTCACTCGAACGTTTTACCGATACCTTGACCCTCAGACTGGACAGGTGCCCTAGGTGCAGACATGGGCATCCTGTCGGTGATATGTGTCATGGCAGTCATAAACTGTCCAAACATAGTTTGAACCGCTGGGTTTCCCATGTCAGCTGGGTCATACCGAGGTGGCTCCATAGGTGGCTCAGGTACATGTTGCTCTATTTCTAGGTTCCTTGCACCTTCTCGAGGCGCAACAACACTACTTTTGGCCTCGTACTCCTCCTGTGGTCCAGACATCCTTAATTATCTTCTTCTCCTGAGGAGCAGAAGACTCTATTAGATAAGAAAGAAGTACTAAGGATATACTTGACACTCTAAGTCCTATGTCTCAGTAGACTCAGCGAACCTAGAGCTCTGATATCACTAATTGTGGGCTCTGATCTCCAAAACACAAGATAAACATAGCGGAAGCGATTCGATTAACAGCGGAATACGAAAATCATGAGAAATTAAAACTTTTCGAAAACGAGATCTTAAAAACCTGAAACTCCTTTTATAAAAGTAAGATGAACTATTTACATCTCTGATAAATCACTTCTCGAGTGATTATATACGTCATGATACAAAATCTCAAGATTTCAAAATTCTCAGATCAACAAACTCCTAGGACCTGAGTGTACAAAGACGACATAAGACTATACTGACTACAAGACTAGACAACACAATGTTTCCACCTGAAGTCACTGCTGCTCCTGAATTTGCTGTTGTTGCTGCTGTCCACCTGCAGATTGGTTCCTTCGACCTCGACGTCCACCTAAAGGTAGAAATCTACGGGGTGAGACAATTTTAAATAATTGTCCCAGTGAGAGTTATAACTCTCCGCCAGAAACTTTGTTAAAAGCAGTCAAAGGAATATCATGAGCAGGTAATTTAGGTTACTCACAGCAGGCTTAATAACAAATACTCATCTTTATTTAAGGAATATGAAGAACACGTATACTAATGTTTGAATAGGATATTAAAAACAAGCAATGTAATATCAATCAATGTTCCTCGTAGTTCAACCTAAGAAGTTATGCTACGCGGTTGATTATGTTTTACAAACATCATTATGCCCTGCGGAGATGAGGTATACCGCTCATACTCCAACCGATCACTAGTAAGTCGCATCGGTATCATACTAGGTCATCGAAAGAGCCGGATTCTCATGACCCTCAACTACCTCAGTCAGAATGAGGATAAACATGTAGGACATCTAGTGTCCCTGCTAATATAGCTTACCAGGGTATTCTGGTACTTCGCTATTAGAGTCACAGTGGCATTCTGCACTCTCTTCGCCATCGAAAGATTTCATGTTTATCTCTCATCGATGCGGTATAAAAGATTCCCTTGGAAGAATAGGGTTACATCATCCCGGTATAAACATATAGTGAAGGGTTGATGGATTAAGATACATCAACATCAACTCCTACACTAGGATGTAAGGATATACACATCCATATTCCCCCACATACTCTAAAGTATGTGATCCAGGAATTCTCTTAAGAAAACCTATTTCACCATCATTTAAATTCTGACAATGATGGATCTATGATCAAGGCTCTACATGGTATGATTAAACTTGGTTATTAGGTACATTTCAATATTCTTTTAGCATCATACATGTTTTCAAACAATTAATCATTAGCATAGCAGCTATGAAAGTAGAATACTAAATGTATCAAATCTAAATCAGATCAATTATCATTTCTCAATCGTCCAATCACAAGTCATTTGACAAGCATGACCTTGATGATTTTCATGGCTCTTACAGCCTATCATTCTCATAGATGCCACTTACTAGGCATCAACATATGTCATTATTCATAAAGCTCATAACATGCTTCCAATGAATATGAAATCATAATCCTTACCTGGATATGATCACCATCATGTATAGAAACCTGCATGGTTAATTCAACTGATAATAGTAAGCAGTTCATATCAAGAGTTGTATCCTTATATTCTTACAAGGGTTAGATTCCCTGATTTTCATCAATTAGGGTTTACTATTCACAATATATGTCATCACCCTAGAATTAGGGTTTACTATTCACCATGCATGAGAAACATCATCATTAAAGCCCTCAGATAAGATCAAGATTCACCAATTACCACAATTAGGGTTTCCATGATCTCTCATAAGTGGATCATACCCTAATCATGCACATTCATGTATATTGAAGGTATTTTACTTGAGTTTCCACCATAAATGGTACTTTCTCTCTCCTCTCACTAGTAGATGGTGACTAAACCACTTAGATTAGGTTAGGTTAAGTCCCCTTTGATCTACATAAACCAAATCACCACTATCAAGTGATTCGGGTTTGATTAGAACAAGGTATAACTCAATTAAACCTCTCAGGGGCATTTTGGTAAATTACCCATTGATCATCCTCATGGGTCAATTCATTAATCACTTAGTCCCTTAATATATTAAGTTACCATTATGGTTTAGATTAGATCATCATTGAACCATTTACACCTTTAAGTGATTAAGTATAATCAACCTTGAAAATCTCCAATTGGTTTAGGGTTTGATCTTCAACCTTCAACCCATTTGATTCTTAAATGACCTTGAACTTGTTTAACCTCAAATGACCTAGAACCCATTTGGGCCTTAAACGAGTGTGGACCCCCTTTGATCTTAAACGGGTGTGAACCCACTGGAGATCAAATGAGTGTGAACCCGTTTGAGATCAAACAAGTGTGAACCCGTTTGAGATCAAACGAGTGTGAACCCGTTTGAGATCAAACGAGTGTGAACCCGTTTGAGATCAAACGAGTGTGAACCCATTTGAGATCAAACGAGTGTGAACCCGTTTGAGATCAAACGAGTGTAGACTCGTTTGGACTTAAACGAGTGTGAACGCATTTGGACTCAAATGAGTGTGAACATACTTGGGTCCAAACCGCATGAACATAAAAGGTGACACATAGGTTATGTTTGAATAGGGTTTCCTATGTTGAAGCCTTTAATTGGACAAATCCATGTTAACCACTTACAGATTGAGTCAATTAGGACGAGCCTCAATCAATTGGACTCCAATTGACCCTTAATTGAAAGCCAATTAGGGTTAAGTCTAACTCACTTAGGGTTTCCAATCGGCTAATAATTAATTCTCAACAATGAGAAACAAATTGTAATTGAACCCATAAATTGAACTCCAATTGGGCCTAAACTTGGCCCAAACAGTTTTGAGATCGTTTGGATGACCTCCAAACGGTCTTGAGACCGTTTGCCCAAAGTTTGACCAAAATCTAAGTTGATTTGATTAGGATTGAACCCTAATTAGGTCTAAAATCAGCACTTTTATCAATTCTTCAACCTATTGAATTTGGACCTACAATGGATCAATTTTCCTTAACCCTAGACCTCCAAACGGTCTTGGGGTGTCACTAAATGAGTGTGAGACCGTTTTGGTGAATCCCAAACGGGTTTGAACCCGTTTGGATCCTCCAACCCAAAACTCAACAAGATCTATAATTAAAATCAGCAATTTCAACCCGATTAGGGTTAGGGTGTTAAAGTGCCTTCAACTCTCAATTGGTTAAGAATTAGATTATAATTCTTTGTAGGAAAGAAATTCAATACATTATGAATAGACCCTCAAACGGTCATACCTTGGTCAACCCTATGAAATGGTCTTGGGGTCGTTTTGATCCAAACGATCTTGCAGGATCGTTTGAGATCAAACGGGTTGAACCCGTTTGACCTTAAACGAGTTGCACCCGTTTGGACCAAAAGGGTCCAAGGTCGTTTCATAAAGTGACCTAGGAATCCACGCCCATCATCCTCAACCTCTGTTCAGGTCGGTTCCTCCACCGTTTTGCTTGCAAAAGAGCAAGGAAGAAGGGAGGTAGAAGAAGAACTAATCATAGAAAATAAGAACAAGGATATGCATAACAAAGCTAAGAGTTAGAGTTATAAAACCCACCTCAAACGTGGTTCCTAGAGCTTCCAAGCTTCAAGCCTTTAATGGCATCTTGAGCTCCACAGATCGGCCAAGGTCAATTCTTCAAGAAAAAGATGGGGATGGTCGGCTAGAACAAGGAACCTAAATAAGAAAACTAGCAATTCAACCTTGTAATACGATTTCCTCCATGAATCCAAGCTAGAAGGTGGTGTTCTCTTACCTTAGAACAGGTTGGTCGTTTCCCTGAGCTCCAGAGCTTTGCCTTGGTTGGTTGAGAAAGATGAGAAGTGAGGAAGTGAAGGAAAACGTTTGCTTGATTTGGAAAGAAAGGTGCTTATATAGTTTAGGCTGATTTTCACCATAAGGACCTCTAAAGCATGTAATTCTCACCCAAGTCCCTCCTTATTTATAAGGCACGTTCAAGCTATCAAAACTTAATCAAAGCCCATCAAAACTCAAGATCTAAGGGTAAAGAAAACCAATATGCACACTAAGGTATATATATATATATATGAAGGGTCTTCTCACTCATACTAGGTGTTTTCACTACAAAGATCATCCTTCTTATCCAATTATTTAATTGAAGTGCCCCTCTCATCCTTTCTTCTCTAAATTATGTCAAGAGTCATAAAAGATATTCTAGAAAGTGTATAGCACAAGTTGCACCCCACATTTTGGGTAAATTGCACTTTACACCAAAATTAGGGTTTAAGCACAAGGATTGCTCCACAAGCTGCACCTTGGTGCCCAAACTTGGGAAATCCATCATACCTCATCATATTCCTTCATATGATTTCTCTTTATTAGAGGAACATCTTAACCTGTGTAATTGGGTAATTTGCACATAGGTCCCTGTATTACCAAACAATACTACAATCATTGTTTAAAAAGGACAGAAATGAAAATGTATGTTCCTTAGGAACTTAATTACATGCCAAAAGATAATCACAAGGATTTAATTACATATCTTAGGCAAAACACCTAGGGTTAATTCATAACCCAGGTCAGGGATGTTACACCACCATAGTGTTCCCATCATCTGATAATCAACCTTTAATTTAGCCTTTACTATTTGAAACATTATTTTAATCAACCAAATCCAAATTTTGTGTTAAATGCTAGTTCTTGTCTTGTTACCTTGATCAACATAATTCTCAAACAAGTTTTACTTTGGGTTCAATATTGAAGTCTACTACAATAAGATCTATCTACTTGCAGCTAGTGATTGTTGTACATTGGTTAAGGTAAACTCTAGGTATTTCACCCCTAGTGAATCTTCTTGTGTAATATCATGCACGTCACACCACCTACACATTCCAAGAGTATTGGACTATGGTGAGAAAATAATTAAGTTCAAAAGAATTTCCTTCTCAAATCTATTCTTTTATGAAGGTGAGAGCATAAATGACCCAATAGACGATCCATGTGTGAATAAACAAGAAATAATTTTGTGAACGTAATAACAAAGATAATATAAGTTATATGTACAAATGGTGAGTTCATGAGTAGTCCTTATACCCTATTAAAAAAAGGAAGAATTTTCTGTATGTCAAGGATGATAGCTCGACCCTTAAGCCCTAGTTCACATTGCTTTGCCTCATGGCTATGTCAAGGATGATAGCTCGACACCACAATATTACCACAGGGATTATTAAGAAAATGTAATGTACTAAATGGGATTTTTTGATGTCTCAAAGATGGAACACAATAAAGTTAATTATTCACATTACCAAGCCTAGTAAATAGAATCCTACTAAAAGTGGTAACGACAAAAGTAATTATAGAGAATACTAGAGTTTTGAGACTATAGGTGCCACCACACAAATACATAGGTTATATGACAAGCTCATATGTTTCAAGATCAAAAAAAGAATACATGGGAGTAAAGCCCTAAAGTTTTCTCATAAGGTATCTATCATAAAAAGGAAATCACATTCAATCCTTTAACTTGGAATTCTTTAGAACAACCATGTTAGGTTTTAAGGATGAGATAGGGTGTACCTTGGCATTAGATACCTAGTGTCTAACAAGGGTCAAGCTAGGGAAGGACCTGGAAACAACGATAGAGAAAACCTAAACATATTTGTGATCAAGCCAACTTGCTTTGTTTGAACCATACTAGCACGTGAAGATACTTGTGATAAGTGAATCATATGAAATCATTGGGGTTACTTAAACTTGAATGGCTTTTGTAAACTATCCTAATCACCAATTTTATGTGTCAATATGATTGCATACATACACATACACAATGTACAAGCGGTCATGCAAGTTTATAAGGTATAGGTTGCCACACAAGTATAAGTACATTAGGCACAAATAGTCATGCAAGTATGTAATATGCAAGCAGTCATGAAAGTGGGCAAAAGGCCATTAAAGTACATGAAGCATGCAAATATATGAGATACATGTAATTGGTTATGAAATAACACCAACAAACCTCAATGGTTATGTATGGAATTTATTTATTTTTAGACTCAAACTCTCTTTAAGGGTGGTATTCAGATATGTGGATGGGCATACCATGTAAAAGGAAAGGACCTTGTGAAAGAGGATAATCTAAAGCCCATGGGGCAAATATATGTGGATAGAGAGCCCAATCTGCTAAAGAGAAATATAAGAACACCTTAAGATACACACCTTCTCTAAGGGTGAGTTGAACTGCCTTGTGATTGGTTTTAAGTTTGAGATAACTTTGGATATCTAGAAGGAAAAAAATGTATGAGATTTTGAGATGGATTACATTCTAGAGATGAAGTATATGAGGCATATAATTACTTAAAACAACCTAAATAATTATCCACATAATAAATAATATTTTATTTTTGTGTATGAACAAATGATTTCAGCATTTGCTTGTGAACATATATTGATGAATGATTTTGGTCAACAAATCTATCTTATTTCAATGGAGTAAAGGATTTGATGCCACATTGCTTGTGAACCTGAAGGATGCCTTTTTACATATGAGTCAATAAGACATTGAATCCTAACAATGAAAGAGACCCTTATTTCCAAATAAAGATAAAGAATGCATAAACCATACCCTTAGAACTAGATATCTAATTATGTTGTTGATGAAATTGTTTCTGCTAAGTCTTGCAACATAGTCTATCATGTCATGCTAGAGATAATAGTAAGTTCACTAAGAAATTGTTGATTCAGTACCAGAGGGATGAGACCTTGTCTTCTACCTTACGGAAAATGTGCGTTGGGGAATAGTAGGCCCAATGATTTTCTCGACTTGATCTTACTCCCCGCTCAATCCAAAACTCCCTCAATTCTTACCACCATAGTATGTGGGAGATGGTGTCTCACACATAGAAACCTAGCTTAACTCCTATCATCTCTTATAATAGAAAATCCCAATGCAAATGTTTTCCTCTTTGACGGTGCTATATGAAGATATCACTTCCTCCCTCCTCACTAGAAACAAAATCCATTCTCACATATGACTAGACCTACACATGAATGCCTCTCTATCTGATTTCATTCCCCCATCCCAAGTTAACTAGACCCCTTTGGCCTCTTCCTTGAGCTCATTAGATTTGTTCCTGATGAAAGAGTCATACCAGTAAAAAAAAATTACATGAGAAGATTCCCCCACAAAGCATTTCTAGGGGTCACCTTGTGGTTTGGCTTGGATGAGCTATCATCCCAACTTAGTTTCCCTAATGCCTGAGAAGCTTCAATAGTAGCAAGAACCAACATCTATCACATTGCGAGGTAGAAGTGGAGTGACTCAGTAGACCCATTCAGATCTTCCCACTCCCTCAATCTGACCAATGGGGAGCTAACCAGCCAAAAACCGAATTTAATTTACCATATACATACACGTCAATGTATAGTTTCTAGCTCTCCTTATGGTCCAATTTCTACTATTTAGACTTTCATGATCTCATGAAGACATCTTTGTCTTTAGTGTCCTTTCTCCAAGTGCCCTTCAAAGGAGGTTCCAGTCTCGAGTTTCCCCTTTGTTTTCTGATGGGTTACAAATTTCTCCTCTGGCCATTGCAAGCCATGCAGAGGAGCTTGTTGAGCCTATCACACCTCAACAAAACTAGTGACACGATTTGACAACAAATCAGACCGTCACTGTGTAATTAATTGTGGAATTAACCATAATCATTAGAATAACAAAAATCACCAAAAATTAAACCTTTTTGAAAAGAGATCCAATTCCAGGAAACTCTTATAAAGAGAACCAAAGTATTGCATACATTATAGTTCACATTGTACATACCATGTATCATCTCTTCTCGAGGAATATATTTACAAGAGTTTCTTTGTCAAATTATACATAAGCAACATAAAACCTCGAGGCATTCAAGCCAAAATCTCAAATCGACCATGAAAACATTAAGTACTGACTCCAAGGACCTGAGAGTACAGAGACGACACATACGATAGTCAGTATCTGCACCTGAGATGTTACTGATGTCCCTGATGCTGCTGTCCTTCCCCTGCTGTATGGTCCCTATCTGCTCGTCTGCGTCCACCTAAAATGTTGGTGACCAACGGGGTGAGACCCATGTCCCAATGAGAGATATAACTCTCTGCCAATAATATTATCATTGCAGATAAATAGCAATAAATTGAGCAGAGGATTCTTTATTATTAATAAGCAAGATAAATCACTATTTAAGCATAATAGAGCAATATCATCTTATAAAGCATTACAGCTATATATGATGAAGCAGTAAATCATCTATTTACTAAGGAATATGAAGAACATGTATAACATTTATCCATTTTAGGATACATTAAGCAATGTAACATCAACCAATGATTTCCATATTTCATCCTTAAGCAAATATGCTACACGGCTGATTATATTTTACAATCACACTTATTCCCTGAGGAGATGATGTTTACCACTCTTACTCCAACCGACCACGACAGCGTAAAGCATCGGTTCCATACCTAGGTCAATGGAAGAGTCGGACTCCATGACCTCATCTGTCTCGGTCAGTGCGAGACCACATGCAGGACATCTTGTGTCTCTGCTAAATAGCTTTCCAGGGTATACTGGCAACTTCAATATAGAGCTGCAACGGTGGATGCACTCTCTTCACAATCGAGAGATTTCTTGTTTATCTCACATCGATCCAACATTAAAGATCATTGGGAGATTCGTGATACATCCATCCCGACACATATAATGAAGGATTGAGAGGTCTTGTGTTTATCTCACGTCAATCCCACATTAGGGCGTAAGGATATTCGTGCCCATTACCCCCACATATTCAAAAATATGCCCTCCTAGAGATCCCGTGGGAAAACCTGTTTCACCATCACCAGCTACTGACGATGATGGATCTATGGCCAGGGCTCTACATGATAAGATTTCACTTGATTAATTAAGTGCATTACCATATTCTTTTAGCATCAACCAAGTTTTCAAACATGTATTATTATAACAAATGCTACAAAGAAAAGTGTAATACATCTATCAAGTACTTTTTAGAACTTTATAAAACTTTGGGATCTCAATCCCATATCTCATTACCGGGAATTCTCATCCCTCAACAATAACATCATCATGTTTACTGGATCTAGGTATTCAAACCCTTAGTTCATCACTGAACATTATTATCACTTATCAGGTAACTATTACCTCTAGGTCATCTGACCAAGGTATACTTGATACTTGTTACACAAGCATCTCATATAGCTCACAAAGCACATTAAACATCATAGCTCATACCTAGCTATGCTCATCATCTCATAATACCTGCATAGTTAGTATACTTGATAACAACCATATCAATTACATATCAACACCATGCAATACAAGGGTAACACCACTATTCCCTCATTAGGGTTAGGGTTTCCCATTATTTATCAATTAGGGTTTCTCATACCATTACCTGAAATTAGGGTTAGGGTTTCCCATTCTTTATCAAGTAGGGTTTCCCATACCATTACCCAAAATTAGGGTTAGGGTTTCCCATTCTTTATCAATTAGAGTTTCTCATACCATTACCCGAAATTAGGGTTAGGGTTTCCCATTCTTTATCAATTTAGGGTTTCATGATCGCATTATCAACGATCAAACCCTAATTCATAATCTACACTTATTAAAAGTATCAGTGTATGCACATTACATGTTTATTACACAAGTGTGGGTTTCTCTCTCATCCTCTCTAGGATGTTGATTACTCCATACTTTAATAAGTTGGCTCATCCTTTCACTAAAGTACATGCACCTATGCTTGTATTGAGTTTATTACTTTCATAAGCATCAAATGACAATCACTCTAAGTGTACTATTCACCTAAGTACTTTAGAGGTACTTCCATTGTAATTAACCTTGAGATAACAACCACTCATAGGGTTGTTTGACCTGACATGGTTTTGAGACTATTTGATCTCTAAGTGGTTTGAGATTATTTAATCTTCAAACGATCTTGAAAACCCCTTAAACCTTCAAACGATCTTGAGACTCCTTTGACCTTCAAACGGTCTTGAGATCCTCTTGACCTTCAAACAGTCTTGAGATCCTGTTGACCTTCAAACGGTCTTGAGATCCTTTTGACCTTCAAACGGTCTTGAGATCCTCTAGAACTCTAAACGGTCTCGAGATCCTCTTGACCTTCAAATGGTCTTGATATCCTTTTGACCTCTAAACAGTCTTGAGATCCTCTTGACCTTAAACGGTCTTGAGATCCTTTTGACCTTCAAACGGTCTTGAGATCCTTTTGACCTCTAAACGGTTTGAAACTGTTTGGACTAAATAAGGTTGAAAGCATTTGCACTCTAAACGGTTTGAAACCGTTTGGCCTATCCAAAGTTGAAATCATTTGAACTCTAAACGGTTTGAAACCGTTTGACCTAGCTTAGGTTGAAACAGTTTGCACTCTAAACGGTTTGAAACCATTTGACCTAGATTAGATTGAAACCGTTTGCACTCTAAACGGTTTGAAACTGTTTGACCTAGATTAGGTTGAAACCGTTTGCACTCTAAACAGTTTGAAACCGTTTGACCTAGATTAGGTTGAAACTGTTTGCACTCTAAATGGTTTGAAACTATTTGACCTAGATTAGGTTGAAACCATTTGCACTCTAAACGGTTTGAAACATTTGACCTAGATTAGGTTGAAACCATTTGCACTCTAAATGGTTTGAAAGCATTTGACCTAGATTAGGTTGAAATCATTTGCACTCTAAATGGTTTGAAACCGTTTGACCTAGATTAGGTTGAAACTGTTTGCACTCTAAACGGTTTGAAACCGTTTGGCCATACATAGTTCAAACTGTTTGATATTGTTGATCTAGAAGTGTGTGCTAAGATTATGTCATCATCATCAAGATTCAGACCTCTATTTCTACTATCCATACAACTGATGAATTCATTAATTCATTAATTACTCAAGAAAAATTTGAGAAGAAGGAAAGATCAACATATTTTGCAAAATTGAAATCAATTAATAATATCAATGGGTTCAAGTTATATAACTCGCCTTCAAAGAAACTTCAAAGATCCAAGATTTTCATCTTTAATGGTGAAGATAGCTCCTCCAATTATCCAAGGCATGTTCTCAACCCTTTTGATGTAAAAGATTGCCAAAGTGGAGCATTGGATGGAAGGGAGAAGAAAAGAAGAGTTATAACTCGATTTTAGCCTTCAACCCAAGGTTGAAGATGACCATGGATCTTACCTTAAGCTTGATAAATGATCTCCTCCTTCTCCTTTACTTCCTAGGTCATCTTCCTAAGTGGGGAGTGAGTGTGGTGCACAAATAGCCCTTCTAGAAGGTGAATGGTTGAGTATATATAAATGAATTCATAAGAGAGAGAGAGAGTAGGAGGGAAGTCATCAACCTTCCTTACTAGGCGCCACATGCCCCCTCCACTTCCTTATCTCCAAAGCTATCTTTCTTTTCCTTTAATTCCTTTGAATTATCCCTTAATTATAGTTGATCGTTTAAGCACCTTAATGAATAAAATATTATTATCCATAAGCATCTTTACTTTAGTGGTCATTACTTTTCAATTAACAATGTAGGTAGATATTTTTCACCTACTTAGGATTATAGCGGTGCCTCCAAGGTTTTTTGTCCGCCATTTCATTATAGTATTTCACTCAAAGCTTTTTAGTTGATGGGAACTTCATTTAATTTATATATTTTTTCTACAAAATAACTTAGGGTTTCGATTATGCTTATTTCTTGATTATTTTATTATCAAGAGTATCACTTCTTAAATATGGTTCAAACAAATCACCCCTTTCTTTTTATTTTATCTAAATGATACCAAGTGACAGTAGGGACACTATAAAGGTGATATTTTACATATTCAACCCTAGATTTTTGAGTAAATTACAAAGTACACCAAAACTAGTATTCAATGTACAAGTATTATTCAAACAAGCTCCTTCTTGGAACTTAGACTTTTACAAGCCATCCCTTAGCATAATTCTCATTCTTATGATGCTATAGTACTTGAGGAACATTTATCATGTAACATTTTTCAAGGTAACCCCTTATATTGGGTAAATTGCACTTTAATCCAAAATAAGAAAATATTGCTTCAACATTATTCAAACGGGATCAAAATTGAAACATAAGCTCTCCTTTAGTCCTAATTACTTTTGAAAAGATAAAAACAAGAATATAAATGATTTACTTAAGAAAAACTCCTAGGGTTAAGCCATAACCCAGGTCAGGGATGTTACAATTATCCACCCCTAACAGGGATTTCATCCCCAAAATCATCAAGAAAAAAGAGAAGGGTACTTCCTCCTCATCTCTTCCTCCAGTTCTTACGTAGCCTCTTCAATGCCACAATTATGCCAGAGAACTTTTGTGGTGACCGAATCGATAAATCACGATGTAAACTCAGCAGAAGCGATTAACTAGCAGCGAAATTATGAAAATCACTAAAATTTAAAACTTTTCAGAAGAAGATCTTTAAACCATAAAACTCTTTTATAAGAAAACATGATAACTTGTTTATAACATGTTTCTTCATTTACATCTCGAGTAATTTTATACATCCATTGCTCTATCACCTATGCAAGGCAAGATACAAAAAGAAATCTCGAGGCTTAAAGCCAAAAACCTCAGACCTACCGACTCCTAGGACCTGAGAGTACAGAGACGACATAAGACATACTATCTACGAGACTCGATAGTCAGTATCTCCACCTGAGATTCACTGTTGCCCCTAGTATTGTTGTTGCTGCTGAAACTGCTCACCCTCAGATGGGTTCCTCCGTCCTCGGCGTCCACCTAAAAAGTCGAATCCCACGGGGGTGAGACAATTTGAATAATTGTCCCAGCGAGAGTTATAACTATCCGCCCGAAGCTTTGTTATAGAAATAAAGGAATAACATAAGCAAAATAACTTTAAACATCCAACAACAAGCTTAGGATTTAAATAAAGCAACATTTACTTAAGCAATCATTTTAATAAGGAATATGAAGAACATGTATACTAGTTGCTTGACTAGAATATTATAAACAATGTAACATCAATCATTATTTCTCATAGTTCAATCTAAGCAGATATGCTACGCAGCTGATTATGTTTTACAAACATTATTATGCCCTACGGAGATGAGGTATGCCGCTCATTCTCTAACCAATCACTACTAAGTCACATCAGTATCATACATAGGTCATCAAAAGAGTCGGATTCTTATGACCTCATCTTCCTCAGTCAGTGTGAGGATCAACATGCAGGACATCTCGTGTCTCTGCTACAATAGCTTACCAGGGTATTCTGGCACTTTGCTATTAGAGTCACAGTGGCGTTCTATACTCTCTTCGTCATCGAAAGATCTCTTGTTTATCTCTCATCGATGCGGCATTAAAGATTCCCTCGGGAGATTAGTGATACATCATCCCGGCATAAACATATAGTGAAGGGTAGATAGATTTAAGATACATCTACATCAATTCCTACACTAGGACGTAAGGATATTCGTGTCCATAATCCCCCACATACTCAAAAGTATGTGATCCAGGAGTCCCCTTAGGAAAACATGTTTGACCATCATTTGGCTTCTGACAATGATGGATCTATGATCAGGGCTCTACATGGTATGATTATACTTGATTATTTAGGTACATTTCAGCATTCTTTTAGCATCAAGCATGTTTCCAAGCATTTAACTATTAAAACACTGCTATAAAAGAAGAATACTAAATGTATCAAGTTTAACTCACATTAGTTATCATATGAATATCATTTCTTAATCATTTCATCAATATGATTCAAGAGTAGGGGTGTTAAAACACTTAGATCACCATAAGTCATCTAACAACATGACCTTGATTGTAACAATGTGAATATTACTCAAGGCTCTTACATCCCATAAATCTTATATATTACCTCTTAAACCAGGCAACATAGTATGTCATTATTCATAAAGTTTATAACATGCTTTCAATGAATAAAACATCATAACCCTTACCTGGCTATGATTACCTCTTGCTAACAACCTGCATGATTATCATAATTGAAGACATGCATATATAACAATATCAGCACACTACCAATTCTTTTCAATTTATTCATAGAACACCACAGCCGTGCCACCTTGCACGGTTGTGCAAAGTAAAGCTACCACGGCCGTGCTACCTTGCACGGTCGTGCTACCGAAGATCACTACATGATTCATATTTATATATGAATTCTAATATTTCATCCTTTTAACTTGATTAGGTCACATCAACTCTTCAATCAAGTACATACAACTATGATTAACATAGTGTATCAAGTTATTGATCCTATAAGCAATTAGGAAATCACCCCTTAATTGGTACTAATCACTTAGGTACTATTAAGGTTTCAACCTTTGTTCCTTCATTGATTATCATTACTAATCATAATTGGATCAATAGAACATTCATAATCTTAATTCTCAAAGATTCAATCACATTGGACCTTCATTACATAAGGTATCCAATGAAATTAGGGTTTCCAATGTTGATTCCTTCAATCATTGAATTCATGGAATCAATCATCAATTGGACCTATACTCATACTTCACATGAGTTTAATAGGTCAACCTTCAACTGATTTGACCCTCAATTGACCCTCAATTGATCATCAATTAGGGTTTAAATCAATTGAATTAGGGTTTGGAATCAATAACCCTTCAACATTTTTCAATGTGGGTCTCATTGATTTGAACCCATTGAACCATCATTCAATTTGGACATGACCTGACCCCAAACGGTCTTGGGATCATTTGGATGACCTCCAAATGGTCTTGAGACCGTTTTCCCATCATATCATCAAAATCCAAGTCAACCAATTAAGGTTTGGATCATTGGATTGATCACCAAATCAACAATTGATTACCCTCCAACTTAGTATCATTGGATCATCAATTGCTTAACCATACTCACTCCTAGACCTACAAACGGTCTTGGGTGACCTCCAAACGGTCTTGAGACCGTTTGGATGAGCTCAAAATGGTCTTGAGATCGTTTGGCTCATCCAAACCTTGGATTCTAGTGAAAAATCATTAGGGTTTGAGCTATTGAGTTGGTCATCAAATCAACACTTAATTGCAAAGTGATTTGGTACCTTTAGACCTTCAATTGGTCAACCATGCTTAACCCTAGACCTCCAAACGGTCTTGGGTGATCCCCAAACGGTCTTGAGACCGTTTGGGTGATCCCCAAACGGTCTTGAGACCATTTGGGTCAATCAACCCAAAACATCAACTCATTTCAATGCAAAATCAGCACTTAGCCGATTAGGGTTAACACCATATCTTTTGTCCTTCAAACACTTAACCATATCCAACCATAGACCTCAAAACGGTCTTGGGTGACCCCCAAACGGTCTTGAGACCATTTGGGTGATCCCCAAATGGTCGTGAGACCGTTTGGGCTAAATAACCCAAAAAGTCAAATCAATCAAGTTGAAAATCAGCACTTAATCCAATTAGGGTTTGCCTAATTGATTAACCTTCAACTCATGATTCCTTTGGAATTAACCTATAAAATTTGGTGAGTTATTTACCAACATAATTATGAACAGGAATCGAAAACGGTCAACCCTTGGTCAACTCCCTCAGACGGTTTTGAAACCATTATCCCAAAAAGGTCAAGTTAATCAGGTTGGAAAACAGCACTTAATCCATTTAGGTTTACCTAATTGATTAGCCTTCAACTCATGATTCCTTGGGAGTTAACCTATAAAATTTGGTGAGTTATTAACCAACATAATTATGAACAGGAATATCAAACGGTCAACCCTTGTTCAACTCCCTCAAACGGTTTTCAAACCGTTTTCCCAAAAAGGTCAAGTTAATCAGGTTGGAAAACAACACTTAATACATTTAGGTTTACCTAATTGATTAGCCTTCAACTCATGATTCCTTGAGAGTTAACCTATCAAATTTGGTGAGTTATTAACCAACATAATTATGAACAGGAATATGAAATGGTAAACCCTTGGTAAACTCAACTAAACTGTCTTGGAGACCATTTTCTCCAACCGACCTTGTGAAACTGTTTGCCCTTCAAACGGTTTTGCAAACCGTTTGCCACAAATGGTTTTGCAAACCGTTTGGTCAGGGGGGGGGGGCAAGACCATTTGCTAAAATAGCATTGGTATTCATTACCCCTTCTTCTTCCTCCAGATCAAGGCCTGTTCTCCACGGTTTTGCTTGCAAGAGTGCAAAGAAGGATGGAGGGAAGAAGAACAAGCAACGTTTGCAAGAAAGAAAGATACATAACAAAGTTTAAGGGTTTAGAGTTATAAAACCCACCTTAGAACCAGATCTAGAGCTCCAAGCTTCGAAGCTTTAATGGTGGCTTGAGCTCCATAGGTCGTCCAAGGTTTCTTCTTCAAAAATTGGTTGGAAAGGATGGCTAGAAAGAAGAACTAAGTAAGAAAAACTAGCAAACCAACCTTGTATCATGATTTCCTCCATAAATCCGAGCTAGATAGTGGTTAAAGCTTACCCAACTCTACTTGGACGTTCTCCTCTGCTCCTGATCTCCTTCCTTAGTCATCCACAGAAAGAGATAAGTGAAGAGAGAAAGGGAAACGATCCCTTGGTTGTAAAAGAAAGGTGTATATATACTTTGGGCATGTTTTCAAGATAAGGACAATCTTTTCTTCTATTTCTCATATGGGTCCTTCTCTCCTTCTTGGCCATGCTGCTCCTTTCTATACTTAAGAAAAACTCCTTCTTTAACTAAGGTTTAGAGGAAAAGAAGCCAAACATCCTTCTAAGTTGCACACATAAAAGGGTCATTTTGCTTACAACTTAGTTATTTAATTACAAGGGTTTTCCTTCTTATTTGATTAGTCAAATGAAGCACCCTCTTCATCACTTTTACTCTAATTGATGCCAAGAGTCATAAAAGATACTCTAAAAGGTATATTTTACATGTTGCACCCCAGGTTTTGGGTAAATTGCACTTTTCACCAAAACTAGGGTTTTAAAGTACAAGGATTGCTCCACAAGTTGCATCTTGGTGCCCAAACTTGGAGAACCCATAACACTTCATCATATTCATTCTTATGATGTCTCATCATCAGAGGAACATCTAAACATGTGAAATTTGCAAGTTAACTCCTCTAATTGGGTAATTTGCACATAAATCCCTATTAACAAAACAATATTATAACATTGTTTAAAAAGGGCAGAAATAGAAATATAAGTTCCTCAGAAGCTTTAATTACATACCAAAAAGATAATCACAAGTTTATAATTACATAATTAAACAAAACACCTAGGGTTAGTTCATAACCTAGGTCATGGATGTTACAAATTATCCACCCCTTATAAGGATTTCGTCCCCGAAATCAACAAAACATATTAAGACAAAAGAGTAGGGTATTTCCTTCTCATCTCTTCCTCTAGTACCCATGTGGCTTCTTCAACACCACGGTGATTCCAGAGGACTTTAACAAGACTTATATCTTTCTTTTTCAACTTTTTAATTCTGTTATCAAGGATTGACACTGGTCCTTCCTCGTATGACATATCGTCATTCAATTCTACTTCCATAGGTTGTAGAACTGACTCTGTATCAGGGTGACATTTCCTCAGCATAGAAACGTGAAACACAGGGTGTAACCTCTGTAACTCTGGTGACAATTCTAGTTTATAGGATACTTTTCCAATCCGTTCAATGATTGGATAAGGCCCCATAAACCTAGGAGCTAACTTCCCTTTCCTTCCAAACCTCAGAACTCCCTTCCAAGGTGAGACCTTGAGATACACTCTATATCCAACCTAGAACTCCAAAGGTCTATGACGCTTGTCAGCATAAGATTTCTACCTATCCTGTGCAGTCTTGATCTGTTGTTGTATTACTTTGATCTTTTCTGTGGTCTGCTGTACAAGATCAGGACCTAACAGTCGATATTCACAGGTTTCATACCAACATAGGGGTGATCTACAGCGTCTACCATATAAAGCTTCATAAGGTGCCATGTCAATGCTATGTTGATAACTATTGTTGTAGGCAAACTCTATCAAGCTTAGGTGTAGATCCCAACTCCCTGTAAACTGAAGAACACATGCTCTCAGCAAGTCTTCCAAGGTCTGTATAGTCCTTTCAGACTATCCATCAGTATGAGGATGAAAGGCTGTACTAAACCATAACTGGGTGCCTAAAGCTTTATGAAGTCGTTCCCAAAAATGACTCGTAAACTGGGGACCCCTGTCTGAAACTATAGTGATTGGAACTCCGTGCAGTCGCACTATCTCCTGAATATACAACTGTGCTAGCCTCTCAGTAGAATAGGTTGTTTTGACAGGTAAGAAATGCGCTGTCTTTTTCAACCTATCAACTATTACCCAAATGGAATCATACCCTTTGCTTGTCCTAGGTAAGCCAACAACAAAGTCCATGGTTACGTGATCCCACTTCCATTGTGGTATGGGCAATGGTTGCATTGTTCCTGCAGGCTTCTGGTGTTCAGCTTTAACTTGCTGACACACAGGACACTGTATAACAAACTCAGCAATGTCCTTCTTCATCCCAGGCCACCAATACATATCTTTTAAGTTTCGATACATTTTGGTGCTTCCTGGATGCATAGCATACATCGAAGAATGAGCTTCTTTCAGGACTAACTTCCTCAAATTATCCACATTTGGCACTATCATCCTCCCATGATAACAGGCTACTTGGTCATCAGAGTCGTGGAAACCATCTCATTTCTCATCACCATACTCTGATCTAATCTGTTGAACTGCAGCATCGATTTGTTGTGCTTCTTTAATCTACTCTCTCAGAGTAGGTTTTATATGCATCTCAACTAACAACCCGGCTAACAATGACACCTTCAACTGTACATTGTCTTGCCTTAGGGAGATAAGCATATCTCTCCTAGATAATACTAAAGAGTTTAGTTGTGCCCTATCTAAGGCTGGTGTTGTTGATTTCCTACTCAAAGCATCTGCAACTACATTGGCCTTCCCTGGATGGTAATCAATTGTACAATCGTAGTCTTTGATTAACTCCATCCAGTGACGTTGCCTCATGTTAAGTTCATGCTGAGAGAAGATATACTTAAGGTTCTTATGGTCAGTGAAAATCTGGAATGTCTCTCCATAGAGATAGTGTCTCCAGATCTTCAAGGCATGAACCACAGCAGCTAGTTCCAGATCGTGTGTTGGATAATTCTCCTCGTGTTTCTTAAGCTGTCGAGAAGCAAAAGAAATCACTTGTTTATCCTGCATTAACACACATCAGAGTCCATTCTTGGAGGCATCACATAAAACTATGTATCCTTTGCCTTGCTCAGGTAACACAAGTACAGGTGCACTTGTCAACCTCTCCTTCAGCAATTGGAAGGATTTCTGACACTTATCACTCCAAACAAAAGGAATATCCTTCCGGGTCAACTTAGTCAAAGGTAGGGTTATGGAACTGAAGTTCTTAATGAACCTTCGGTAATAACCAGCCAACCCTAAGAAACTACAGATTTCCATCAGTGTCTTCGGCTGTTCCCATTGTAGGACAGATTCTACCTTTTTAGGGTCAACACGAATACCCGAGGCAGATATCACGTGTCCAAGGAAAGATACTTCCGGTAACCAGAACTCACACTTGCTAAACTTAGCATATAACTTGTGTTCTCTTAGCAAAGTTAGAGCCCGACGAAGATGTTGTTCATGCTGTTGAGCATCTCTACTATAGATTAGAATGTCATCTATAAAGACAACAACACACTGATCGAGGAAAGGTCGGAAGATTCCATTCATGAGTTCCATAAATGCAGGTGGTGCATTAGTTAGTCCAAACGACATAACTGTGAACTCATAGTGACCATACCTCGTTCTAAAGGTAGACTTGGGTATGTCACTGTCCTTAATATGGAGTTGGTGATATCTCGATCTCAAATCTATCTTTGAGAAGATGGTTGCACCATGCAACTTGTCAAAAAGATCATCAATCCTCAGTAGAGGATACTTGTTCTTTATTGTTACTTTGTTTAGTTGTCTGTAATCAATGCACAACCACATTGATCCGTCTTTCTTCTTAACAAAGAGAACCGGAGCACCCCAAGGCAAAGTACTCGGTCAGATGAAACCCTTCTCAAGCAACTCCTGCAGCTGTTTCTTGAGTTCTGCCATCTCAGCAGGCGCCATCCTATATGGTGTTTGTGCTATAGGTTGTGTGTCTGGGATCAAATTGATTTCAAAATCAATCTCCCGAGGCGGTGGTACACCTGGAAGTTCTTCAGGAAATACATCTTCAAATTCCCTGACTACACGAACTTCAGTAGGGTTAGGAATTTCCATGGTAGTATCTACCACATGGGCCAAGAATGCATAACATCCTTGCCTCATCAGTTTCTTAGCAACCATAGCTGACACAAGATAGGTGGGTAGAATCTTTCTCTCTCCTTGAAAGATACATGTGTCACTTTCATCAGCCAACACAGCTTTCTTGGATTCACAATCCAAAACAACCTTATACCTTTCCAAGGTATCCATCCCAAGGATTATGTCAAATCCTTGCATCTCAAGTGGTATAACATCCACTTGAATGCGGTGTTCAGAAAAGAAAAGGATGCAGGAAGAGCATACCTCCTATAACACAGCAGACCCTCTCAACGGAGTCTCTAGCAACAAACTATCTGCTCTATGACTGACTGTCATATTGTAGTTACGAATCACCCTATGAGTGATAAAGGAGTGTGTAGCACCCGGATCAATCAAAACAGATACAATGCAGGATGTAGACATATCAGAATATAACAATTCCATCTGACCTGCCACAACCCGAGGGTTGATCACTCTATCAGGTGGATTCATTGCATAGAATCTTATTGTTGCTTGTGGTTGATTCAGTGCTGACGATCCAACTTGGGACGCTTGTCCACGTCCTCTAGCTCCTCTTGGAAACTATCTTCTCTGCGATGCTTGCTGACCCTGCCTCTGTGGTTGGGTTACACTCGCTGGTCTAGCTCTGCAGTCTTTCATCAGATGCCCCATCTTCCCACATATATAACAACTTCTGTCTTGTTGTTGTGGTATGGGTGGTCCTGTAACCGACATATATGCTGAACTGCGAGCCCCTTGTAGTGGTAGGCTTCGTCCTCTACCTCTACTCGGTGTCCACTGTGTCTGAGCACTGGGTCTAGGTGGTGGTGTAGGCGCAGAAAATCTAGGCTTCTTGAAGTCTCTGGATGAAGATCCTTGGAACTGAGGATACATCCTCTTATTATGGGTTTTCCTCTTCTCTACTATGGACCTCTCTATCCTTCTGACAGACTCTACAAAGGTAGGAAACCTTTCTCTGTTCTCTAGGGCAGATATAGGGGTAGTCAACTCAGCGTTTAACCCCTTCTCAAAATGCCTGCTCCTTTCTTCATTTGTAGCAGCCATATACGGACAGAACCGCAACAACTCCATGAACTTAGCCCCGTACTCGCTAATGTTCATCGGACCTTGCCTTAACCTCTCGAACTGAGAGATTTTCTCATCTAGGAACGTCTTAGGGAAATATCTATTGATAAATTCCCATCGGAAGACTTCCCATGCAACCTCCACACCAGGCCTCTTCTGCTCTTCCATGGTCCACCAATGCCCAACACTCCCTTTGAGAAGATAGACATCATGTTTAACCTTCTCAGCTTCTGGGATGTTTAGGATTCTAAAGGCCTTCTCTAGTTCGGTTAACCATAGGTCGGCATCTGCAGGATCAGCCATTCCAAAGTACTCGGTTGCTCCAACTCGGCGAAGTCGCTCAAACGTCTTGCCGATTCCTTGTCCTTCTGGTTGGGTAGGTACCCTAGGTACATGCATAGGCATCCTATCTGTTATTGTGTCATGGAAGTCATAAACTGCCCAAACATGGTCTGAACGGCTGGGCTCCCCATGTCAATTGGATTGAACTGGGGTGGTTCAGGAACATGTTGCTCTATCTCTGGGTTTCTTGCACCTTCTCGGGGTGTAGCAACGCTACTCTCTGCTACATACTCCTCATGTGGTCCAGACATCCTTAACTTATCTTCTTCTCCTGAGGAGCAGAAGACACTATTAGATATACAGGAAAACACTAAGAATAAACTCATCATCCTAAGTCCTATGTCTCTGTAGACTCAGCGAACCTAGAGCTCTAATACCACTAAATTGTGGCGACCGAATCGATAAATCACGATGTAAACTCAGCAGAAGCGATTAACTAGCAGCGGAATTATGAAAATCACTAAAAATTTAAAACTTTTCAGAAGAAGGTCTTTAAACCATAAAACTCTTTTATAAGAAAATATGATAACTTGTTTATAACATGGTTCTCCATTTACATCTCGAGTAATTTTATACATCCATTACCCTGTCACCTGTGCAAGGAAAGATACAAAAAGAAATCTCGAGGCTTAAAGTCAAAAACCTGAGACCTACTAACTCCTAGGACCTGAGAGTACAGAGACGACATAAGACATACTATCTACGAGACTCGACAGTCAGTATCTCCACCTGAGATTCACTGTTGCCCCTAGTGTTGTTGTTGCTGCTGAAACTGCTCACCCTCAGATGGGTTCCTCCGTCCTCGGCGTCCACCTAAAAAGTCGAATCCCACGGGGGTGAGACAATTTGAATAATTGTCCCAGCGAGAGTTATAACTCTCCTCCAGAAGCTTTGTTATAGAAAGAAAGGAATAACATAAGAAAAATAACTTAAAACATCCAACAACATGATTAGGATTTAAATAAAGCAACATTTACTTAAGCAATCTATTTAATAAGGAATATGAAGAACATGTATACTAGTTGCTTGACTAGAATATTATAAATAATGTAACATCAATCATTGTATCTCGTAGTTCAATCTAAGCAGATATGCTATGCGTCTGATTATGTTTTACAAACATTATTATGCCCTGCGGAGATGAGGTATGCCACTCATACTCCAACCGATCACTACTAAGTCGCATCGGTATCATACATAGGTCATCAAAATAGCCAGATTCTTATGACCTCATCTTCCTCAGTCAGTGTGAGGATCAACATGCAGGACATCTCGTGTCTCTGCTACAATAGCTTACCAGGGTATTCTGGCACTTCGCTATTAGAGTCACAGTGGCGTTCTGTACTCTCTTCATCATCAAAAGATCTCTTGTTTATCTCTCATCGATGCGGTATTAAAGATTCCCTCGGGAGATTAGTGATACATCATGCTGGCATAAACATATAGTGAAGGGTTGATCGATTTAAGATACATCTACATCAATTCCTACACTCGGACATAAAGATATTCACGTCCATAATCCCCCACATACTCAAAAATATGTGATCCAGGAGTCCCCTTAGGAAAACCTGTTTCACCATCATTTGGCTTCTGACAATGATGGATCTATGATCAGGGCTCTACATGGTATGATTGTACTTGATTATTTAGGTACATTTCAGCATTCTTTTAGCATCAAGCATGTTTCCAAGCATTTAACTATTAAAACACTGCTATAAAAGAAGAATACTAAATGTATCAAGTTTAACTCACATTAGTTATCATATGAATATCATTTCTTAATCATTTCATCAATATGATTCAAGAGTAGGGGTGTTCAAACACTTAGATCACCATAAGTCATCTAACAACATGACCTTGATTGTAACAATGTGAATATTACTCAAGGCTCTTACAACCCATCAATCGTATATATTGCCTCTTAAACCAGGCAACATAGTATGTCATTATTCATAAAGTTTATAACATGCTTTCAATGAATAAAACATCATAACCCTTACCTGGCTATGATTACCTCTTGCTAACAACCTGCGATTAGCATAATTGAAGACATGCATATATAACAATATCAGCACACTACCAATTCTTTTCAATTTATTCATAGAACACCACGGCCGTTCCACCTTGCACGGTCATGCAAAGTAAAGCTACCACGGCCGTGCTACCTTGCACGGTCGTGCTACCGAAGATCACTACATGATTCATATTTATATATGAATTCTAATCTTTCATCCTTTGTCCTTCAGACACTTAACCTTATCCAACCATAGACCTCCAAACGGTCTTGGGTGACCCCCAAACGGTCTTGAGACCATTTGGGTGATCCCCAAACGGTCTTGAGACCGTTTGGGCTAAATAACCCAAAAAGTCAAATCAATCAAGTTGAAAATCAGCACTTAATCCAATTAGGGTTTGCCTAATTGATTAGCATTCAACTCATGATTCCTTTGGAATTAACCTATCAAATTTGGTTAGTTATTGACCAACATAATTATGAACAGGAATCGAAAACTGCCAACCCTTGGTCAACTCCATCAAACGGTTTTTAAACCGTTTTCCCAAAAAGGTCAAGTTAATCAGGTTGGAAAACAGCACTTAATCCATTTAGGTTTACGTAATTGATTAGCCTTAAACTCATGATTCCATGGGAGTTAACCTATCAAATATGGTGAGTTATTAAACAACATAATTATGAACAGGAATATCAAACAGTCAACCCTTGGTCAACTCCCTCAAATGGTTTTCAAACCGTTTGCCCAAAAAGGTCAAGTTAATCAGGTTGGAAAACAGCACTTAATCCATTTAGGTTTACCTAATTGATTAGACTTCAACTCATGATTCCTTGGGAGTTAACCTATAAAATTTGGTGAGTTATTAACCAACATAATTATGAACAGGAATCTCAAACGGTCAACCCTTGGTCAACTCAACCAAATGGTCTTGGAGACATTTTTCTCCAACCGACCTTGTGAAACCGGTTGCCCTTCAAACAGTTTTGCAAACTGTTTGCCCCAAACGGTTTTGCAAACCGTTTGGCCAAGGGGGGGGGAAGACCATTTGCTAAAGTAGCATTGGTATTCATGCCCCCTTCTTCTACCTCCAGATCAAGGCCTGTTCTCCACGGTTTTGCTTGCAAGAGTGCAAAGAAGGATGGAGGGAAGAAGAACAAGCAATGTTTGCAAGAAAGAAAGATGCATAACAAAGTTTAAGGGTTTAGAGTTATAAAACCCGCCTTAGAACCAGCTCTAGAGCTCCAAGATTCGAAGCTTTAATGGTGGCTTGAGCTCCATAGGTAGTCCAAGGTTTCTTCTTCAAGAATTGGTTGGAAAGGATGGTTAGAAAGAAGAACTAAGTAAGAAAAACTAGCAAACCAACCTTGTATCATGATTTCCTCCATAAATCTGAGCTAGATAGTGGTTAAAGCTTACCCAACTCTACTTGGCCGTTCTCCTCTGCTCCTGAGCTCCTTCCTTAGTCAGACACAGTAAGAGATAAGTGAAGAGAGAAAGGGAAACGATCCCTTGGTTGTAAAAGAAAGGTGTATATATACTTTGGGCATGTTTTCAAGATAAGGACAATCTTTTCTTATATTTCTCATATGGGTCCTTCTATCCTTCTTGGTCACACCCCTCCTTTCTATACTTAAGCAAAACTCCTTCTTTAACTAAGGTTTAGAGGAAAAGAAGCCAAACATCCTTCTAAGTTGCACACATAAAAGGGTCATTTTGCTTACAACTTAGTTATTTAATTACAAGGGTTTTCCTTCTTATTTGATTAGTCAAATGAAGTGCCCTATTCATAAATTTTACTATAATTGATTCCAAGAGTCATAAAAGATACTCGAAAAGGTATATTTTACATGTTGCACCCCATGTTTTGGGTAAATTGCACTTTTCACCAAAACTAGGATTTTAAAGTACAAGGATTGATCCACAAGTTGCATCTTGGTGCCCAAACTTGGAGAACCCATACCACTTCATCATATTCATTTTTATGATGTCTCATCATCAGAGGAACATCTAAACATGTGAAATTTGCAAGTTAACTCCTCTAATTGGATAATTTGCACATAAGTCCCCATTAACAAAACAATATTATAACATTGTTTAAAAAGGGCAGAAATAGAAATATAAGTTCCCAGAAGCTTTAATTACATACCAAAAAGATAATCACAAGTTTCTAATTACATAATTAAACAAAACACCTAGGGTTAGTTCATAACCCAGGTCAGGGATGTTACAACTTTCACAAGAATTATGTCTTTCTTTTTCAACTTTTTGATTCTCCTATCAAGAATCATCATTGCTCCTTCTTCATAGGATATATCTTCATATCACTCTACCTCTACAGGTTGCAATACTAACTCCGTATCATGGTGACACTTTCTTTGCAAGGATATATGGAATACTGGATGCAATCTATGTAGTTCAAGTGGCAACTCCAACTTATAGGATACCTTTCGAATCCGTTCAGTGATTGGATAAGGCCCCATAAATCTAGGAGCTAACTTACCCCTCTTCCCAAATCTAAGAACACCTTTCCAAGGTGAAACTTTGAGATATACTCTGTCTCCAACTTGGAATTCTAAGGGTCTTCGCCGTTTATCAGCGTATGACTTCTATCTATCTTGTGCAGCCTTTAACTGTTGTTGTATTACTTTAATCTTCTCAGTTCTCTATTGCACTAATTCCGGACCCAAAAGTTGGTATTCTACTGTTTCATACCAGCACAATGGAGATCTACAATGTCTACCATTTAATGCTTCATATGGTGCCATATCAATATTGTGCTGATAACTATTGTTGTAAGCGAATTCTATTAAGCTCTAGTATAGATCCCAACTTCCTACAAATTGAAGGACACATGCCCTAAGCAAATCCTCCAAGGTTTGTATAGTCCTCTCAGATTGTCCATCCGTATGGGGGGTGAAAGGCGGTACTGAATCTTAACTGCGTACCCAATGATTTATGTAGTCGTTCCCAAAAATGACTCGTGAACTGGGGACCTCTATCATAAACAATTGTAGCTGGAACCCCGTGCAATCGTACTATCTCATCTATATAGATCTGTGCAAGTTTCTTAGCAGTATAAGTTGTTTTGATAGGAAGAGAATATGCTGACTTAGTCAACCTATCAACTATCACCCAATTGGAATCATGACTTTTGGTTGTTCTGGGTAAACCAACAACAAAGTCCATGGTCACGTGATCCCATTTTCACTGTGGTATAGGTAAAGCTTGCATTGTTCCTATGAGCTTCTGATGTTCAGCTTTAACTTGCTGACACACTGGACCCCGCATAACAAACTCAGCTACATCTTTCTTCAAACCAGGCTACCAATACATATCTTTCATGTTATGATACATTTTGGTGCTCCCTGGATGCATTGCATACATGGATGAATGATCTTCCTCCATGAATAACTTCCTTAAGTTATTGGCATCAGGAACTACCATCCTACCATGGTAACAAACTACCTCATCATCTGACTCATGAAAACCATCCAGTTTCTCACTACCATACTCTGACCTGATCTGCTAAATCATAGCATCAGTCTGTTGTGCTTCTTTGATATGTTGTTTCAGAGTAGGTTTCACTTGCATTTCAACTAACAGTCCAGCTTACCAGGATACTTTAAGTTGTACATTGTTTTGCCTCAAAGAGACAAGCATGTCTCATTTAAAGCATACTAAAGAGTTCAACTGTGCTTTGTCTATGGTTGGCGACGATGATTTTCTACTTAGTACATCATCCACTACATTATCCTTTCCCAGATGATAATCAATTGTACAATCGTAGTCCTTGATTAACTCCATCCAACGGTGCTATCTCATGTTCAACTCATGTTGTGAAAAGATGTATTTTAGGTTCTTATGGTCCGTGAAAATCTAGAATGTCTCTCCATAGAGATAATGTCTCCAGATCTTCAACTCATGAACCACTACAACCAATTCTAGATCATGCGTCTAATAATTTTCCTCGTGTTTCTTAAGCTGTCGAGAAGAAAAAGAAATCACTTGTTTCTCCTACATCAACACACATCCTAGACCATTCTTAGAAGCATCACAGAATACAATATACCCCTTTCCCTACTCAGGTAACACTAACACAGGTGCACTTGTTAACCTTTCTTTCAACAACTGGAAACAATGTTGACACTTGTTATTCCAGACAAAAGGAACCTCCTTCCTGGTTAACCTAGTTAGGGGTAATGCTATGTAACCGAAGTTCTTAATGAACCTCCTATAGTAGCCTACCAGTCCTAGAAAACTATGTATCTCCGTTGGTGTCTTTGGTTGTTCCCACTCCAAGACATATTCTATCTTTTTAGGGTCAACACAAATACTTGAGGCAGATATTACGTGTCCTAGGAAAGACACTTCTGATAACCAGAATTCACACTTGCTAAACTTGGCATATAGCTTGTGCTCTCTCAGTAAAGTCAGGGCCTGACGAAGGTGTTGCTCATGTTGTTGAGCATCTCTACTGTAAATCAGGATGTCATCTATAAAGACTACTATGAATTTATCAAGGAATGGCTGGAAGATCCTGTTCATGAGTTCCATGAATGCAGCTGGTGCAATAGTTAGTCCAAACGACATAACTATGAACTCATAGTGACCATACCTTGTTATGAAGGCTGATTTAGGTATGTCACTCTCCTTGATGTGTAACTGATGGTATCATGACCTCAGATCTATTTTAGATAATATAGTTGCACCACGCAACTGGTCAAACATGTCATCTATCCTTGGCTGAGTATATTGTTCTTTATGGTTACTTTATTTAGCTGTCTATAGTCGATGAATAATCACATAAACCCATCTTTCTTTTTAACAAAGAGAACTGGAGCACCCCAAGGTGAAATACTCGGCCGAATAAAACCCTTCTCAAGCAACTCCTGTAATTGTTTCTTGCATTTTACCATCTCAGCAGGTGCCATTCTATATGGTGTTTGAGCTATAGGTTGTGTACCCGGGATTAGATTAATCTCAAAATCAATCTCTTGAGGTGGAGGAACACCTGGAAGTTCCTTAGGAAACACATCCTCAAACTCCCTAACAATCGGAACATCAGAAAGACTAGTACTCTTTGCTCTGGTATCTACCACTTGTGCCAAGAATGCTTCACATCCTTGTCACATCAGTTTCTCAGCTATCATTGCTAACACTATACAGGTTGGAAGAATCTTTCTGTCCCCCTGAAAGACCCATGTATCACCATTGTCTGAGAACATAGCCTCCTTGGAACCACAATCCAAGACAACCTTATACTTTTCTAGGGTGTCCATCCCAAGGATTATGTCAAACCCATGCATCTCAAGTGGTATAAGATTCACATGAATGCTATGTTCTAAAAAATAAAGAACGCAGGGAGAACATACCTCCCGCAACACTGTAGATCCAACTAACAGAGTTTCTAATAACAAGTTATCTGCTCTATGACTGACAATCATTTTACAGTCATGAATAACTTCTCGAGTGATAAAGGAATGTGTAGCACCCAGATCAATCAAAATAGATACAAAGCATGATGAAATAATTCCATCTGACCTGTCACGACTCATGGGTTGACCTCTGCTTCTGGCTGATTCATAGCATAGAATCTTGTCATTAAAGGTTGTTGACCACTCACCCTGTTGTTGGGTGCAGATGAACCAGCTTGGGATGCATGTCCATGTCCTCATGTGCCACTGTTAAACTATCACTTATGAGAACCTTGTTGACTCTGCCTCGGTGGTTGGATTACACTCATGTCTCTAGCTAGACAATCTTTCATCAAATGTCCCATTTTCCCACATTTATAACAACTTTTGTTCTCCCATTGTGGCCTAGATGGTCCTGTTACTGACATTGATGCTGAGTTGTGGGCTCCCTCTGGTGGTAAACTATGGCCTCTACCCTTGCTGGATGTCCACAGCGTCTGAGTATTGAACCTTGGTGCAGAAAACCTTGGTTTCTTAAAACTTTCAGACCTTTGTCCTTAGAACTGCGTATACACTTTCTTACTATTAGCTTGATGTTTCTCAGTCACAGATATTTCTATTCGCATAACTGACTCCACAAATGTGGCAAACCTCTCTCTATTCTCTAGATCAGATGTGGGTGTGGTCAAATCAGCGTTCAAACCCTTCTCAAAATGTTGAATCCTCTCCACATCTGTAGTATCCATGTGCAGACAAAACCGTAGAAGCTCCATGAACTTAGCTTCATACTCACTAATGTTCATTGGTCCTTGCCTTATCCACTCGAACTGAGAGACTTTCTCATCTAGGTAAGTCTTGATAAAATATCTACTAACAAACTCTTATTGGAACTCTCTCCATTCAACCTCAACTCCTGGTCGTTTCTCTTCCTCAATGGCCCACCAGTGGCCAACACTCCCTTTCAATAGGTACACTACATGCCTAACCTTCTCAGCTTCTGGGATATTAAGAATTCTGAAGGCCTTTTCCAGCTTATTCAACCACAAGTCTGCGTCTGCTGGGTCAGCTGTACCAGTATAATTAGTAGCTCCTACCCATCGAAGTCGTTCAAAAGTCTTTCCAGCTACATGTCTCTCATCGGGGACTGGTGCCCTAGGTGCAGGTGGTGGCATCCTATCCACCATATGTGTCATTGTCGCCATGAACTGCCCAAAGAGGGCATGGAAAGTTGGGTTTTCTAATGAAGCTTGGTCAAGTTGGGGATTTTCAGGTACTAGTTCCTCTCTAGCATGACCCCTTGCACATCCTCCTGGTGCAGCAACACTACTTTCAGCAGCATGTTCCTCATGTGATCCAACCATCTTTAAGTTCTTCTCCTCCTCCTATTAGAACAGAAGTCACTATAAGATAAACTAGAAGACACTAGAACAGACTCTACACTTAATGCTATGTGTCTGTAGGGTCAGTGAACCTTAGGCTCTAATACCAAAACTTTGACACGATCCGACGACAAATCAGACCGTCACAATGTAATTAATTGCGGAATTAACCATAATCAATAAAATAACAAAAATCACTAAAAATTAAAACCTTTTTGCATAGAGATCCAATTCCAGGAAACTCTTATAAAGAGAACCAAAGTACTGCATACATTATAGTTCACATTGTACATACCATGTATCATCTCTTCTCGAGGAATATATTTACAACAGTTGCTTTGTCAAAATTATACATAAGCAACATAAAACCTCAAGGCATTCAAGCCAAAATCTCAGATCGACCATGAAAATGCTGAGTACTGACTCCAAGGACCTAAGAGTATAGAGACGACACATAGAACTCATATCTACAAGACACGACAGTCAATATCTCCACCTAAGATGTTACCGCTGTCCCTGATGCTGTTGTCCTTCCCCTGTTGTATGGTCCCTACCTGCTCGTCCACTTCCACCTAAAATGTTGGTGACCAACGGGGTGAGACCCATGTCCCAGCGAGAGATATAACACAATGCCAATAATATTATCATTGCAGATAAACATCAATAAATTGAGCAGAGGATTATTTATTATTAAGAAGCAGGATAAATCACTGTTTAAGCAGAATGGAGCAATATCATCTTATAAAGCATTACAACTATATATGATGAAGCAATAAATCATCTATTTACTAAGGAATATGAAGAACATGTATAACATTTATCCATTTTAGGATACATTAAGCAATGTAACATCAACCAATGATTTCTGTATTTCATCCTTAAGCAAATATGCTACACGGCTGATTACATTTTACAATCACACTTATGCCATAAGGAGATGAGGTATACCGCTCATACTCCAACCGACCACGGCGGCGTAAAGCATCGGTTCCATACCTAGGTAAATGGAAGAGCCGGGCTCCATGACCTCATCCATCTCGGTCAATGTGAGACCACATGCAGGACATCACGTGTCTCTGCTAAATATCTTTCCAGGGTATACTGGCAACTTTGCTATAGAGTTATAGCGGCGGCTGCACTCTCTTCACAATCGAGAGATTTCATGTTTATCTCATATCGATCTGGCATTAAACATCATCGGGATATTCGTGATACATCCATCCCAACACATATAATGAAGGATTGAGAGATCGTGTGTTTATCTCACGTCAATCCCACATTAGGGCATAAGGATATTCATGCCCATTACCCCCACATATTCAAAAATATGCCCTCCATGAAATCCCGTGGGAAAACATGTTTCACCATCACCAGCTATTGATGATGATGGAACTATGGCTAGGGCTCTACATGAGAAGATTTCACTTGATTAATTAAGTGCATTACCATATTATTTTAGCATCAACCAAGTTTTCAAACATGTATTATTATAACAAATGCTACAAAGAAAAGTGTAATACATCTATCAAGTACTTTTTAGAACTTTATAAAACATTGGGATCTCAATGCCTTATCTCATTACTGAGAATTCTCATCCCTCAACAATAACATCATCATGTTTACTGGATCTGGGTATTCAAACCCTTAGTTCATCACTAAACATTGTTATCACTTATCAGGTAACTATTACCTCCAGGTCATCTGACCAAGGTATACTCGATACTTGTTACACAAGGATCTCATATAGCTCACAAAGCACATTAAACATCATAGCTCATACCTGGCTATGCACATCATCTCATAATACCTACATAATTAGTATACTTGATAACAACCATATCAATTCAATATCAATACCATGCAATACAAGGGTAACACCACTATTCCCTCATTAGGGTTAGGGTTTCCCATTCCTTATCAATTAGGGTTTCTCATACCATTACCCGAAATTAGGGTTAGGGTTTCCCATTCTTTATCAATTAGGGTTTTCCATACCATTACCCGAAATTAGGGTTAGGGTTTCCCATTCTTTATCAATTAGGGTTTCTCATACCATTACCTAAAATTAGGGTTAGGGTTTCCCATTCTTTATCAATTTAGGGTTTCCTGATCACATTATCAAAGATCAACCCCTAATTCATACTCTACACTTAATAAAAGTATCAGTGTATGCACATTACATGTTTATTACACAAATGTCAGTTTCTCTCTCATCCTCTCTAGGATGTTGATTACTCCATACTTTAATAAGTTGGCTCATCCTTTCACTAAAGTACATGCACCTATGCTTGTATTGAGTTTATTACTTTCATAAGCATCAAATGAAAATCACTCTAAGTGTACTATTCACCTAAGTACTTTAGAGGTACTTCCATTATAATTAACCTTGAGATAACAACCACTCATAGGGTTGTTTGACATTACATGGTTTTGAGAATATTTGATCTCTAAGTGGTTTGAGATTATTTAATCTTCAAACGATCTTGAAAACCCCTTAAACCTTCAAATGGTCTTGAGACTCCTTTGACCTTCAAACGGTCTTGAGATTCTCTTGACCTTCAAATGGTCTTGAGATCCTTTTGACCTTCAAACGGTCTTGAGATCCTTTTGACCTTCAAATGGTCTTGAGATCCTCTTGACCTCTAAATGATCTCGAGATCCTCTTAACCTTGAAACGGTCTTGAGATCCTTTTGACCGCTAAACGGTCTTGAGATCCTCTTGACCTTCAAACGGTCTTGAGATCCTTTTGACCTTCAAACGGTCTTGAGATCCTTTTGACCTCTAAATGGTTTGAAAACGTTTGGACTAAATTAGGTTGAAACCATTTGCACTCTAAACGGTTTGAAACCATTTGGCCTATCCAAAGTTGAAATTGTTTGAACTCTAAACGGTTTGAAATCGTTTGACCTAGATTAGGTCGAAACCGTTTGCACTCTAAATGGTTTGAAACCGTTTGACCTAGATTAGATTGAAACTGTTTGCACTCTAAACGGTTTGAAACCGTTTGACATAGCTTAGGTTGAAATTGTTTGCACTCTAAACGATTTGAAACCGTTTGACATAGATTAGGTTGAAACCATTTGCACTCTAAAAGGTTTGAAATAATTTGACCTATATTAGGTTGAAACCGTTTTCACTCTAAACTGTTTGAAACCGTTTGACCTAGATTAGGTTGAAACTGTTGGCACTCTAAATAGTTTGAAACCATTTGACCTAGATTAGGTTGAAACCGTTTGCACTCTAAATGGTTTGAAACCGTTTGGCCATACATAGTTGAAACCGTTTGATATTGTTGATCTAGAGGTGTTTTCTAAGATGATGTCATCATCATCAAGCTTCAGACCTCTGATTCTACTGTCAGTACAACCAATGGATTCATTAATTCATCAATTACTCAAGAAAAATTTGAGAAGAAGGAAAGATCAACATATTTTGTAAAATTGAAATCAATTAATAATATCAATGGGTTCAAGTTATATAATCCGTCTTCAAAGCAAATTCAAAGCTCCAAGATTTTCATCTTTAATGGTGAAGATAGCTCCTCCAATTATCCAAGGCACGTTCTCAACCCTTTTGATGTAAAAGATTGCCAAAGTTGAGCATTGGATGGAAGAGAGTAGAAAAGAAGAGTTATAACTCGATTTTAGCCTTCAACCCAAGGTTGAAGATGACCATGGATCTGACCTTAAGCTTGGGAAACTATCTCCTCCTTCTCCTTTGCTTCCTTGGTCATCGGCCTAAGTGGGGAGTGAGTGTGGTGCACAAATAACCCTTCTAGTAGGTGAATGGTTGAGTATATATAATTGAATTCATAAGAGAGACAGAGTTGGAGGGAAGTCATCAACCTTCCTTACTAGGCACTACATGCCCCCTCCACTTCCTTATCTCCAAAGCTATCTTTATTTTCCTTTAATTCCTTTGAATTATCCCTGAATTATAGTCGACCGTTTAATCTCCTTAATGAATAAAATATTATTATCCATAAGAACCTTTACTTTAGTGGTTATTACTTTTCACTTAACAATGTAGGTAGATATTTTTCACCTACTTAGGATTATAGCGGTGCCTACAAGGTGTTTTAGCCGCCATTTCATTATAGGATTTCACTCAAAGCTTTTTAGTTGATGGACACTTCATTTAATTTATATATTTTTTCTACAAAATAACTTAGGGTTTCAATTATGCTTATTTCTTGATTATTTTAATGTCAAGAGTATCACTTCTTAAATATGGTTCAAACAAGACGCCCCTTTCTTTTTATTTTCTCTAAATGATACCAAGAGACAGTAGGGACACTATAAAGGTGGTATTTTACATATTCAACCCTAGGTTTTTGGGTAAATTACAAATTACACCAAAACTAGTATTCAATGTACAAGTATTATTCAAACAAGCTCATTCTTGGAACTTAGGCTTCCACAAGCCATCCCTTAGCATCATTCTCATTCTTATGATGCTATATTACTTGAGGAACATTTATCATGTAACATTTTGCATGGTAACTGTGATGGACTGGATCACTAGCTTAATTTTGAGGACAAAATTTGTTTTAAGGTGTGTAGGATGTGATGGAGTGAACTTTTGGTATTCTTGAAAACCCAATCGGATAATCTTGTTCTTGGTTTTGATATTGAAATATGCATATGTGAGTTTTAATCATAGGAAGGTGCATCCCTTAGTTTGGATGAAGTTATGTAGGTTGGGAAAAGATGAAATAATGTGTATAGGCGTGATGTAGCAAGGTTTGATATCTATTTGCAGTAGCTTACGAGAGACATCTGATGTCACACAAACTCTTAGAAAAGGGGGAAACCACTGATTGTATATGTCTTTGACTCACTCATGGTCCTTGGATGGCATCCGACCGTAGTGGACTCCTCCTTCCTCCTTCCTTGCAGTTACATGATCGTTGATGAGGACTCCATGATGTGCTCTTTCGAGGTCGTGGGTTGAGAGGGAAGACTATGTGGCAGTTTCCCTCTACACATCGATGCTAATCAGTTTGAGCCCCTCATTTGAACCGTGAGGATGAGGGAACAACGAGAAGGAGGTCTCAGCCTCTCCGCCAGCATGTTAGGCGGGGGGAAAAGAAGACCATAGGAGGAGGGACTCGCGGTGCTGGTAGCCTGGAGACGGTGCCAGACTTCCAACCACCAGCAAGAGGTGACTGGGCGGCGTCAAGCTCCATGCCAAGGTTGGAACGGGCAAGGAAGAGACGGTGCTACCTATTTGCTCGCCACGAGGTCCAAGCACGACGACGCTCACACACGCCGACATTCCTTGAGGAACGGAGACCCCATCCGATCGTGAGCCCAAAATGGATATCTCTTACAGACGGAGGCCGCCAGAGCACTGTCGATCTCTCGTTGGCATTCCAGCCTAGCGACGGTGCCCACGTAGGAGCAGGCGGGTGTCGGCAGGCTTGGGCCACATGAGAGAAGGAGGAGTCTAGGCAGCACCTAAAGCTGTTGAGGATGACCCAACAACGTCCATAGATCCAAGCGGTTCCCACACTGGAGTCAAACCCCATGATGGCGGCAGTCACAAAGATAGAACAGAGACCGCGAGTAGGGTTATACAACAGGGCCTTGATCAACCATAATGACGCTTGAGAGAGAAGCCATGGCGGTGGCCTTGCTGTGGACAACCAGGGAGATCGCACTGGGTACAATGCATCGAGAAAGAGAGGAAAGAGCTTCAAGTTGTCTGCCGGAGCAGACCCAGCCACGGCAGCGGCGGCTTCGTGTGTAAGAAAGCCCACGCGCGTGTGCAACGCTGTGGATGGTAGATCATGAGGAGAGAGAGAGGACATAAACCCTGTGCTACATCGCAAGACAAAGTAGAGAGAGAGCCCAGAATCGACCAAATCAAACCCCAAACTGGGTCAAACCAGGAGCCAGAACCAGACCGGCTCCGTCAAGAGCAGCTCTGCCACGTGGCAGCGGCCAAATGACCAAAAAGGTAAAATGCTCAGATCTTAATTAAATCACAGTAATTAGCTCGATTATCAGAAAAATGCAAACAAGGTATCATTATTCTCAAAAAAATTAGTAGAAAAATATGAAACTATAATATTAGGCTTTTGATGATTAAATATCAGCAATATTATGTAAGATGTGTAATGCTTGTTTAATGGATAATAAATAGCAAATGATGACATAAAATCATGGAAAAATATCAGTAAGTCCAAAATTATGTATAGAATGCATATGATGTCAGATATGATCATGTTGATGTACGAAATTACGTAATTTTATTAATATGGCTAATTAAGGCTAAAACACTAAAGATAACACAATTAATGCATACATGCTCAATAAATAATGAAATTTACAAAAAACCCTCATATCTGTAACTGGAATATAATATATATATATATATATATATATATATATATATATATATATATATATATATATATATATGAGATCGGTTTTATATATGAAATTCATATTATATGAAGAGCACCTTTAATACATGTGATGTAACCCTGATATGGGTAATGAAAGTGACATAATGTTAAATATGTTCACATAATAATGTGACACATGAGCATATCCAGTTGATGAGCTATAATCTGGAATTTGACATCAGTAAGATAAATATAAGACAAGAATGCAAGTGATATGGAAATATACTAATGAGCTAAGCTAAACCATAATGAACACGATTATGTTTAAGATGAGATGTAAGATGATGAGAACCTGATGATAGTATGTGATCTTATCCTTATCAAGGTTTGACTTGGGATACATAGTTGACATCAGGAATGTGAAATGTGATTAGGATATCTGCAATCAAGGTATGCCATTACCTCTTACTTGGCTTATTATACAATATGCTTGTGTTATATGTGTAGTAAAGTACTTGGCATATGATATTGGATGATATGATTGTTCTTGCATGATATGTTGCTTGATTTTCTATACCTATGTCTATGAACACATGAAACATAAAATATCTGATCCATCATATGATAGCACTAAACTCTTTGGTAGTACACTGCATTGACAAACATCAAAGCCCTAGGGGCAGATCTATCATCAAAGCCCTAGGGGCAGATGTACGATTTATATGACAAGGCCTAAAGACATCAAAGCCCTAGGGGAAGATGCATGAGATATATGATGGAAATAAGCTTAAATATGTGTTCTCTTTTGTTAATGAATATCTTTGTACAAGTATACACTTTTCTTATATTCTTGTATTACTGCCAAGTACATTAGTTTTGTCTTATTGCCAAGATATGATGAGAGGTATATAAAAGACATTTAGGCGTACTCAGTACAATATTCTTGAATATTGTGCTGACATGTACCACATGTAATCTTTTGTTTAGGTTGTGGTTATGCTTTGAAGATCCAGGATAGTGAGAGTTGTGTGGCGAGCTGATGTACAGGTGGACCTATTGTCTTAAGATCTTGTTGTTTAGTTGTAGTACATGTATATGTAGAAGTTTGTTGTTCAATATGTAATATCAAATGTTGTAACAATTCATGTTGTAATTATATGTTGAATGGTGAAGATGTGTTGTATGGTTTTATTATTGTTCATGTGCATGTGCTACTGTGTTTCCTTATGACTTCCTCTGATTTTCTTCTTCTTAGCCTAGTGTGGGGCGTTTAAATTGGGATTCTCGCTGAGGTGAGGGTTTCAATTTGGATGTCACACATCCGATTAAGTTTTAGAAAATCCAGGGACATCACAGTAACCCCTTATATTGGGTAAATTGCCCTTTAGTCCAAAATAAGCAAATATTGCTTCAACATTATTCAAACAGGACCAAAATTGAAACATAAGCTCTCCTTTAGTCCTAATTACTTTTCAAAAGATAAAAACAAGAATATAAATGACTTACTTAAGCAAAACTCCTAGGGTTAAGCCATAACCCAGGTCAGGGATGTTATAACTAGCACATGCGTTTGAAACGGGATTCCAAGCACCCTAGTTTGATCTTCAATTTCCATGTTCTCCTCCATCAAAAACCATGGCATTGTAGTGTGTGGGCTGGGGGAGGAGATGAATCGAGGTCCTAGTGTTATGATTTTACGCTCACTTCCTAATATATGTGTCTCACAATGCCTAGGGCATTCCTTGAATGCACAATCATATGAAAATGTGAGTCCTTCTATATTTCCTTTATCTGAAAAGTCAAAAATCTCCTTTGAAGGATTTATCGCATTCACGATTGGGTTAGAGTCTAGTATTGTATTAATTGTAAACATTAATTTATATATTAGATGAGGTAAAGCCTTATATGAATTTTGATCACTCTTTAGATATCTATTTGATGGATATGGTTTTAATATCTAGTTCTAATGGGGTATTATGAGATTTCAGACTTAGGGTTCATATGAACATGATTAAGGGTACTTGGATATTTTAGGTTAATTAAGAGAATTAAGATCAGTAAACCTCTTAGGGGACCTCCTCCTACTTATTAGGTAAGTGGTAAATGTCCATGAGTATTTAATATTTACTATTCTTAGAATGTTTACATATTTATTTTGTTAAGTATGGTATTCATGATCTTATGTTCTAAGATTTGAATCTAAAGAAATATTTATAAAGTTTATCTGTAAAGTTTATGATTCAAGAATTTGTGTTCATGATAAGGTTTATTATGCCATATTTCATTAAGATTCAAAGATAATGTTTCAATACAAGAACCCATTACTATTCATGCATTAAGATTCAAATTAAAATAAGATTTTAGATGTAATAAGATTATGGAGTTAGACCCAAATCTTAGTGTACGTCAACTCAAGAGATATGAACCAGGACCTTAGTGTAGATCATGAGGCCAAGGACATTAATGTAGGTCAACTCAGATAAGATGACCCAGGTACAAGAGTGAGACCCAAGTACCAGAGTATAGGTATCTAGCATATGTTATGCAAAAAGATAAGAACTAAGCCTGAAGAAATAGCATATGTCCATGTTTGAGTTTCTTTCAATTTTTCATGTTAGCTTTCATGCATCATGTTTAAGAATAACATACAATCATTTTCTTATTCTAGTATCTCATATATATAGAATACTCATGCCACTTACTCTAATGATGATTTTTCCAATGCATGGTTGGGAACGAGATGTCCACAGGTGAGGAGCAAGAGCAGAGCAGATCCCAGAAGCTCAAAATACAAGGATAGAGCAGGATAAAATCTAGTGGGGGTGCAAACTATAAGATGATCCTTAGGATTATATGCTTAAGTTTAATATCCATATATTCCTTTTGTAAGAAAAAAATATGAGAATACTTAACATTTCAATTTGTGTGATTGATTATATTATTGTTATGAATGCCAGTTTTATGCAATGCTCCCTTCAGTGTATGAGTTATGGATAACTATGTACTGCTTCCTCTATGTACATGTGTGTCCTTAGGGAGGGTGTTTGATAACATCCAATTTTATGGATTTTGAATGTCTATTTTAACCTCCATTTATCAATTTAATAAATTTTTATTTCAATAAATCTACTTGTTTGGACACCCATGAAATAATCACCTTTTCTCTCTTCCATTTCCTTCAATGTACAGGAGATTCACAATGATAGATCTTGGAAAGATCAAAAGACAGTGGACCGACGTAAATTGGCAGTCGTTGAATCTTCAATGTCAACGATCTCTAGCTCTACAAATATGAGTGACCACTGGGACCTTCTGGATTGAAGATTGCTGAACATAGGGACCAGTGGTCACTGAGCTTGGCGCCCTTAGTGACCAAAAGCCTGGTGACTGATGTCCCACCACCATCAGTGACCGCTGAGACACATCCATCTCAGTGACCGCTGAGACATAGCCAGCTCAGTAACCACTGGGTTTGAACCATCAATGACTGAAAATCCTACGATCTCAGTGACGAATGGATCTTCAAGACCAGTGACCATTTGCCCCACACGATCAGTGGCTGATGGGACCACTACCTTTATGGTTATGCCTATAAATACCTAACCGCCAGAACATGTGAGGGGGTGCAATGTGTGGGATATGATGAAGTGCTACTGCATTACACAACCATCTTGCCATTAGTTCAAAATTCCTGAAGATGACAGTCTAAAGGAGAAAGTGTACCTACACCACCATCGTTCTTTATTAGTTTCTTCTTTGATAGAATGAGTACCCATCTTCAATGTCCACTCCAAATCTAGATCTAAAAAAGACATGCTTTCACTCTGATCACATGTGGTTACAGTTGGTGTATCTCTTATATTCCTCTCTCTATATCTATTCATCCTTCTTCATATCCTTCATCCATTTTTTCATCCTCTCTCCATGTCTCATTACATTTGAAAATATGCAATGCTACTCACCACCATGAGTGGCTAAACGTATAGCTTGGGTTGGGAGTACTAAGGCTCTCCCGACATGTAAATACTTATATCCTTTGAATAAATGCTCTTAGAAATTTTTATCACCATACTCTTGGTCTTAATGATTCACTTGTATGATTAGGTACCATCTTGTGATGTTCAATTGTTAGTACCTTGAAAGAGTGGTAATAACCTTCTATAAGTGTTATGGATTTGCATGAGTGCATGAGAATGTTGGAGTGCTTAAGATAATGATCATATGGTTATATTGTGATTGTTTGTTTGTCATCTCAAGAGAGAGACAACCTCATAATCTAGATCTATACTAAGCTTGAGAATGGAAGGAATAGACATCTATGATTGATTTCTTGTAATTTTTCTAAGGGTATACAATGGGTGTGAGTGTTTCATGTTGGTGATAGACATTAGATGGTGAAATACAATCCAAGTTCCCATCCATACTTATTACATTACTCTTTGACTTTACTTGTTCTCTTTTACTTCTTGCTTTGTTTTACTTGTTTTACTTTGCTAATTTGTTGGAAGTACCATCTTTCCCTAAGGAACACAAAACTTTATCTCATTCTTTGATCGGTGTAACTGAGACATGATTGTACGTTCTTAACACATACCACTCCTTGTCCTTGTAGATCGACCATAATTTACTACAATGGACCCCGTATAATAGTTATGGGGGCCTGATTGTCAGGTTATAAATTTAAGAGTTTGACTAGTCTAGATTCGCTCCTTTTTGTACGTGTGATTTAAGTTGGTCAAATTTTGGCATCATTTTTGGGGACAAGGCAACCTATACTGTTACAAACCTAGTATAGACATGTGCCTCAAGTCTAGTAATAGACTGGACTGCACTATTTCTAGTACACTATCTCTAGCTATCTCGAATACTTTGTTTCACATGTCTAGTTTCTAACTCAACTGTGTGAACTATTTTAGGTTGCCTGAAGAGAAATGGATAGTGATTATAACTACCACCTGCAATTAATATGCCTCATTGTAGTGGAGGACACTAGGGAGGCAACTAAAACCCAAGAGTTGAACAACCTGAATATCAACCTCAACCAGACCCTAACTCTAGTCATGAGTAATACCACTATGAAGAAGAAGAACCACCTCGTGAGGAGGAACGTAAAGAAGAATGTCGTGATGAAGGGTGTTGTCCTAAAGAAAGGAGAAATAGGATAAACAACAACAACAACAATGATAACAATGACAATGATCATGGCGATAATGACAGAGTCCCTTCCTTCTATGAATTGGATGCAACTCAGGCCAACAAATCTAGGTGCCTAGTCATCATACCTAGGTTCAATGATTTTAATTTTTGAACTGAACCAGTAGTGATTACCATGATCTAGAACAAAAAATTTAGAGGAAATTCCCGAGATGAAAATCCTTATCACCATCTAGACGTCTTTAAAAACATTTGTGACACCATCAACATGAATAGGATGCCACAAGAGGTGCTCTACTATAATGGGTTTAACTTTTATCTAAGGCACAAAGGATTTTGTTTTACTTGACAAGACCATTAATGGTTGGGCACCCTTGGTTGATGCTTTTGTAACTAAGTTTTACCTAGTTGAGAAAACCCTCAGGAACATGCACAAGATCACTAGATCTATGTAGAAATTTGCGGAGAATCTATTTGAAGCCTAGGAAAGATTTCAAGAATACTAGAGAGACTGCCCTCATCATAACTATTATAATGGATTTATATTAACTACCTTCTATAATGGTCTCACATCTCCAGAGAGAACCTCGCTAAATGCAGCCACAAGAAGTGATTTCATTGGAAACAATCCAAGAAAATCCATGATAATTATTGATAACACGACTGCTTTGCATGCCGATTTGGAATACAAAAGAGGTTCAACCAAGAAAAGGAACAAACACTAAGTCTAAGGCACTGGAAGCCATAACTACTCAGATTCAAAAGATCATTTCTGACAGAAAGTAGTTGAAGGACACTGGAAATAAAGGAAAAAGCAAAGTTGAAAAGACCATGAAGTGTGTTACCTATCTAATTGGGCCATGGTATTGACAACTACATCTATACTTATTTTGAGGAAGATAGCAATGAAGAAGATATTGAATATGTCTCTTATGCTAACTTCAAGAGATCAGATCACCCTAGTTTTCCTATGGAAACAAGGACGTTGTTGAATACACTCGTCATATTAACAACCCATCCAAAGGAACCAAACGATTTGAGAGAGGTGTAGGACCGATTGTGTTCACCTGTAACACCAATTACCGGCAAAATAAAAACAAATATCAAGGTCAAGGTTAGCTTTAGAACAAAACTTTGAGTATGACAAGTCAAAACTAGAATAAAAACAAAATCACTAGTCAATCGAACATGATGTATGAACTTTTTGAGTTCAAAAAGAGACAGACATCGGTAAATGATCAATTAACCCAAAGTTATATCACCAACATTGGTGTGCTAAACACGATGCAGACCAAGCTTGGGGGCATGACAACACAGATATCTGATATGCAAACCCACGAGAAGCAAATTGATCAGCAACTGGAATAGTTGTTAGGGATACCTTGAAATACTAAAAGTATAAAATGGCCACTCTCTATTCTGGATAGGTTTTAGAAGATCGGAAAGGCAAGATTACCCAAGACGGCAACTCTAATGATGAATCCCATCCTGAACTTGTTATAATAGAGGAAGCACTAGAGGTGGAGATACTCTCCAAGAAGGATAAAAAGAAGAAGAAAGGTAAAGGGAAGAAGACTACAAAGAGAAGAACTTTGGTCCCCAAATAGGGATTCATACTCACTAAGTGTTCCTTTCCCTTATAAGGTGATCAAGGCTCACTTGAACCAAAGGTGAGAAGAATTTATGGAAGTTGTAAGAAATTACACATGGATATTTTGTTTCTTGATGCCATCGAGGAAATGCTCACATATGAAAAGTTTTTTAAGGACTTGATTACAAAGACAAGGAGAGGAGACACATTGTGAAATGGTGAGACTAGAAAAAATGTCCATTGCCTTTGTACACTAAAATATGCCAGTAAAGCAAAAGGATCCAGGAGCATTCACCATCCCATTTAACACCAGAGGCAATGAAGTGAGACATGGACTTGTAGACCTTAGAGAAAGCATTAATTAGTCGTATGCCCCTTACTCTAGCTTAGAGGGTGAGACTTACTTCTATGTTTAAAAGAGGAATGAGAATTTAATTCTAGGACCACAACTTCATGAAACTAGTAGTGAATTGTGGAAGATGTCCCAATTTGTGTGGGATGATTCTTTGTACCATGTGATATTATTCTGAATGCTATTGTAGAACAGATAGCGTGCCTAATGATTTTTGGAAGACCATTCCTCTCCACTGGGGCAACGCTAATAGATTTCAGGGCTGTGATTATCACCATATGGGTAGGAAATAATCACATTGACTTCCATGTGTAAGACTCCATTGGAGGACCATCTCTTTTCAAATTGGTCTATTTCATGGAAAGCTACTAGAAAATTTGTGAAGAGATCCAAGAAGAAATGCTATAGTAGATCCACTCATGAGAGACATAAACAATCTAGACCTAAGTATGGGATATCCATAAGTTGTTGAAGTTATAGACTACCAAAATCAACGACAAGAAGAATGTAGTGGTGAAGAGAAAGAAAGCTATGAAAACATAAAGTATGCATCCTTAAAATAGAATTCATAGGAGAAATAAGAACTAAAGCCCAAGCCAGAGCTGAAGCAGCTCCCCGAAGGTCTAAAGTACAAACTTCTAGATGATAAATAGAGAAATATGGTGATCATAAACTCTTCCTTGATAGAAGACCAAGAGAAGAATTGTTAAATGAACTTAAGATCCACATAAAGACGAAGGTTACTCTATAGAAGACACCAATGGCTTAAGATGACTATTTGCATCCACCACATAAATCTAGAGAAACTACTGAACCTCTAGCCCAATCTCAAAGAAAGATGCATAAAATGCTTAGGGAGGCAGTGAAGAAGGAAGTGATAAAACTATGTGATGCATGAATTATATACTCAATCAGGGACTACAACTGGGTAAGACTAATACATGTAGTACCAAAGAAAGGAGGAATGACAGTTGTACAAGCTTAAAAGGGAGATGAAAAGCCACGATCATAGTGAGAGCACTGAAGAAGAAGATCAACACCATGTCCGTGCCAGCCAACATGACCATGCCCTAAAGACACCAACATGGACATGCCAGTTAGAATGACTGTGCTGGCCAAAGTCAGAATGATCATGCTCAAAGGAACAACCAACCCAATCCCATCCTAGAATGACCGTGTGACTCGCCACGATCGTGCAACTAGTGACCCACCATGACCATGGCGATCACCATGTTCGTGCCACTAGCCATTCAAAAACCCCAAAAGAACCTATCATTTTGCCATGCATTTTCACCTCAGCCGTTCCACTCTACCACGACCATGGTCCCCCCACTCCACCACAACGATGGTGACCAAAATGACCATGGTGACCATCAATCCTAACACACTTTTGCACTACATTACCCATTCTACCTCCATTTTACCTAGTGCTTTTCCACCACATATATATACATGGGTGGCAGCTGGAGCTCGAGGTTAGCTACCTTCTACCCCCTTAGCTCCCCCATTTTCCCCTTAGCCATTCCATCGCTTCCCCACCTCATTTTGTAAGGCCCCTGACCTTGCTTTTTAGTTGAAATTGCTTTCTTATCATAATTACATGATGAAAACCTTAACCTAACCCTAATACGTGCTTTTATATCATGTGACAAGGTTAAGTTTCAGGCTTGGTTCAGTTTGGACACTATTTGAGCAAGTAATGCAATTTTATGCTTGATTTGGACTTTTATGCAATTAACCCATATACAAGGTTTTTCTTGCAATTTGTCACATGCTTGTTGTTCCTTATATGTTTTCTTATTATTTTTGAGTTATTTGTTCTTTGGGGACCCTATTTGTACCTTGGTTTGGTGGTGATATCTATCTAGAGTTGAGTTAGGGTTTCCCGCTCATGGATGGGCTACGTTGAGGGTCGGAGCTCGATGGTCCTCCTAGATGGGTGAATCTGATGGTTCTCCTTGTGAGTGGGGAACTTATGGTGGTCCCTAGAGGTGTGAGGGTTTATGGTTTCCCCTCTTGAGGCTCCTTGGGTCTATGGTTCACCTAGGATAGTGTTATAACCGATGGTTTTGACCCTTGTGACCCATGGTGCATCAATGAATGGTCACCATGCTTTGGAGCTTGATGTCCACCCTGGTAAGTCATGATCCGATGGACCTAAAGACTCCCAAAAATGATTGATATGCTTCTTTGCATGGATGTGATGCTTAGGGCCATGGACACATGACAAGCATGGTAGGACACCTTAACCCTCTCTTCTCTCCCACCCATAGCTTTATAACCCCCCCCTTCCATGCAAACAATCCCTTTGGACCCCCTTTATCTTTCTTACTATTTAGAGATTAGTCCTCCTTTCTTGGTGGAGAAGAAGGAGACCAAATTAGAAGAAGGTGGCCGATCTACCTTGTGTGTGCACTTAGAGTCCGGATCTACCCTCTCCTTGAGATTGTGGAACTTCCTAAGCTTGTTCCTGACCTAAGCAAGTAATCTCTCTTTCCCTTCATTTTTCTTGCTGCCTTACTTCCTTCTCTCTTGTTCTTGATCAAACCATGGTGCTTCATGGTAGAGATTGTGCCAGAACTTGAAGAACACATCTTTCTTACTTCCTTAACCTAGGGCTTTGCTTCCTCTTTGATGAAGGAGCTAGCTTGGCTGAGTGGAGTGCTCAAGCTAGGGTTATCTTCTCTCTTCTCAAGCTATCTTACCGTTTGGATCTTCATCTTTTTTTGGATAAGTTAAAATATTACTCAAACTCAAAAAAGTATAGGGAAAAACCCGTATACTATACAGAGGGTATTAGCTACAAAAGCCCCACTACTGGCTAACCAACCGACTCAAACCTTTATAAGCATTTGGTTTAGCCCTTACACACCAGAGAAGATTGCGTTCCACAACCTCAAAGCAGTTGAGCATATCAGCCTCAACCGCCCCATGCAGCCTACCATTCCTTTCCTTCCAAGTGAAAAAACAAATGGCAGCAAGGCCCGAGAAGGCCAAACTTCGTAAAGCAACACAGGTGGTGTGGTTCTGGATCCAAGAAAAGCAGTCCAAAACATTAAGGGGAGGGGAACCACCCCAGCCACACTTCAAGGACCATCAGCATATAAGGTACCCACTGAAAGGGCAATCAAAAAACAAATGGTTGTGTGATTCGTCCGTGGTATGGCAGAGAAGGCAAGTTGTGTTGACGTTGAGACCCCACTGCCTCATCCTATCAAGAGTGGCCAACTGATTCAGAATAATACGATAGATGCAACAACTCCATTTCGGGGTGTGCCCCTTGTACCAAACAGATTTTGCCCAAGGAACGTCGGGACCAAGGTAGAAAATGATCCATGGCTTCGCCACCAGTCTAACCCACCCACCAAGGGAAGTGGGTTGGTAGTCGTGCTTCACTAGGAACCAGTTCTTACACATATTGCGCCAGACCCTGGAACAACGAGGAGGGGGACTATCACTCAACTGGGACGAGTACCTAGTCCTCATCCAAGCGCTCCGACAGGAATCCGGGTTGAGGAGAAAGTTATCAATTCTGCGAAGGCACACCCTTTCTGCAATCAAAGTAGGATCCGGGATACCCAAGCCACCTTGCTCGAGGGGTTTAGCCAAGGAAGACCACACAATGCCATGACCCCTACCACCCCAAAGGAAACCAACGAAGATGTTACAAATTTTATCCAGAATGAAACAAGGAAAGTCAGTTTGCCTACACCAGAAACCGACTTTGGTCATGAGGATTGTTCTGATCAGAACCAACCGGCCCACCATGGATAGGTTAAAGCCAGAACATCTATCCACTGAAGCACGAATACCATCAACCACAGATAAGTAGTCTTTGCCTCTTCGAAATATAAATACCCAAATACTTTATTGGTAGAGAACCAATAGGGATCCCAATACTTCTTCTCAGCCTCCCCCACCTGCTATCGCAAGATCTCGAAAGGAAAACATTGGACTTGATATCATTAATATAAAGTCCAGTGAGCTGACCAAAGGTGCTAAGAATACCCCTTACTTTGTGCAGATGGTTTGCATGCCCGACAACGAACACCATAACATCATCTGTGAAAATAAGGTGGGAGAGGACGTGAACATTATCAATTTTGAAAGTTTTCAGTTCATTGTTCTCTTCAGCGACCATCATAAGATACGAGAAATCTTCCATCACCAAGGTGAAGAGCAGGGGGAAAGGGGGTCCCCCTGCCTAAGCCCATTGGAGGCAGAAAAGAGCCCTTTAAGAACTCCATTAATCAGAACCGAAAAGGAGGTAGTAGTGACGTAGTGTTTGATAATACTAATCCATCTGTCCGAGAAACCCAGAGCATGCAGAATCTCCCAAAGAGCTGGCCAATTAACGTGGTCATAATCTTTGGAGATGTCGATCTTAACACAAGCCTTCTTAGATTTGTTCTTGTTACTGAAGTCCAGTAGAAACTCCGCAGCAAGAAGAGCGCCATCAGAAATATTCCTACCTTGGACAAAAGCCAGCTGGTTCTTGGAAACGATCTCGGGAAATGTGGATCTTCATCTTCTTCCTAGAGGCGAGTTATATAACTTTCTCCACGTTTATTGCTTACTCCCTGCTTGCATGCCCTGGATCTTGCTCTAAAATGATGTTCTAAGTAGAAAGGTAGTACCTTTGCCTTGGGTTTGAGTTTAAGTGATGATTCTTGAGTAGTTTAACTTCTTGGATGGACCCTAAACCTTGTACACAAACCTTCCTTGGTAGAGGAAGCTCTAGACTTTGCTTGCATGTCATAAATGATGGCTTTTTCTCTTAAACGATGGTCATGACTTAGGGATTCTGAGATGATTTTCCTTCTTGTTTTGCAAACTGATGGTTTTAATCTTAGTGTTATTTTTCTTGTCTTTCTTGTGCCAAAATATTGTCTTAACGTAGATTCTGTATTGTACTTCAAGAAAAGATGATTTTAGTGCCCCTTTAAGTGGTGAGCTCGATGGTTTTCTTCCCCCTAAAATCTGATGGTTTTACTTAGAGTCTAAAGCTTGTTTCACCACCTATTTACAACATTCAATGGTTCCACTGGGTTCAACACTCAATGGTGTTGGTATGTATGCCTAGAGATCCAATCATATGATGATTGGAATGTGGCATTAGATACCTGATTTGATAATAATAAAGGTATTCCCTCTATTATGTTTGTCTCAATCATGAGATGATGACACATACATACTAGATGTCCAAAAAATTGTGTTACTCGATGACGTATGTCTTCAAGTATGTGACTTGAACAATGAGATCATATGTATGCTAAGATTACATGCATTCTTGTTATGTCCATAGTTGTATATTACCGTGGAAGCAAAATAGACTATAGTAATACATAAGACTAGAGTGTGTGCTGATTGATGACATGATCTCATTAGTCATGATATGTGATATCAAGTCAAGAACACATGTATATGTTAGAGAAAGGTATCAAACATACTCAACACGAGGTGATACATGGATACCTAGAAATGGTAGTCATAATCATCTCTCACTGTGATAGTGGTGATTGTGGTTCTTATACCTAAAGTTACTACATTTTTTAAATTGTTCATGTACTTTGAAGGGTTGCCATAAAAGTGGTGCTCGAGTGCACTGTGACACAAGGAGATTGAGTGTGAGTGATGTAGATGGGATTTTTCCCTCCTATAGGAGTTTCATATACATTCCTCTTGATAAACAAGACTAAGAATTTTATGACCATACTCCTGTGATTCAATATGTTATATGTGAACTCACATGCATCTCAGACAGTCTGCTCTAGTTCAAGGAATATGGATTGAATGTTGAGAGGATGATGATTCCATGCCTCAAGTTCGGTCCAGATATCAACGATAAAGGAACTATACAATCACTGTAACACTAATCAAGAATTGTAGGTTGAAGTTGTTCTCCAACTTCTCGAATTATTTGGGTAGCAATGATGTGTGACTATGCACCACTCTTTGCTTGTGATATCATAACTGGTTATGGACATTCACTGCCAACGTAATCTGAACCTATAGGGTCACACACATAGGATACACTTGGATAAAATAAGTATATCATGAATGATGTTTAGATTGAGCACTAAAGGTGTTAAGGTATTCAATTAAGCAACAAATCAAGTGACTGGACTTAGAATCATCAAGTTCAGGTGTTGAACTGACTAATTAGAGTGTCAAGTTGATTGAAAATGAATTAACTGATTTTTGCATGACTCTAGACACTAACTGATCAGGTCATTGGGTGAACCGATGGGCTCAGGTTGATGAGATGACCGGTTCACCAAGTGAACCAATCGATTCGGTCAAGCCAACTGAAGCTTCTGGTGATTTTCTCGAATCATGAGAACAATTGATCATTTAACTTTGTTCAATTAGATTGGTATAAGGATTAATGTTGGACATTAATCAGAGATGAATTGTCAATTCAATTGCGATTGGGAAATACTATGAAATTATCAGATCATTGAGTGACCAATTGGCTCACTATGCCAGTTGACTGGTTCACCAGTGAGTCGATCAGTTCACCTGTCACTAGCTACAAAATTCATGAAAATTCTAGACCCTTCTACTCCCACACAGACTGGGAACCCTAACCCTAACCCATCCTATAAATAGAGGCGTATTGGGGGCTTCCCAACACACACAATTGAGAATCAGTTGCTCTGAAAATTATTGTCCTATTTGGTTGTGGCAACCAATAGAGAGCCTGAGCAAGTCCTACCCATTAAACAGAGGGACAACGAGGGAGAGAACAACTGAAAATAATTGTGGGAGAGCATGTCGTGACTAGTACACTGATAAAAGGGTACATCTCCTTCCTCTTGGCTCTCGTAGTACAACATGGAGTTCCCAGTGGTCCACGTGGACTTCTCTAGAGGTGGGAGGCTTCTGCTACAAGGAGGACTCCATCAACCGTTGTCCATGGTGGCTATACTAGGAGGCTAGTAAAGACGATCATTCGAGTGTTGCTAATGAAGGAGCAAGGTGCTACGTGAAGAAGAAGAAGCACGATGCTACTACAAGGCTAATGTCGCAAGACTTTCTCGAAGACTATGTATAACCTTGCAAACCTTCCTTCCTAGATACATTGTTGTTGACGTGATCTTGGTGTTTTGGAAAATGAGCTTTTAAATTTTTGTTTCCACTACCTATATTTGTGTCCAATGTCCTTACAATTTTATCAGAGCCACACCAATTTATAGTGCATATATAAAAATTAGCCTTTTATTCATCCTGTGGCTAGGGGGTTTCAAACCTATGACCTCTCGGTCATACATCAATACATTTACCAACTAGGTGCCACATATTTGGCTTTCTCCCCAGTTCAAGCAGCTCGAAAATGACCAGATCCCCTACAATTTATAGTGCATCTAGGATTTAAATCGATATGATCAGACTTAGTTTTCCTTCTTTTATTACATATGATGCGAATATCAAAATGATTAATGTGCATATCCAATTAAACTACACATATGACTCCACAAACTAATACACACACACACACACACACACACACACACACACACACATATATATATATATATATATATATATATATATATATATATATATATATATATATATATATATATATATAGAGAGAGAGAGAGAGAGAGAGAGAGAGAGAGAGAGAGAGAAAGAGAGAGAGAGAGAGAGTCAGGATAGAATACACTCAAGTAGTTTTTCATGATGCAATATTTTTTTCAAAAATATAATCCATTGATCTTCTTAAGCATCTTGTGAATAGCTCATATACAAAATTTGAGCACATTTGGACATTTATAGGTCATGTTATAAAGATCGTAAAAATTATGTATTTCAAATTAGTTTCACGCATCAATTTTGTTGCCCTTGGATGAGTGACTTACACTCATCCAAATGGGCTCAAAATTTTCTTGTGGCTTATTTATAGTACGAAAATGAAGATCAATGATTTACATTTTGCAATTAATGGTGTTGATATGCAAACACACTTGAGTGTATCCATGCGATCTATACACTTGAGAGTATTCTAGCCTGACTCTCTCTCTCTCTATCTATATATATATATATACTTATGTGATATGATATATGCAATTTACACACGTCACCCTAAAATCAGTTTTGATGGTGGATGAGAAGCATGGTTATGGCCAATAACCCTAGATCTTGTGTGCACGTTTGTGGTTATTTATTCCTATTGTTACTCGATCTACGTACCAAGCCTCTCTTTACTTTCCAAATGTAAATGAATGCTCTTCTTCCTATTTCCCCTCGAATGTAACTCGAGGTTTTCCCTTATGCCATGTAATGAGAAATAGGATAGTTTTAAGAAGACGTTCTGCACTAGACAAACCAACTGACTCGTGAGACAGATCAATCAATTGGAGGATTGAGGAGGCCAAACGACATGAGGATGAACCGATCGACTGGAGGAGTCCAAACATCAGTTGAACCTGAAGACCAGATGACCATATCAAGAGCCCAATTGAGCAACTAGGATGCGAGCTGACCGGTTCAAGTGTTGAACCGATCAACTGAGATTGGTTCAAGCACACATCTCCATTAACAACATGTTGTATATGATGTGGACCCTAGGTGGTAGTAATTCCTTGTGGCTCTAAGGAATTACACTAGTATGTCCATAACCATCACTTATGTGTTTTAATTATTACATGTTCTCATTTGTGGTTATAACATGTATATGATACATACTAAGTATGTGGTGATTGGATATGTGTGTGTATATAAATAAATAAATAAATAAATATATGATCTCTTAATACAATATGAAGTCTTAGATTCTTTCCATTAGAAACAAACATGAAAAGCTTGATTGACTAAGCGTGGGCACCACAAGGGTGGTGCGTTGTCTATCTCATGGAAGTGTGATGGTAGTTATATGGTCCTACCAAGCAGGGTGTATTATTATCGTGTTGGATTTTGGGTTAGGCTTAACTGTGTGGTCTTAATGAGATTAAGCACCATCTACATGCAAATGACTATGGCAAAGAGTTCCACATGCCATCTATCCAAGAATTGCATATGATGCAATTGGCAAAAGTTGCCTACCTTAATAATTGGTTATGGATGTTGGCGTTGGCTGGGTAATATTTCAATTATTTTGGATCTTGGCTCACTAGAAGATTGTATGCAATAGTCTTCCAAATTGATATATGAGGGTTATCAATTTGAACAAACTGATGAGAGTGATAATTTATTAAAGGCCTAATTAATACCGTTAACTTATCAAATCAAACAAATCAAATATATTTTAAAAATTGCAATATTTCTTTGTAGAATCAAATGTCAAACATGAAAACATTCTTACTGTGATCTGTCCTTAAGAAGGACTAAACCAAATGGGATTGACTTCCACATCTGGTTAATGACTTTGAGAAGTGTTTAAAATCATGAGCGAAAGCTCTATGTCCTTAAAGACCAGAGCTAGAGGAACCCACTCCAAATGTGCCTAAGGCTAAATGGATGTGAAAGCACACACTGACTCCCTTTCAAATCTCTCTCGAGATAGGAATAGGCCATGTTTTCTGCCCTTCCCATGCTCCAAGGAAGCATTGATCTAGCAGCAAGCGTAGGATTTTCCTCCGGGTTGATGCCATTGACATTGAGTACCTTATTATTTATTGTATGAACCATGAGTTGCATGAACAACATGAAAACATGGACATTCTCGAGATGTAACAAATATTAAGAATCACATAAAGCAAGAAAGGTATAATGTTTCCAAAGTGCTATTTGAGTGCAAACTGACAAAGGGAGGTCCAGTATAGCCCCATGTGTTCAATATGATTGGGATGTGGAGTGACTAGGATTTCTCTTAGGTCAAGAGTTGACCATGGATATGATTCTACAAATGGTTGAACAAATGATATAGTTAGTTTATCAAATGATTGGCAATCCCAAAGTCAGAATGAAGAACGACAAATCTATGATGGTGATAAGAAAAAGTGAGTTCAAGGGCAAAGGCAAGGCCAAGAACAGTTCTGAGGCTAAGCTGAAGTCCAAGTCTTCTGTGACTCAATACATAGAGAGGGTAAGTGCAAAAGGAATTTGTCCTTTTCACTTAAATAATTAAGGAATGAAAGTGCCACCATTGTCACTTGTCTGGATATTAGAAAGGAACTATCCTCTTTATAGATGATTTCACGAAGAAGATGGAGATAGAGATCTCTACTTCAAGACCTGAGAAGAAGTAAGCTAGAACTGTATGGAGCAAGGGTTGTTGCCTCTACAGTTGGAAGCTGCCATTCATGGGCACATAATAAAATTAGTGAATTTCTATCAAGTACCTACCAATTGATGAAAACATCATGTATCTTGTATGATCAAGAATTCATGTTTCATGACAATGCCCAATGTCTCACAAACTATATGTGATAGTTGTAAAGACAAATGTGTATGCCACATATATTGAATGACTTGATGACTCAAACAAGGAATTCCTATAGCATTATCATATATAGCATATAAATGAGAAATGCATCTCTAGAATCCTTTATCTAGACTCTTTTGGTTATTGAACCAATAGAGACACACAAGTCTTATTTATTGGGTAATATGACAAAAACATCTTCAGTAGATGTAGTGGGAGAGCGGCTATTCTATTAGGGATCATACATATTGATGTATATCGACCTTTTAGAATAAATGCTAAGGGTAGTTACTGGTACCTCATTATATTTAATGATGTTCTCAGTGGATATGGTAAGTTGTATTTAATGAAATACAAGAATGGATCTTTTGAAGTGTTCAACTATATTATGAATGAAGGACATAAATAACTTGGTAAAAGTATTAAGGTACTTCGGTATGATCAATGTGGAAATACTTTGAAACAAGAGTTTGAGGACGTTCTTGAGACACTGTGACAATATATCACAATGAACTCCACCTGCAACATAATGATGTGTCAGAAAGAGGTATCACACCCTTTTAAGTCATGGTGTGATTATCAATAAAATCTATCCGATCTTCCAGTTTCTTTTGGTCACATGCTTTACACTAAAACAATGTACCATTTAAAATGGTTCAAAAGACACCATATGAGATATGACACGGGAGGTGTCCCAATATGTATTTTGTAGTGATTATGATTAAAATCTTATATAAGAAAATAGTTTCTTAAAAGCTTTGTTGTCCATAAATCACATATATGTTTTTTTGTTGAATACTACTCTTATCCCAATCTGACAGCAAAGTGTTTGTTAATCAGGATGGTTGTATTCCTGAAAGGGAACTTAGTTCTAAAGGAATCAGTGGGAGTAAAAGTAGAACTCCAAATGTTCAAGATAAACAAGAAAACATTGAACCTAAAAAGGTACAGTAGGAACAAGGAGAATCACAAGCTGTTTTGGAATCTCAAGTTCCTAATGTAACACATAAGACTCGTAGTTCTAGTAGAACACACCTTGAGTTTGAAAGGTTATGATATATTATAACTCAAAAGGGTGGTGAGTTCATCATAGATGATGAGTCAACAAACTAACTACAAATTTTGAGAAACCAAAGTCTAAAAAATATCTTGAGTCCAAGAGATCAAACATGAATTCCATGTGAATCAACAAGGTATGACCTTAATGGATCCACCTAAAGTGGTAATACCCATATGGTGCATTTGGGTCTTTACAAGAAAACCAACATGGAAGGGTATATGGGTTGAAAAGAGTTTCAAACAAGTTCAAGGTGTTGAACATGATGAAGTCTTTCACCAGTTACCTTGGTTAAGTCCATCAGGATCATGCTTGCTATTGCAACTTAGTATGACTATGAGATTTGGCATATGGATGTTAAAAACACATTCCTTAATTGGAATATTTAAAAGATGTGTATGTGATACAACCTAAAGGTTTTATAAATCCAATAATGCAAATAAAGTCTATAAGCTACAAAGGCCAATCTGTGGATTGAAGCAAGTACATTAGAGCTGGAATCTTCTATTTGACAAGGCATTCAAAGGGTTTGACTTGAGTCAAAATGAAGATGAAATATGTGATCACAAAGATTTAGTGGGAGCATATTTTTATTCCACATAATGATGGGGAATAACGTTCTTAATCCTACATATGTTAAAACCTAGAAAGGAAAGTACACTTCATATGAAGGGCTTAGGCAAAGCATCCTATATGATAGGGATTGAGATCTATAGAGATAGATCTAGAAAGCTTCTTGACCTAAGAAAAAGCACATACATCAACAAGATGCTGAAGGGGTTCAACATGCAAGACTTAATGAGAGAAAACTTGTCCATGTTCCATGGAGTTAGTCTCTCAGGAGCCTAGTGTCCCAGTTCTTATGAAGAATAGGAACACATGGATAGATGTCATATGAATTTACAATTGGATCTATCTTGAATGCAATGTTATTTACTTATCCTGTTATCTCATATGTATTGGACATGACAAGAGGATATCCAATTATCTCATATGTATTGGACATGATGAGAGGATATACATATATACCTATCTAGCAATCATGTATTGGACATGACAAGAGGGTATAGTCAGATGTCGGTGAGAGTCACTGGACTACTATAAAGAACATCCTTAGCTGCTTGTGAAGCACGAAAAAGATCGATTCCCTACTTATGGTAATAAGGAAGAGTTATGTGTAAAGGGTTATACCGATGCAAGCTTCTAAAATGACAAGTAAAATTAATGATCACAATCTATATTTATGTTTGACCTTAAATGATAATTGTAAGTTGGAAAGGGTTCTAAGCTAATGAAGGTTGATCTACAATAGAATCCAAGTATCTCTATGTTATGAGAACAACATAGGATACTGTAGGGATCAAGAAGTTTGTATGGGTGAACTTGTAGGAGGTTCCAACCATTGATGACACAGTAGAAATACTGTGACATCAATGGAGCTATTGGTTAGGCAAAGGAATCTTAGATAGCATACTATGACACTTCCACCTCATACAAGATCCCGTACAATGATGAGATGTGAAACATGCAAAATACCGACTTGAAGCAAACACCCGCTATAAAAGAACTTGTGTAGAAGAAGCATGATAGACATCTTAAGATCACTTGGAATATGATTTGTGGGTGACTAGGTCTAAGTGCAAGTGGGAGTCTGTTGGTATGTATGCCCAGATAGTCAATCATATGATAATTGGAATATGGCATTAGAACCTGATTTGATAATAATAAAGGTAATTTTGTCTATTATGTTTCTCTTAGTCATGAGATGATGAAACATACATACTAGATGTCTAAAGAATGACTTTACTCGATGACGTATGTCTTCAAGTACATGAATTGAACAATGATATCATACAGATGCTAAGAGTACATACATTCTTGTTATGTCCCTAGTTAGATATTACTATGGAAGCAAAATAGAAAACAATAATACATAAGACTACAATGTGTGTTGACTGATGAAAAAATCTCATTAGTCATGATACGTGATATCAAGTCAAGAACACATGTATATGTTAGAGAACATTATATTGGACAGATTCACAATGGGAGTGATACATGGAGACCATGGATGGTAGTCAGAATCATCTCTCATTGTGATAGTAGTGATTGTGGTTCTTAGACCTAAAGTCACTACATTCATCACATGTAGTTCATGTACTTTGACATCATCCACCGTGATCCTAAATAAGGGTTGCCATAAAGGTGGTGCTCGAGTGTACTATGACATATGTGGATTGAGTGTGAGTGATGTAGATGGGATATGTCCCTCCTATAGGATTTTGATATATAAGCCTCTTGATAAGTGAGATTGAGAATTGTACGGATGTACTCATGTGATTTAATGTGTGATATGTGAACTCACATGCATCTCAGATAGTCTGCTCTACTTCAAGGAACATGGATTTAACATTGAGAGGATGACAGTTTCATGCCCCTAGTTCAATCTGGATAACAATGACATAGGAACTACATGATCACTGTAGCACTAATCACAGATTATAGGTTGAAGTTGTTCTCTAACTTTCCAAATTACTTGGGTAGCAAATGACGTGTGACTAGGCACCACTCTTTGCTTGTGATGTCATAGCTGGTTATGGACATTCACTGCTAATGTAATTCTGGACCTATAGGGTCACACACATAGGATACACTAGGATTAAAGGATTATATTCATGAATAATGTTTAGATTGAATACTAAAGGTGTTTAGGTATTTAATTAAACAATAGATCAACTGATCTAGACTAAGAACCATCAATTTCAAGTGTTGAGCTGACTGATTGGAGTGTCAGGTTGATTGGAAATTGAATTGGATGATTTCTGCATGACTCAGGATACCAACCGATCGGCTCACTGGGTGAACCGATCGACCCAGTCAAGCCAACTAAAGCTTCTGGTGAGTTTTCCAAATCATGAGTAAAATTGATCATTTCACTTTGTTCAATAAGATTGGTGCAACGATTACCGTAAGACACTAATTAGAAATGAATTGTCAATTCAATTGTGATTAGAAAACACTTTGAAACAATCAGCTCACTTAGTGAACCGATTGGCTCACTATACCATCCAACCATTCACCAATGAACTGATTGGTTTGCCTATTGCAGGCTGCAAAATTCATGAAAATTCCAGACCCTTCTACTCCCACACAGACTGGGAACCCTAACCCTAACCCCTCCTATAAATAGAGGGGTACTGGAAGCTTCCCAACACACATAATTGTGAATTAGTTGCAATGACAAATGTTATCCTCTTTGGTTGTAGTAACAATAGAGATCCCAAGCAAGTCCTACCCATTAAAGGGAGGGATAACGAGGCAGAGAACAACTGAGAATAATTGTGGGAGAGCATGTTAGTGACTAGAACGTTGATAGAAGGGAACAACTCCTTCCCGTTGGCTCTGGTAGTGTGACGTGGAGTTCCCGGTGGTCCACATGGACTTCTCTAGAGGTGGGAGTCTTCTCCCACTAGGAGGACTCCATCAACCACCATACATGGTGGCCATACTAGGAGGCTGGTGGAGATGATTGTTCGAGTGGTGCTGCTGAAGAAGGAGTGAGCTGCTGCCTGAAGAAGAAAAATAATGATACTACTATAAGGGTAATGGCACTGGACTTGCTCCAGGACCAGCTAAAACCTTCCAAACCTTCCTTCCTAGATATATTTTTGTTGACATGATCTACTGTTTTAGGAAACATGATTTTTGTTTTTGCAACCTATATCTGTGCCCAATTTCCCTACAGATGGTCCCACTGGTTCATCAACCAATGGTTTCTGTAACACGATGGTTCATCAACCAATGTTCTATGACTCGATAGTTCATCAACCAATGGTTTCTCATACTTGATGGTTCATAAACCAATGGTTGGACTGGGTCGATGGTTCAACAACCAATGGTTACCCTACTTTCAAAGTTGATGGTCTTCATAGTGTCATAACTCGATGGTTTTACTAGGCATGTGGTTCACGGTTTTGCTAATATCTCATCCAATGGTTTTTCTAATATGATATCTGATGGTTTTGGGTGAAGCCCATGGTTTGATGGTTTGGTTTTAATGATAAAAAATCGATGGTTCAATGATCATAACTTTGTAGTCTTACCTTTGCCCTTGTATGAATGTAAACTGATAGTCACCATAATGAGCTGATGTGTAACACTAATTGTGATGTCCCATGATTTTCTAAATTAAAGCCCTCACCTTAGCGAGAATCCCAATTTAAACACCCCACACTAGGCTAAGAAGAAGAAAATCAAGGGGAGTCAGAAGGAAACAATTAGTAGCACATGTACATGAACAATAATAAAACCATACAACACATGTTCACCATTCAACATATAATTACAACATGAATTGTTACAACATTTGATATTACATATTGAATAGAAAACTTCTAACATATACATAAACTACAACTAACTACAGGATCTTAAGACAACAGGTCCACCTGTACATCAGCTCACCACACAACTCTAACTATCTTGGATCTTCAAAAGCATAACCACAACCTATACAAAAGATTACATGTGGTACACGTCAGCACAATATTTCAAGAATATTGTACTTAGTACACCTACGTGTCTTTTTACATACCTCTCATCATATCTTGGCAATAAGATAAAACTAATACTTGGCAGTTACAGAAAAATATAACAAAAGCATATACTTGAATGAGAATGTTTATTAACAAAAGAGAACACATGTTTTAAGCTTATTTCCATCATATTTCTCGTACATCTGCCCCTAGGGCTTTGATGTTTTTAGGCCTTATGATCTACCACCAAGTGGTTTTTGATCATTATACATGTGATCTACCCCCTAGGAGTTTGTGATCACTTTATGAGCACCATGTGCTTTCATATATATGATGGATCAAATATCTTATGTTTCATGTGTTCCTAGCCATAAGTATGGAAAATCAAGCAACATATCATGCAAGAACAATCATTTCATCCAATATCATATGCCAAGTATTTTACTACACATATAACACAATCATATTGTATAATAAGCCAAGTAAGAGGTAATGGCGTACCTTCCAAAGAGATATCCTAATCACATATTCCTGATGTCATCTATAACTTTGTTAAACCTGATCAAGACAAGATCATATATCACCATCAGGTTCTCATCCTATTATATCTCATCTTAACCCTAATTATGTTCATTAGGGTTTACTTAACTAATTAGGATATGTGCATCATTACTTGCATTCTTGTCTTAGAATCATCATACTGATGTCATTTTCCATATTACATCTCATTGTCAAAGTTCATCATCTGAACATTAGGTTCCAAATCCTTTTTGTGCACATATTAAGCCTAGGTTACATCATTAACCTAGATTAGGGTTTTATAACATGCATTAAGATTCATCTTCATATAACATAGATTCTGTTCATCATGATGATCTCATAATTAAATCTGAGGTTCAATATACTGATATGAGCTTTCTCTGTAAATTTCATCATTTATTGAGCATGTATGCATTAATTGTGTTATCTTTAGTCTTATTAGCCCTAATTAGCCATATAAAGTAAATTACATCATTTTGTGTATCAACATCATAATTTCTGACATCATATGCATTAAACACATGATTTATGATTTATAAACAAGTTCTCATAATTTTAGGTCACTATTTGATATTTATTATCCATCATATGAGCATTTTACCATTTACATGATGTCACTACTATTAGTGCTTCAAAAGCCATATATTATGGTTTCAGGTTATTCTACTATTTTTTCTGAGAAAAATGGTACCTTGTTTGTATTTTTCTGATAAACATACTAATTTCTATGAATTTTCTAAGATTTAGCCATTTACTGGAAATACTGGGCGATTACCTTTTTCGGCCAACCATGATGCGCCATGTGGATCTAGGTCTGGCATAGCTCCTTTGCTTGCTGTGGCCGGTTCTTCTCCTGGTTTGTGCTGGGTCGGCCGGTTTTGGGTGCCTGGACCCTGTTCAACCAGGTCTGACCGGTCCCCACTCCTTCTCTCCCTCGCGTCATATCTCACGCACGGGAACGCATTCTCGTTGCATCCGTGAACCGCTGCCGTCGGGCATGGAAGCAGCAGGCATTGTCTCCTCATCTCACATCGCACAACCCGTCCGTCAGTTCTCCAACACACGATACTGCCGCCGCCTGCTCTCCTCTCCCGATCCATGCCATAGTCGTGGCTGGGTCTCCGGCGTGCGGACATCCTGCCTATGCGCTGCTTCTCATCACCTGATGAATCCGACCTCAACATCACAGAGATCTTTGCTATCATAGCTTTGAGGCATGGTGAGCAATGGGCGCTTCTATCCTCCTCCTCAACCTTGGAGAGCCTTTCGCCGTTGGTCTCTGGTTCTTCCCGATGCGTTGGCTGGGTTGCGAGTGCCGCCGCACGCCAGAGCGATGACCAGGAGCCCTGCACTCCTTAATCTCTCATCTGACGTCGTGACATGTTCTTCTCAGTTTTGTCTGAGCGCCGATGTTTGACTGGTTTCTGTCTAGAGGTCGGCTGCTCCTCGTCACCTCCTCCGGCTGCTGCGTTGTCTGATTCATGGCATCTTCTACACGAGCACGCCGCGACTGCAAATCTCAACGAGCTCGTTGGTACTGCTGCTGCCATGGTGGAGCAAGCAAGCAGAACCGTGCCCTCCTTGGCCTTTCGTAGGATCGAAGCAGCAAGGATGGAGATACAGATTATGGGCTCCTCTTCCTGGTCTCACCGCCATGGGAGAATAGGGGAGAAAAGGTGATGATTGCTAGAGCTCCTATGCCGCCTTCTAGGCTTCTAGCTTTTCCTGACTCCTCCAATTCTCCTTCTCTCGCTTTTGGTTACCTCAAGCCTGAAATGAGTGTCAGAGCTGCACATATCGGTCATCCAAGGAACATTGAGTTCCCCGTCCCTATCACCCCACGATTAGCGATCGTGGTTTCATGCCTCCTCACGTCAACTACACAACTACAAAGTGGGAGACGCTACGAGTGGTTGGATTCTACCCATACACATGGTTAAGACAAGGCTACGTAGTGAATCTGTGGCATAAAAAGTAATGCCTAGCCTTTTACACAATGTCAAGGGAAGCGTGATATCTCCCACAATGCAAGATCTATTCCAAAAGATCTGAACTTTGCTAATCAATATATATATGTACACATATATAATCATTTTCAAGCCTAAATAATTTCTTCTAGGAACATCGAGACATTACCGAATTTTTAACCATAGCTTCCTTACCTCTCAAGGTACATTATACTACAATCAAGTGACGAAACTCAGCTATTAGACTATTCAATTAAATCCCTCAAAAAGGCATAAAAAGAGAGATCTTAACCATGATATCAACATCACATCAACACACCCACTTTAACAAAACCTTGGAACTCTCAATATAATTCAACCACATGATTTCACTTATATCACTGGACATTTTAGGATTCTAAAAGTCCACTCCATCACATCCTACACACCTTAAAAGAAATTCCATCCTCGGAATTCAGCCAGAAAAACCACTTTGTCACATCATATACATCTTAAAAGAACTTTCATCCTCGAAAGTACACCATACTCATACTTCCAGGGAAAACCTTATCTTGCTCTCATCCACATGTAGGCACCATTCTATGTGCAACATATCTCAAAACAAAGCTCCAGGACTATATCTAAGCTACCAGGATGATTTACAACATCTAGGGTTAAACATCACTTCATAGAAAGCTCAACAAGAGTTTAGAAGCTTAGGTCATGTCATTACATATCTCATATATTAGGGTTGCATGTTTATCTTGACCCATGCATTAGGGTTTTCACATCATATTACCATGTTCCAAAGGAGTTAACCCAAGTCAACCCATTATCAAGGTGTTATCAACATATTATTTAGCTCATTGTTAGAACATGTTCATCATTAACATATGCCTTTTAGGAGGCAGTTAATTATCATTAACTCTCTTTGTCCAACTAGATCATATCAAGGTGTCAAAAGCATTATGTTGTGCTAACTGTCAAGTTATATTTTTCATCTTTATTAAGAACTAATACTAACACCTCATGTAACATGTTTCATTCATATGATCTTATTTCATTACTCGAAATAAATTGATACATTTATTAGTGATTTCATCACAAGATTAACCAACAATTATCACATTATCATCATTATTCATGTACATGGTTAACCATTTCTCTATTATGTCATTAAACCATCTCTAGATATTTCATCATATCATGTCTATATATCATATCTCAAGATTATATCACATCCTTACATATATTTTATCATGGTTATTCTAAACAAACTTAGGTGAGTGGCTTATCAAACATATATCAAAACTTTTATCTAGTTCAACTGAGGTTCTCCTGACCCATATCATGAGGGTAGGGCCATACTCAGACTCTTTGAGCTAACTCAACTCTATGAGTATCTCATATACATAAACCATATCTTCCCTCTCCGTCTAGGGTTCTCGTGTATACCTCATTGGCACTAGATAATAGCTTCATTAGCTCTAGCCACATAAGCACAAACCAAAACATGCTACAACATACTATTCATAAGTCTTCTACCCATGAAACATGCTTACCCAAAACTCTCTTATACATGCAACCACTAGATTCCTATCTGGGAAACCACCAACCCGAGCATGAGGCTTCATAGAAACTAACATAGCTACCTCCTCCAGGGTCTTGGGCTCTCTCCCTCACCCAGATGGCAGGTTCTCATATTCATGTTCACATATGCACATATATAACCAGCCTCTCTCTATCTCTAGCATTTGGTCCTCCCAAGGACATCTAGGGTTCAACAAGACTATAGGAATCATGTATAAAGCAACTCATCTCAATCACTCCAGAGTAGTCTAGTTTAGGACATATCAGATATCTCATAATTCTCATATCTTGGAGTTTAGGTTCTCTAACCTTCTCCCAATGGGTCTCACTCTCTCTGGAGTTAACCCCAAAACTGGTCCCAACACTAGAGGTCCTCCTTTGTAAAAGAGCTTGAGGCTCATGCTGACTCACAACCTTGTTTTAACGTAGCTTATCTTAACTTAGAAAACCACACATACTTTCATCATGAAAACTTATCTCAAAATCTCAAATCTGAACTCATGTCCTCAAAGGAAAACATAGATCATCATAACCATCTTATAACAGCTATATAAGACTTGCATCATAACTTATTTCATCTACTCCATCTATCATACATTCCAAATAAGGCTCTAGACATCTAATCTAGAACTACGCTCTCTTCTAGACTAATGTCATTCACTTTCACTTAGGTTGCATGACCACCTCCTACTCGTACATGTGTGGGGACACATTTTTGTAATACATATACATAGTAAAATATTATATAGTTTTTCTCCGATAAAACAAGCGTAAGAGAAAACTATCGAGGTTCGATCCGCTTGGAATCAAAAACCAAATCCTAAAAATGAGTGTCCCACACATATAGAGAGTACAATGTCATGAAAACTAAGGAAAGGGATGAGAACATAGTGTAGACTAGTGTAGCTACTCTAGACAACGAGCGCCATATGTCTAGGGTTTCTCTTCCCTTGATGCATGTCATTTCCAAATAGTGCAACGTCCCATACCACTGCACTACAAGGAAAGAACGACATCTAAGGACTTGCTACTCAACAAGCACCAGTCTAGACCTAGTTCTCGGACATCTAGGTGCTAACCTAGAGGCTAGGTCAGATCTAGTCTCTAAAAGATGACTAATCAAACCCTAAAGATTATTAAGTTCAAGGTTATCTTTAGTTTTGAGTTGCATAGTGATCAAATGCCAGGCTTTGCTATTGTTCATGCTCTGATACCACCTGTGATGTCCCAGGATTTTCTAAAACTTAATCTGATGTGTGACGTCCAAATTGAAACCCTCACCTCAGCGAGAATCCCAATTTAAACACCCCACACTAGGCTAAGAAGAAGAAAATCAAGGGAGTTAGAAGGAAACAATCAGTAGCACATGTATATGAACAATAATAAAACCATACAACACATGTTCACCATTCAACATATAATTACAACATGAATTGTTACAACATTTGATATTACATATTGAACAACAAACTTCTAACATATACATGTACTACAACTAACTACAAGATCTTAATACAACAGGTCCACCTGTACATCAGCTCGCCACACAACTCTAACTATCTTGGATCTTCAAAAGCATAACCACAACCTATACAAAAGATTACACGTGGTACACGTCAGCACAATATTTCAAGAATATTGTACTGAGTACGCCTACGTGTCTTTTTATATACCTCTCATCATATCTTGGCAATAAGATAAAACTAATACTTGGCAGTTACAAAAAAATATAACAAAAGCATATACTTGAATGAGAATGTTTATTAACAAAAGAGAACACATGTTTTAAGCTTATTTCCATCATATTTCTCGTACATCTGCTCCTAGGGCTTTGATGTTTTTAGGCCTTATGATCTACCACCAAGTGGTTTTTGATCATTATACATGTGATCTACCCCCTAGGAGTTTGTGATCACTTTCTGAGTACCGTGTGCTTTCATATATATGATGGATCAAATATCTTATGTTTCATGTGTTCCTAGCCATAAGTATGGAAAATCAAGCAACATATCATGTAAGAACAATCATTTCATCCAATATCATATGCTAAGTATTTTACTACACATATAACACAATCATATTGTATAATAAGCCAAGTAAGAGGTAATGGCATACCTTCCAAAGAGATATCCTAATCACATATTCCTGATGTCATCTATAACTTTGTTAAACCTGATCAAGACAAGATCATATATCACCATCAGGTTCTCATCCTATTATATCTCATCTTAACCCTAATTATGTTCATTAGGGTTTACTTAACTCATTAGGATATGTGCATCATTACTTGCATTCTTGTCTTAGAATTATCATACTGATGTCATTTTCCATATTACATCTCATTGTCAAAGTTCATCATCTGAACATTAGGTTCCAAATCCTTTTTGTGCACATATTAAGCCTAGGTTACATCATTAACCTAGATTAGGGTTTTATAACATGCATTAAGATTCATCTTCATATAACATAGATTCTGTTCATCATGATGATCTCATAATTAAATCTGAGGTTCAATATACTGATATGAGCTTTCTCTGTAAATTTCATCATTTATTGAGCATGTATGCATTAACTGTGTTATCTTTAATCTTATTAGCCCTAATTAGCCATATAAAGTAAATTACATCATTTTGTGTATCAACATCATAATTTCTGACATCATATGCATTAAAAACATGATTTATGATTTATAAACAAGTTCTCATAATTTTAGGTCACTATTTGATATTTATTATCCATCATATGAGCATTTTACCATTTACATGATGTCACTACTATTAGTGCTTCAAAAGCCAGATATTATGGTTTCAGGTTATTCTACGAATTTTTTTGAGAAAAATGGTACCTTGTTTGTATTTATCTGATAAACATACTAATTTCTATGAATTTTCTAAGATTTAGGCATTTACTGGAAATACTAGGCGATTACCTTTTTCGGCCAACCATGATGCGCCACGTGGCTCTAGGTCTGGCATAGCTCCTTTGCTTGCTGTGGCCGGTTCTTCTCCTGGTTTGTGCTGGGTCAGCCGATTTTAGGTGCCTGGACCCAGTTCAACCAGGTCTGACCGGTCCCCACTCCTTCTCTCTCTCACGTCATATCTCACGCACGGGAACGCATTCTCGTTGCATCCGTGAACCGCCGCCATCAGGCATGGAAGCAGCAGGCATCGTCTCCTCATCTCACGTCACACGACCCGTCCGTCAGTTCTCCAATAGATGAGACTACCGCCACCTGCTCTCCTCTCCCGATCCATGCCACAGTCGTGGATGGGTCTCCGGCGTGCGGACATCCCGCCTATGCGTTGCTTCTCCTCACCTGATGAATCCAACCTCAACATCACAGAGAGCTTTGCTATCGTAGCTCTGAGGATGGCGAGCAATGGGCGCTACTATCCTCCTCCTCAACCTTGGAGAGCCTGCCACCGTTGGTCTCTGGTTCTGCCCGATGCGTTGGCTGGGTTGCGAGTGCCGCCGCACGCCAGAGCGATGCCCAAGAGCCATGCGCTCCTTAATCTCTCATCTGACGTCATGACGTGTTCTTCTCAATGTCGTCTGAGCACCGATGTTCGACTAGTTTCTGTCTAGAGTTTGGCTGGTCCTCGTCACCTCCTCCGGCTGCTGCGTTGTCTGATTCATGGCATTTTCTACACGAGCACGCCGCGGCTGCAGATCTCAACGAGCTCGTCGGCACTGCTGCTGCCATGGCAGAGCAAGCAAGCAGAACCGTGCCCTCCTTGGCCTTTCGTAGGCTCGAAGCAGCAAGGATGGAGATACAGATTATGGGCTCCTCTTCCTGGTCTCACCGCCGTGGGAGAACAGTGGAGAAAAGGTGATGATTGCTAGAGCTCCTATGCTGCCTTCTAGGCTTCTAGGTTTTCCTGACTCCTCCAATTCTCCTTTTCTCGCTTTCGGTTACCTCAAGCCTGAAATGAGTGTCAGAGCTGCACATATCGGTCATCCAAGGAACATTGAGTTCCCCGCCCCTATCACCCCACGATTAGCGATCGTGGTTTCATGCCTCCTCACGTCAACTACACAACTGCAAAGTGGGAGACACTACGAGTGGTTGGATTCTACCCATACACATGGTTAAGACAAGGCTACGTAGTGAATCTGTGGCATAAAAAGTAATGCCTAGACTTTTACACAATGTCAAGGGCAGCATGATATATCCCACAATGCAAGATCTATTCCAAAAGATCTGAACTTTGCTAATCAATATATATATGTACACATATATAATCATTTTCAAGCCTAAATAATTTCTTCTAGGAACATCGATACATTACCAAATTTTTAACCATAGCTTCCTTACCTCTCAAGGTACATTCTACTCCAATCTGGTGACGAAACTTAGCTATTAGACTATTCAATTAAATCCCAAAAAAAGGCATAAAAAGAGAGATCTTAACCATGATATCAACATCACATCAACACACCCACTTTAACAAAACCTTGGAACTCTCAATATAATTCAACCACATGATTTCACTTATATCATTGGACATTTTAGGATTCTAAAAGTCCACTCCATCACATCCTACACACCTTAAAAGAAATTCCATCCTCGGAATTCAGCCAGAAAAACCACTTTGTCACACAAATCTAGCTTATCTTGTTACACTTAACCCTATGCTTAATCATAATTAGCTTCCTTGTGTTATTAGTATGATGATGGAATACTCTCTTAATGTTATTGCAACTCTAGTATGTTGCCATATGAACATCATAAACCCCTTAATGTAGTGTTATGCTAAACTTTTGTACCACAAGTATGGTGATGGTCTGTTGAACCTTGTTATAAGGTGTGGAAAGATAATGATGGTCTTGCATGTGATTATGAGAATGGTCTTAATGACTTTTGCGCATGGTTGATCCTTAATGATGGTGTGATCCTCTTCATGATGTGACAAGAATTGGTATCCTGTGATGGTGTAGTGATAAGTATAGTTTCATGAATGGAAATGAAATAGTACCATGTGGTGTGCTGATCAAGAATTATATCTCATACGCTTTATATCTTTTGGAGTTGTTATATATCAATGCTTGCTAGAAATGAATTAGGGTTTGTATGTCCACTTTGTTTGATGCAGCCTTAATTCACCCAATTGGAAATCACTAATCAAGTGAAACCTTAATCATGTAGTGCCCTGTGCCATAGAACTATTCAATGTTAGGACTTGATGGATGGGGAAACTAGTATTCCTAAGGGATGCTTAGAGTCGCATACATAACCATTGAGTATGCACAAGTGCAGGGAGTGTACATCTTTGACATCCTAATCCCAAGGTTATGGAGGATGGCTACGGTCATACCTTAGTTTAAGAATAGTTGATACTTGTAACACATGTGATGTGATTGAGGACAACTGTGGTTGTACCTCAGATGATAGGGTTTTATCTACCCTACTTTGAGTGTTGTAACCTTGATACCATGGACGGGCTGGTGCTAGTAGTTTGACTATATGTATCTACAGACAACTTGACTGTTATGCCATTGCATTTCACTTGTACTAACGGAGGGGGTGAGATCTTAGGTTGTCGACACTCCTAAATCTTGTATGGAACTGATTGCGACCAAGTGATGGTCAGTTGGAGTTTGAGTGGTATACCTCATTCACTTCATGGCTTAATAAAAGATGTAATCAAGGAGTGTAGTTTAATTTCTAGGGTTGAATGCACTTCACATTGATTGATAGCCCTTTCCTTGTTTCTTACTCTACTTAGTTGTTATATAATGCGGTAAGAGAAATTAACTGCTTAGTATATGATAGCCTTATTTGTTCCTCTAAATACGTGCTAGTCATGTCTATTGCTATGCCTATATGTTTAGCTGGATTAGTGTGTTTAATATGTTCAATCTTCTTAACCTACTTAATTAGCTTAACCTGCTTAACATGTTTAGTAATAATTTTACATGTTACCTATTATACTCAATAACCATTGTTGAGAGTTATATCTCTCGCTGGGACATTGGTGTCACCTCACGGGTCACCACATCTTTTTAGGTGGTTGTCAACAACATGGTCAGGTTCGTGGAGGTGAATAAGAGCATCTTGGAGAGAAGTAGGATCAAAAGGTTGGATAGTAGTTAGTAGAGTCCTAGAGTCTGCCTTGTACCCACATTTCTGGGGAGGGGATGTTTTGTAGATGATATGTATATCGAATTGAGTTTTTGGCAGTATTCACTGTTTGTATATGGCTTGTATATGTGGAACACATCTTTTGTATACATGTTGTGGCCTCAACCACTTGATAGATATGTACATACCTGATATGGTATGTGCTCTTATGTAGTTTATGGACCTTGATGTAAATGTTTCAGAACATGATGGTAATGTTTTAAATCAGTTTTAATTATTCCTCCTTTCTGTCTATGTGGTTAATTAGTAGTTGATTGCACATTTTGTTTTGAGTAATCTCATTTAACGTGGCAGTGTGTAACCATTTGGTTGGTATGAGAGATTTAGGTTCGCTCAGTCTACAAGGACATAGGACTTAGGCTTTGTGTCTATTCTTATGTAATCCAACATATATGATCATCATTTTTGCTTATGTAGATATGTTTGGAGAATGTGAAGAGCATGCAGGGAGTAGGTACGTCATGCCAGGAGGTGGCAGTAGGAGGCCAACACATGATGGGAGAGTGCCTGAGACGGGGCTAGAGCAGCCCACAATGCCTTAGTTTGACCTTGCAACCATGGACAATTCTATCTTTCAGTCCATGTTTGGACAACTCATGGTGACAATTATGCACTTAGCGGATAGAGCGGCCGTACCAAAAGCTAGGGCAGCTGTCCCTAATGCGGAATCTCATGGTTATGGGAAGACATTCCAGAGACGAAGATGTGTTGGAGCGATTGAGTATGCATGTATGACATACTTGACAGATGTTGATATGTGATTAACAGAGATTGAGAAGGCGTTCAAGATCTTCAATATCCCAAAAGAGGACAAGGTGAAGCATGCTATTTATCTGTTGAAGGGCAATGCTGGCTAGTGGTGGGCCATAGAAGAGGAGAAGAGTCCTAGAGTTGTTATAGATTGGGATGAGTTTTGGTGGGAGTTTGTGAGCCGATACTTCCCTAATATGTATCTAGATGAGAAGACAACTCAGTTTGAGAAAATATGTTAGGGCTCTATGTCCATCAATGAGTACGAGGCAAAGTTCATGGAGCTTTTGAAGTTTTGTCCTCATATTGTAGCGATAGAGAAGGAGAGTGTCTGGAGGTTTGAGAAGGGTTTGAGCTTAGAGTTGTCTACAATGACTAGTGCTTTGGAGAATAGAGAGAGGTTCTCTACCTTTGTGGAGTCGGTGAGGAGGATTGAGAGGTCTGCTCTTGAGAAGCATGAAGCCAATGCTAAGAAGAGGCCAACTCAGTTTTAAGGACAGTAATCTGTTGGTTTCAAGAAGCTAAGGTTTTCTTTAAGACAGTACCAACAGTCACAACATATATCAACTTTTCCAATTCTGAGAACATGAGTGTAGTCTCAGTGGTCTCCAAGTTAGGGAAGAGGTCACAATTTTCTACCTATAGGAGCACACAACGTGACATCTGTGTCAATGACATGGTTGTCTAGGCTACAATAGGATACCAGGTCCTATTATAAGTGTGGGCAAGTCGGGCATACAAAGTGGTTGTGTCCTATGAAGGATGAGGAAGTGACACATCAACCGAGGCAAAGTCAATGAGGTTTGAAAAACCACCAATATAGAAATGGAGGTGGTAAAGGATGTAGTCAAGCATCACATGCAAGATCTTCTAAGACAACTAGAAGAGGACATGGATGACAGGTGATGGCTAGATTCTATGCAATGATCCAACAAGAGGGAATGGTCAATCCACATGTTGTGACATGTTAGAAGGAACTTTTTCATTCTGACTTATCTGCATCTTCTTTTGTATCTATTTTGGTTAACCTGGTGCGATGCACTCTTTTATCACCAGAGAGGTGATAAGTAGTTGTAATCTACCTATATGTAGTAGATCTGATAGCCTTCTACTAGAACCCCCTATTGTTGATTCTATTGAGTTGCAAGAGGTGTTTCCATCTTGTGTTCTTTCTTTTTTGGGACACAACATTCAAGTGGACTTTATGCCACTTGACATGCATGAATTCGGTGTGATCCTAGGGATGGATACCATGGAGAAGTACAAGGTTGTTTTGGATTGTATTTCCAAGGTGGCAAAGTTCCATGATGGATATGTTTCTTGGATCTTTCAACATATAAGAGGATTCTTCCTACATGTTTGGTATCAACAGTGATAGTGGAGAAGTTGGTGAGACATGGGTGTGAAACTTTATTTGCTCATGTTATGGATACCTAGGTGAGAGGTCCTAGTATCTAAGAGGTACATGTAGTGCATGAGTTTGAGGATGTTTTCCAAGAGGAGTTTCCTGGTGTTCCCCCTCTTAGAGAGATTGATTTTGAGATTAATCTTGTTCCTGGAACTCAATCCATAACACAAGTACCTTATAGGATGGCACATGTATAGATGCAACATTTAAAGAAATAGTTGCAGGAGCTATTGATAAGGGTTTTATCAGACTGAGCACTTTGAAGGATAGTTCCATGAGGCTTTGCATAGACTACCCATGGTTGAACAAGGTCACATTGAAGAACAAGTACCCATTACCGAGGATATATGATCTGTTTGACTAGTTGTAAGGTGCTACAGTGTTCTCCATGATAGATATGAGGTTAGGTTACCACCAAATGAGGATCAAGACAGATGGCATCCCAAGTCTACTTTTAGGACTAGGTATGGTCACTATGAGTTTGTGGTTATGCCGTTTGGGCTAACCAATGCACCGAAATCCTTTATGGGTCTGATGAACAAGGTGTTCATACCATATTAGGATCAGTTTATGGCTATGTTTATTAGTGATATCTTGATATACTCCCAGGATAGTCAGCAACATGAGAAGCACCTACGCCAGGAATTGACATTGTTGTGATAGCACAAGTGTTACACTAAGTTCCATAAGTGCGAGTTCTGGTTAATAGAGGTATCTTTTCTTAGTCACATCATATCTTCTAAGGGCGTCTGCATAGACCCGAAGAAGGTGAGTCTATCTTGGAGTGGGAACATCCCAAGACACTGATTGAGGTCTGAAGTTTCCTGAGTTTGGCAGGTTGCTACATAAGGTTCATCAAGAATTTAAATGTTGTAGCGTTACCCCTAACCAAATTGACCAAGAAAGGTGTTCCTTTTGTCTGGGATGACAAATGTCAACATTGTTTCTAGTTGTTGAAGGAAAAGTTGACTAGTGCTTCAGTGTTAATGTTTCCACAACAAGGGAAAGGTTATATTATTTTATGTAATGCTTCAAAGAATGGCTTGGGATGCGTGTTGATTTAGGACAAAATGTGATTTCTTTTGCTTCACCATAGCTTAAGAAATACGAGGAGAACTAACTCCAACACATGACCTTGAGCTTGCAACATTGATTCATGCTTGAAGATTTGGAGGCACTATCTGTATGGAGAGAAGTGTCAGATCTTACCGACCACTAGAACCTTCAGTATATCTTCTTTAAGCTTGAGCTGAACATGAGGCTGAGAAGATGGATGGAGCTAATCACGAACTACAATTGCATGATAGACTACCATCTAGGGAAAGCGAATGTGGTGGAAAATGCACTGAGAAGGAAGTCATATTTGTCATCATCTACATACAAGGCACAATTATATGCTTTGGTATGTCATAAGCGGGATATGCTAGTGTCTCTTGTCAGATGAATGTGAAGTTGGAGGTTTCCTTATTGGCAAGATTTTTAGCACAACTGTAGGTAAAGCCTACCTTGATGCAGTACATTAGGGATGCACAGAAAGATGATACCATGATACAAAATATCAAGCCAGAGTTTGGCAATAGGAAGTATGATGGCTTCCATGAGTTGAATGATGGGACAATATGTTTTCATAACAAGATAGTGGTTCCATATGTTGAGGGCTTGAGGAAGATGGTTCTTGAGTAAGCTCATTCCTCAATGTACGCGATGCATCCTGGCAGTACCAAGATGTACCACAATCTAAAGGATACGTGTTGGTGTCCATGATTGAAGTGTGGTGTGGCAAAGTTTGTTGCTAAGTGTCCAGTCTATCAACAAGTCAAGGCTAAACATCAAAATACTCTAGGAAACTTGTAGCCTTTGCTGATACTACAATAGAAATGGGATCATATCACCATGGACTTTGTGGTTGGTCTTCTTAGGATAGCTAAAGGTCATGATTCTATATGGGTGATAGCTATCAGGTTGACCAATTTAGCTCACTTCCTTCCATTCAATATGACGTATACAACAAATAAGTTAGTGTAGATATATGATGATGAGATCATTGGTATGCATGTTATTCCAGTTACTAGTATTTAATAGAGGCCCATAGTTTACCGATCAATTTTGGGAACGTCTGCACACAAATTTGGGGACACAATTGAGGTTTAGCAAAACTTTTCATCCACAGATAGATGGTCAGTCTGAGAGGACAATACATACTCTGGAGGATCTTTTAAGGGCATGTGTTTTGTAGTTTCTTGGTAGTTGGGATGTACATCTGAGTTTGATTGAGTTTTCCTACAAAAAAAATTATCAGATAAGTATAAACAAGACTTCGTATGAGCCTTTATATGGGAGACGTTGTCGGTCACCCCTTTATTGGTATGACATAAGAGAGTATCAACTTTTGGGTTCTGAAATAGTGTAACAGACAATAGAGAAGATCAAGGTGATACATCGACAGTTCAAGGTAGCCTAGGACAGATAAAAGTCTTATTCTGATAACTTCCACAGACCGCTTGAGTTCCAAGTGGGAGATAGGGTGTATATCAAGGTTTCCCCCTGGAAAGGTGTGCTCAGGTTTGGTAAAAAGGGTAAGTTGGCTCCAAGGTATATGGGACCATACCCTGTCGTGGCATGTGTTGGGTTGGTGGCATTCAAGTTGGAGTTACCTCCAGAGTTGCATAGGTTTCACCCTATCTTCCATGTTTCTATATTGAGGAAGTGTCATCCAAATATAGAGCAGGTGTTATTGCCAGTGGAGGTTGAGTTGGAGGAGGACGTGTCTAATGAGGAGGATCCTGTGTTGATCCTGGACATGAGAGTGAAGAAGTTGAAGAAGAAGGATATAGTTTTAGTTAAGGTTTTTTTGGCATCACCATAGTGTGGAGGAAGCCATGTGGGCATTAGAGGATGATATGCGTAGGAAGTACATGTCTTTGTTCATGTAGGATTTTGGAGGTGAAATCCTTGTTAGAGGTTTATGGTTGTAAGGTCCCTGACCTTGCTTTTTGGTTGAACTTGCTTGCTTATCATTATTACATGATTAAAACTTAACCTAACCTTAATATCTACTTCAATATCACGTAACAAGATTCAGTTTCAAGTTTGGTCCAGTTTGGATACTATTTGAGCAAGTTATGAAATTTTATGCTTGTTTTGGGATTTTCTACAATTAACTCACATCTAAGATTTTTCTTGAAATTTGTCACATGATTAGTGTTCCTTATATGTTTTATTATCATGTTTGAGTTGGTTGTGCTTTGGGGCACCTAGTTGCACCTTGGTTTGCTAGTGACATCTATCTAGGGTTGTGTTAGGGTTTCCCTCTCATGGATGGGTTACCTTGAGGGTTGGAGCTCGATGGTCCTCCTGGATGGGTGAGATATGATGGTTCTCCTTGTGAGTTAAGAATTAATGGTGGTACCTAGAGGTGTGAGGGTTGATGGTTTCCTCTCTTGAATCTCCTTGGGTTGGTGGTTCACCTAGGAAGGTGATAAATTGATGGTTTTGACCCTTGTGACCCATGGTGCATCAACCGATGATCACCATGATTTGGAACTCGATGGCCTTGGTTTGGTAATCTAGATGAAAGAATAATGTTTACATGTTATCACCCCCAAATCAATTGACAAGTGCATTCCCTGAAACAACCCACACTTCCCTTTGTTGCATTAAAACCCTGATTGGCTTCTTGCTTGGCTAATCTTTACTTGTTTAGCTCTTTACTTGCTTAGTTAGATTATCACCTCAATCTTTCCCTATTCTTGCTAGTTTAGGTATTTATTTGCCTTCTAGTCTTAATTGCTAGCTTCGTGTAGTGTAGATATCCTCTTGCTTGCCTTAGTGTAATTTGCTCCATTCTTGCATGGACATGATGTTTAGGGCCTTAGACACATGGAAAGCATGGTAGGACACCTTAACCCTCTCTTATCTCTCACCCATAGCTTTATAAACCTTCCCCCTTCCATGCAAACAAACCCTTTGGACCCCGTTTCTCTTCCTTGCTATTTATAGATTTGCCATCCTTTCTTGGTGTAGAATAAAGAGCCCAAGGTAGAAGAAGGTGGCTGATCTACCTTTCATGCACACTTA